>CM053593.1:271086902-271167252 GCA_028646575.1 Pseudocheirus occidentalis
TGAAATAAGATATAATATAGAGACTTTCCTTGTTCTGAAGATTGTATATAATATTGTGAACTGTTGAAACTGTGAACATTGTACTGAATAAAGATTTGTAATGGAATAAACAGAGTGTTCACTAATACTGTGTAATCCAAATCTTAAAAGCTCCTCACAGTAGCATTCTCTCAGAAATCTACTGCTGATTGGCTTTACAGATGGAAGCTATCTTCATGTGATGAAATCTAAGAACCACAAGGGTGAAACAGAGTGGAGTGTAAATAGGTAAAGATTGATTGAGATAGAAACAGAAGACTCTGATTCTCTAATGTACACACCACAGAGGCTGTTCCAATGTCTTCTCTCCCCAATCCTTTCATGACATTGTTTTTTCCAATCCTTCTCCTCTAAGAAGTGACCCTACTTTCCAAAGCAATCCTTCTCTGTGTACTATTGATCTCATCTCCTTTTGTCATCACCAACAGTTTTCTGTCATGATCATCTACACAGTTTCTATAATCTTCAACATCTCTCATCTACTGGTTCTTTACTCATGACTAAAATCATAATAAAATATCTCATGCTATTTTCTGTAAAAGACAGAGAGATGAGAGATCTGAGATAGTACAATTGGATGCATCCAGAACTGCTGAATGGGCAACTCCCTCCTTCCCCAAATATTAATGGTTCAGTATCAAAATTGATAGATATGTCTAATGGAGTTCCCTGGAGATCTATGCTTAGCTATCTGTTGCCTAACAGTTTTAGCAGTGACTTTTTAGGGTCCATGATTGTTAAATTTGTTAATGACATAAAGTTGGATTGGATAGTTAACATGCTTGATTGACAATTGGGTTCGAAAAAGTTCTTGACAGGTTACATTATTTAGTTGAATCTAATAAGATAAAATTTTCAAATGCAAAGTCCTATATATGGTTCAAAAAAGCAATTTCCCAAGTATAGGATAAAGGAAGCTTGGTCAGGCAACAGTTTATCTGGGGAAAAAAAAGATTTAGGGAGTTTAACAGACTGCAAGCCAGACATAAGTTAACATTATGATGTGGTCTCCAAATAAGCTAATTCAAACATGGATTCAATAGAGTCGAACCTTCCAGGAATATGGAGTAATTATCTGTTGTACTCTGTCCTACTGAGATCACATCTGAGATATTGTTTTCAGCTCTGGCTGCCACATTAAGGAAAAACATGAAATAAGCTTGACATCATCCAATGGAAAGCAACTAGAATGATGAAGGATCTGGAATTCACATCATATGATGATTGTTTGATGGACCAGGGATAATTTACCTTAAAAATAAAAGGCAATGATAGCTGCCTTTTAGTATTTGATGGAAAATATGTGGAAGAGTAATTAGGCTTGTTCTGTTCAGCCTCAGAGGGCAGCATTAGGAGCAATTTGTGGAGTTGCAAAGAAGTAAATTCAAGATTGATATCAGAAAATTTTTGCTGGATGGCACAGTGATTAGAGTGCCAGGCCCGGAGTCAGGAAGACCTGAACTCAAAACCAACCTCAAGATACTTACTAGCTGTGTGACCCTGGGCAAGTCACTTAATCCTATTTGCCTTAGTTTCTTCATCTATAAAATGAGCTAGAGAAAGAAATGGCTAACCACTCTAGTCTCTTTGCCAAAAAAAACCCAAAAGGGTCACAAGGAGCTGGGCATTACTGAAAACAAACAAACAACAACAAAATTCTGAATTTCTGAAATCAACTTCTATTTTTGCTTGGGGTCCTTTTGGTCTATATAATACCATAAATGTTCTGTAAGGATGAACTAACTCTTTTCAAGATTTGCTGCATGAGCAAAACATAAGCTATCTTGGCCAGCTAGAGCTTGTGGGCCAAGTCTCTTTTTTCTGGAAAACGAGATCTGACATGAGAATGTCTTTCTCATAGCCCTGCACCACTAAAGCATCCCCCTTCCCCATGGCAGTAGAAGCCTTGGGTCTTCACCGTCGGTGGGAGGTCTAGATTTGGAGAAGATTGATAAGGGAACAAGCTTCTATTAAGTGTCTATTATGCAGCAAGCACTCTGCAAATATTATGTCATTTGAGATCATCTCAAATATTTCACTGGATCCTCACAACAACCCTGGAAGGCAGATAATATTACTATCCCCATTTCATAGTAGAGGAAAACTGAGGCAAAGAGAGGTTAAGTGATTTGCCCAGGGTTATACAGCTAGTAAATATCTGAATCTGGATTTGAACTCAGGTCCAGCATTTTATTCACTGTACTACCAAGCTGCTTCTATCTTTGTTTATAAACACATATGTGTTTACATGTTTAGGAATATGTTAATAAACAAATACATGCATGTACACATAATCACATTGAATAAACAAAAAGATTTGCTGTATTTTCACAAGAAAGGCCAAGAATGTGATTCAGCACCTAGAGGAGACAATGTTCTCATTCCTTCAGTTTAGTTTTATCCCAATGACTTTTCTCGTGCATTAATCTACAAAGGTAGTATAAGGGGGGCTGCACAATATCTGAATGCATCAGTAAGATCAATTGATGAAATTCTCTTCCTAGAAGTGACTGAGGACTTGCCTTTTAGTAAGTCATGATGATGTGTAACAAGTGCCTTAGAAAGACTTTGGAGCGTTTGTATATGCATAGACATCGTGTAGCTAGTTGTGGTTTGACAACTGCATAGTGTATAGCAGCCTCTTTAATTGACTGCAGTTAAGGAGGCAGAACTGGGAATGCTTTGAGCCTCAGCCTCTTTCTCCTCTCTCCGTGGAATTCTGATCTTGGTTTGACTCTCTTGCTGATAACATACTACAGTAAGAGGTAAGTTTAAGGTGAGAGGCTTTGGACCCTCTCCCTCTGAGGTCAACATGTGGCTCCATGAAAATGGGTCTTAGCCCTCTATCTCATCATCTGCTCTTTGGTTATAGATGGAGAAATTCAAGGAGACTGCTTTGTAAATTCCAAAAGGTCAGGAGAGTGAGCTGTTCTAATGCCCAGGCATCCTTATAGTGAGGTGGTATAGGGAAGAGTGTCCATTTCCCCCCAAGGTGTTGGAGGAAATGTTTATACTTCGTTTCTTGCTACATCTTCTAATCCATTTGTAAAAGCTAATTGATGTTAAGTGCTAAATGAACCATATTGCTAGTCACTAATGGCTATCATTGAGGTGGTGGTGGGGTGTTAACCAATGATATGGAGATAGGTCAACCCTTCAGCATACTGACAAGATAATGTAGCCAGCCTGGACCTGGGAGAGTAAGTTAAAGATATACTTAATACAGGAGAGTAAAAGCAGTTAGGAGTCGGAAAATAGAATTCCACAACCTCCAAACTCTGTTTGGCAGTCCTTCAACAAATAGCTCTTACGTGGATAATGATCAAGGGGCATGCCAGGGTTCAGAGTATAAAATCAGGAGGTATAGTGGATGCTTGCCATAAAGTAAGATGAAATCTATTACAAAAATCATTGTACCTGGAAGTTTAGTTCAAAAAGACAGGCTTAAACCTCTGCTCTTTGTTCTAAAGAGGTTGGTGCCTAAGGTTAAGAAACTCCTAAATGGGTGAAAAAACTCATAGCCCAGACACTGAAGAGAATTAAAACAGGTCATTGCATATGGGTAAAATCTGTGCATTTTCCAAGACATTTTTATACTGGTCCACGACTAAGGTAGCTATTTTCTTTAAAAAGCATTTTTTTCAAGTCCCTAGATTTTGAACTGAGTCCACTATTCTCATGGAGAATGGGTGGCAAGGGACTTGAACTGAATCCAGAAACTAGAAATAAACACTCTACAAAACATGTCCAGTGGGATCATGGATGCCTGAAAGGGTATAGCCCAGATGATGTGCCTGGCAGAGCAGTGTCACATCTGGCAGTCTAGCAGAGCAACAGTCAACAGAAATTACACAAACAGTAGAAACCACGTATCTAAGAGATCATCAAATAGTGGAGCAGACAATACAGTAGAACAGGCCTGGTGGTCCTTGTTAGCTGATGGTAGTCCCTATAGCAATAGAGGGGTAGAGCAATAGAGATTCTCCCTTCCTTTAGGCTCTGGCCACATGTGTGCCCTAAGTACATATTTTTGCCTGGGGGTTCCATATGTGTGCCCACTCTTACCATTGATTTAATCTGTGTTAGTGGGAGAATGCTCTCTAGGTTTATTAAGGCTTTGAACTAATTGCATCATCAGGCTAACTAATAAAATTAAGATATCTGTGGGGGCTCATCAAATACATTTTTGAGTGGATTTGAATTTACATTGAACCTGAACCTTGAGATAGCCATCTCTGAGGAGTCTATCCTGTGAGGTAAGTAATATCCCTAGGTACTAACTACATTTCTCTAGTTTAGTGTCACTTCAGACACACTGCTATACTGTGCTATGTATAAATATCTGGCACAAAGTAGGTACTTAACAATTGCTTATTAAGTGATTAGATGATTCATTGATGGTTGGTGTATAGCATATTATTTCACTGTCTCCATCTAATATTTGAGTATTCAAATGAATTGGAAATCTCATTGATGTTAGTATCCCTCCAACAATGAAGACCATAGTCCATTCATTTTTCCAACCTAAGCCACTCTGTCCATTTCCTTACAGTGGGAAGGACCTTTCTCACTTACTTTTCACATTAAGTGGCTACCAATGGAGCACAATGACAGTTCAATTATTTTTCTTCCCTCTTCCCACAGGACCAACCCATGTTCTTTCCCTCCCATACACTTATTTATTTAATGACATTCTTTACTCTTTTTATCATTGATAATTACTTGTTTGTTATGTGTTGAAACCTGCTCATACTCACCATAAGCCTCTCCATTGCTTTTGTGTGATTTTCAATTTCAAAGCTTTGGTTGGAATTCCATTATTTATAGCCTAAAATACTAAAAGAATATTGATATTTCAAAAGTTGGGCCTTTGTTTCAGGGAGAGAAGATTGGGGTCATTAAAAACTTTTTGTGATTTTCCAAAGTCAATCTAGCCCCATGTCCTCCTAGCCAATTCAGGTCCCAATTCATTCTCCAATTGTAGTGTTTGTCTAAGATATATATGTTTGTATGTATATGTATTTATACACATGTACAAATATTTATACATACACATGTATACATGTATGTATATTTTGGGGTGAGTAGATGCTAAGAATTACATGATTTTTAGACAGTCTATAAACATTAACTTAGCTATTAGTACTCTAAAGTAAGGTCCAAGGACCAATGAATGGGCATACTAACATAAGCACTAAATTATGTTAATCTTGGTATTCTTTCTATAAATAAAGCCAGAAGACAAAAGGGAGTTGTGGCTAAATGGAAGTATGGCTCATGAGTCCTCCTTAGCGGGGAAAATGAAGGAAATAGTAGAACGATTGCAGGCACAAACATAATTTCACTTGATTTTTGGTCGTTTCATATTGCAATATACATAATAATGATCTACCAAGAAAATAAACTCACTATGAAAATAATTGTAATTTATGTACCAACATCTGTTGCAGAGGATGAAAGACATTCTATAAAGTTCAAAGACCTTCCAAATAAAATCTACATACATTTTGACATTCCATTATTTCAGTTCAAATGTGGCAATAAGTGAAGACAGTGGAAAATATATTGGTAAATATGGTTCAACAATGAGGATTGAGAGAAACCAAAGATTTGTAAACTACATGGACTCTTCATATTATGGTTACTTTCTTTGAGAAAATAATTGGAACTGGACATGAAGAGTACATGACATGAGTATACATTAAAAAATGAAATTAATTATACTTGACATATATGAAATTGCTCATATCTAATACATCTTAAAGTAATAAAAACTACATTTATATCAGGTTTTAAAGGTTTGGAGAGCACTTTATATACATTCTCATTTGAGTCTCACAACAATCATGTAAGGTCCATACTCTACTATATTTTACAGGTGAGGAAACTGAGGCTCATAAAGGTTATGTGATTGCTTATGGTTACAGACAGAGTAAATGCCAGAGGTGGGATTTGAATCTAGGTCTTCTTGAGGACAAATTAACAAGGTACACAGTAGACCAAACTGTCTTTCCAGCAACCTCCATAACTGAAGGGTTTGCTTTAAAAAAAAAAAGTCTGATAAGTTTATTTTACTGACAAAGGAAACACCTTTAAGCTTCGTGGATAATTTATCTGTGCCTGAAAATAAAGTTCCTGCCTCCTTTGGTCTGCTACAGCTGAGTTATCACTATTTTAGTGCTGTAATTTGTTTTATAGGGTAATAATTAACAGGACAAGTCTGTTGCCAAGAAAGTAAATCACATTTTACTGTTTTCTTCTTTTCTCATAAGATATAATCCTGGTCTTTAATTAAAGAGTAAGTTTCAAGGGCACTATCATCTGGTGAAACTGTGGAACATTTTAGCAAGGGAAGACCTGCTGAAATCTTCAATGCACATTCCTTCTTCTAAAGTAAAAATTAGCACAGGTGACATTAAAATGAATTGTTTTCTTTAAAGTGTCCTACTATCTTCATCTTCCTTCTCTACACAACTTCCCCATCCCTCCTCTCTCTTTCCCTCCTCCCCCCGCCATGAATAAATTGTATTGCTCCTAAACCAAATACTATATGGGATACTTCTATAACAAAGAATTTTAGGTCTGGAATAGCTTGGAGATCATCAGATCAAATCCTCTGCTTTTACAGATGACTTGAGACCCAAAGAGAAGTGTCTTGTTCAAGGCCACATTGTTTTTTAGTAACAAAGCTTCTGCAAAAAAACAGGAATCCTAACTCTCATCTGGACTCTCTTTCCTCTACTCCACACTACCTACTTTGTCTGTCATTGACCAAAACTCCTTTCTCAGCCTCCTTCTTACTAGTTTGTCTCTAAACTCAGGGTTCCTTATTGCCTGTACAATATGTATATTGGTTCTCTCTCTCCCTCCCTCCCTCCATATCTCTCTCTCTCTCTCTCTCTCTCTCTCTCTCTCTCTCTCTCTCTCTCTCTTTCTCTCTCTCACCGTATATATACACACACACACATATACATATACATATATATGTATGTATTTAGTCATAATCACGTTTCAGCTAACTCTACCTTCCTTTTGTCCTCATCACCCCCGAATTTCAGTTGCCTCCTCATTCTCCTTTCCTTCTCACAAGAATGGGTGTTCCTTCCTTATTGTTTTTAAGCTATGAGTACTCCAAGTTCACCCTGTCTCTTCGATGCCCACACCACAACCTTCTTCCCTTCTTTCTTCCTCTCCTCATTCCTGGAGGCTCTTGGAGCATCCACTCTTTATATCAGAGCGCCTGCTTTAGCTTCTCCCAATCCCTGAACCTACTGTTATTCTGCTGGAGGGAGGCGGAAGAAATGAGTTGGGGGCGCGGCCACGAGACCAAACAGAACCTCTCAGATTCAAAGCTCTACTGCTTGACGTCACCGAGACTAGTCTGTCAGTCTCCTGGAGGGCACTCTTGCTCTCCCTTTCTCTCTTCTCTCTCACTCATACACGGAAAGCGGGAAGCAAAGCAAAACACCTACGATTACTGTGAGCTCAGGCTCGAGTTACCTCTTGCTCACACACTGAACCAGTCATTAGCAAGACAAGCACCTTCGGAACGGACAGCAGGAGCTTCAGGAGACTTATGTGAGAGCAGTCCCCATGCAAAACGAGCTTCCGCATCCCTAACTTGCCCAGGTGAGTATCCAAACCGCCTTAGAAGAGTTTAGGAGGGTGGGCTAGGGGATGAAAGTGCCATGTACCAACGTAAATCTCTATTGCCGCCTTTGATCCAGCTCTTCCAGAAACCTGAAAGGGAAAGCCAGGTTTTCCGTTTGGTTTCTCAGTTCCAGAGTTCTGTTCGTCTTTTAATTCACTGTGTCAGAAACTTCGCTCGTCAGCACCATGGACAGCGACCAGTTACCCACTAAGCCTGTGCCTTGCTTTTAGCATGGGAAGTAGGAAAGACACTAGCTTGTTTTTACAATTGGTCCCCCCCACCCCGCGTGAATATGTCCACACGTGTATGCACTGCATGTATATTCGGTTACACACACGTGATTAGTGTATGTGCATGTGAGCATGAACACTATCAGTTTTCATGAGTAAATGAAAATATGTACTACATGAGTGCGTATTTTCTCAGTATCCATATTCCCTTTCCCTCTCTGCTCTGGGTTTCGAGGGTTGGATAGGTTAGGGTTAGGGGAACCACTTCACTTGTGGAAGTTGTCGGGGCATCCTGAACTGCACACCTGACACCTGTCTTTCTCCTTCGGTGCAGGCTGCAGCTCCGGGCCAGTATGAACGTGAGTGCCACCTCCCTAAATGACTCAGGGGCTGTGGATGCAGCAGCAGTTGCTGTGGAAGGGGCAGCGACGGCAGCAGCAACTGACACAACTCGGTGGTTGCCCCCCGGGAGTTCGGCTCTGGGCAGTGGCGCCAATGGGTCCCTGGAACTCTCATCGCAGCTGCCCGCGGGTTCGCCTGGGTTGCTTCTTTCGGCCATCAATCCATGGGATGTGATGCTGTGTGTGTCCGGCACTGTGATCGCTGGCGAGAATGCACTGGTGGTAGCCATCATCTCCTCCACTCCAGCGCTTCGCACGCCCATGTTCGTGCTGGTGGGGAGCCTGGCCACCGCCGATCTGCTGGCGGGCTGCGGGCTCATTCTCAACTTCGTGTTTCAGTATGTGATTCCTTCTGAGACCGTCAGCCTGCTCACTGTGGGTTTCCTGGTGTCCTCCTTCACTGCCTCCGTCAGCAGCCTATTGGCCATCACAGTGGACCGCTACCTGTCGCTTTATAATGCTCTCACTTACTACTCAGAGCGGACCCTACTCTGCGTCCATCTCATGCTGGCAGTAACCTGGGGGGTGTCCCTATGTCTGGGGCTCCTGCCAGTGCTTGGCTGGAACTGCCTAGCTGACCGTGCCTCTTGCAGTGTCGTCCGGCCGCTCACTCGCAGCCACGTGGCGCTACTCTCCACCACCTTCTTTGTCGTCTTCGCCATCATGCTGCACCTTTACGCTCGCATCTGCAAGGTGGTTTGCCGCCATGCTCACCAGATCGCTCTGCAGCAGCACTTCCTGGCCCCACCTCACTATGTAGCCACCAGAAAGGGAGTCAGCACTCTGGCCATAGTCCTTGGGACTTTTGGAGCCAGCTGGCTCCCTTTCGCCATCTACTGTGTGGTGGGCACTCATGAGTACCCGTCAGTGTACACGTACGCCACTTTGCTCCCTGCCACCTACAACTCCATGATTAATCCCATCATCTATGCCTATAGGAACCAGGAGATCCAGAGGTCCATGTGGCTCCTGTTCTGTGGTTGTTTCCAATCCAAAGTGCACTTCCGCTCTAGGTCCCCCAGCGACGTGTGAAAGGGTCCTCTCTCCTCCCTCCCAGCATTTCACAGGTTGACAATATTGGTGAACTACACAGTACCTGTTGATGAACTTCTAGACCCATTAGTGTGAGAGTCTCTTAAAAAGCAAACAAACCCTAAACCAACACAAAAGCTCACCAAGAAAACATGCTTCAGGTTAGCACTTTATATATACAGTGTATATATTCATGTAGATATATACAAATATTTGTATCCTCTGAAAGTGTTCAGGGTATTGAGCTTACAATTCTGTGAAAAAAAAATGTGGTTGTATACCAAAATTGTACATCACATTTGTGAAGTGAAGACATTCCAATACTGCTTAATTATAGCACTTTATTTCTAGCTGCTGAACTGCCAAAACAGTGTTGCCATGTTGGAAAGCAGGGGAAAGAAAGTAAAATGTTGTATTTTTGTTGTATGTGATAGTATATTTTGCTGCACACACATCGATAAATTACAACATATTTTGTACGCAAATAAATACATCAGATGTGTATTTGTGTATGTGTCTAATTGCAAACCCAATATTTTAAATCTGATTCATTAAAGTATTTTGAAAAACTTGGTACTGCAGTCTTCCATCTAATGATATTTTAAAATGAATTTTGGGTCCTAATATTTTTATTTTCTTAATTATGGTAGATAAATCAAACATAACACACTCAGGTAATAACAACATTGCAGATTCTCAGAGTTGGAAAGAATCTTAAAGATTACTTGGTTTAATTCCTGTTAGATCAAGGAATTACCTCTACAATATACCAGACAGGTGGTTATGCGTCCTACCCTTGACAACATCTTCCTGATAGAAGAAATCCTCTCTTTTCCAAGACAGGATGAAAACCTTTCAAATATTTGAGGAGAATTATTATGCATGAACCCTCCCCTTACATACACACAAGACAACATTACCCAGTTCCTCCAGATGATCTTTATATAGTTCCAAAAGCTTGCTTCACAAGTGCTTTCCTTTGCATAGCAATTCTTAAATCTTATGAGATTGTTGATTAAGTACTAAATTGTGGAGTAGTACAAGCTATTGAGAACTAAGACGCAAATATCAACACATTCTTTTCTCATGCAGCTATCATCTTCCAATCTGTCTGGGGAAAATTTAAAGTGTTCAAAGTCCATATTTATTTAATAGAGTAATGATGGCTAGACCCTACAAGAGGAGATTGCTCAACCTTGAAAAATAAATCAATTCTTCTAGGTCAGGATTCCAGGGTGCTATTTAGAGCACTAGATAAAGGTGGTAGAAACAGGGAGGTATGGAAAGTCACAGCCTGCTGAGTATAAAGCACTTTAAACCACAGTTCATCTAGCATTTCTAAAATTATTTGTCAAATGGCTACCTAGGTACCTACCAAGAGAGTCTTGAAGACAATAGGGACTTTTTAAAACCTGAAAATAATTCTGAGCTAGTTGAAAGAAATAGGCCTGTGTGAATCCAAGGAATCACTGATGTTAGTAAATTTTAGAAAATACATACATTGACATGGACAAGCAGTTTGTTCCCAAGAAACTCAAAACATTTTTACATTTATTACTGTCTATAAAATTGAACCCTGAAAGATAAACATTTTTGTTTATCCATCAAGTCACTTGCTCCAAAAGAAGTTTTCTTTCTAGTCTAAATCAACAGCACCCAACACTATTTCTGTCCAATTAACAGCTAGAGTTGATCCAAGTGGGCTAAAATAACAAAAGAACTAAATGTCAGCTCTGACTCTACATTTGCCAGAATTTATGAAGAGGGGAACTAGAGATGGAACACAAAGGATAACAGAGAGCCCATGCCATGAGGCATTTTTAATTACAGAAAAAATATCTTATAATCAAGAAAAAATACCCTAATGCTAGGAAGGAATTTGATCAGAATCCAAATATTTCCAACCAAAGTATTAAGACATAGATGAAAGAATCTGACTTCTGGTTATTTCATATCATTATACTTTATCAAAATCTCAAAATTGGAAATTATCTCAGAAGACTTATAGTCCAATTTTTGTCTAACCAAAGAAGCCCAAGGTCTCCATCAAATACTGATACAGCCTTCATTTGAAGATTTCCAGGGAGGGAAACCCACCACCTCCCAAGGTAGCCCATTCCATTCTGGATAAGTTGTAATTGTTAGGAAGCTTTTCCTCATGTCACGTTGAAATCTTCCCTTTGACAATTTCTATTCACTGGTCTCAGTCATGGGGCTAAGAGCAACAGTAAGAAATTCCAAAAATATGAAGTTAAAACAAGCAGACCATCCACCATAAAATTAGTTTTGTTTGTTTGTTTGTTTTAAAGTATTAAAACCATCCACAAAACTTGGTTGATTCAAGAGACTGGAAAGCTCAGGTTGTTGAAGTCACTTTCTCATAGCCTAAAATACAAAATAAACTTGAAGGGTACCCTTTTGGATGGTTGGCTAATAGCCTATCCTACTTGAGCATCTTTCTTCTGTTATGGTTAAGTAAATCTCTTGTTAACTTTTGAATGATATCTGTGTCTTATTTTATTCTAATATCTAACCTAAACTGTCCTAGAACTGCCCTGAGTCCCACCTCACCCATAACAAGAGGTGGGAAAACTGAGGCTTCAAAAGATTAAGTTATTTACCCAGAGTAACAGCAAAGTGCCCAACGTAGAATTTGAATTTAGATCTTCCAGATTCCAAGCCCATCCACTATACCATGCTGCCTCTCAAAATTCCATTTCAAATATGGGAGAAAAAATAAGTCAAGGAGGATATCTAGAGATAATATTACCCAAGGAGGGGATTCCTTGGGTGTGAAAGGGATAGGAGATAAGGAAAGAGATTCCTTGGCTGTGAAAGGAATAGGAGATAAGGATTGGATCTGTAGTTTCATGAAACTTGGCACTTTCTCTGCAACTTCTAGCCTTAGAGAGTTCCCTAGAATACTCAGAGGTTAAATGCCTTGTCCAAGGGCACACAGTCAATATGTATCAGAGAAGGGACTTAAAAACAGATCTTTCTGGCTTTGAAGTCAACTGCCTTTGTAGGGTCTGAAATGTAATCAATTAATCGAAATGAAGTAGTTAAGAAAGAATCTGAAAAAACAGAAATATAATGTTTAGTTAATTAAACTTGATTTCAAATCAAATACACTTCTTTGTTATTCCACCCTGAATATCACATTGCAAAAATTTTTGTATGAGCCAATTTACTCAGTTGGAACATAATGTAAGGGGGCCAAGATTGCACGCTTGGTCTTTTCTAAGGGTCAGTCAGTTTAGCAAAGAGAAAACTCGGTTCCATAATCATACACTGTACTCATAACTTCCTATCTGCTCCTGCCCTTAGTCACAAGGGAAACAAGGGAAGAGAGTGCTAGTAGCTCATGGTAGAGCCATTTCCTATTCTTAGAAAAATAACTCAAAGTTTCTCTCTCACTCCCAATGGACTAAAGGACAACAGCAGCCTCATAGCAGAAGATAGATGATTTTTTTTCTTTACTATCAGAAATTGTTCACTGCCAAATAAAATCAACCTTCCCCCACCCGAACAAAAATTAAAGTACAAGGTAATCACAAAATTTTTAAAAAATATAACTTAAACACATTTAGTTATTGCTCTCAAGAAATGTTTACATACCACATATAGTGGTATGTAGTATTTCCTTATGTCTCACTTATATAATTTTTGCTACATTTTAAAAATCTCCACACTGACTTAATGCACTCACAACCAAACAATACAAATGAATATCATTTCATTTTTGTTTGGATTTTCCATGGATTGTAATGTACGTCAATCTAGCTGCAGCAAAATGGCCTTTCATTTTCAAAAAGAGCCATGATCTGCAGGGATACCTGAGCAGAATAACATGAACACAGACTACACCATCCATGCCTCCTCAAATTCAATCTTCTCTCCTTCCTATAATGCCAGATGGGGAAAAAGAAATCCCAGTTTGTGCTGGTGTATTTACCTAAGCTTATACTCAAAAATAGAAAGTAATTCAAGAGTGTTTGTGTTAGTGCTTTCCCCTCCAAAGGGAACTTGTATCTATTCTGTATATATGTTGTACATTCCTGCTAATATAAATGTCTCTTTGATTAGAATTGTGTTTGTCCTTCATTTTTGAAGAGGATGATGCTATCAGGAAAATGATGACATGACTTGCATTTGACTTTGATTTGAATGAGGGATGACTGTGCAAGGTCACCAGCATCACTTTCTCCTCCAGAGCCATCTGGATCCAGTGGCCAGATAGTCATCAGGATGACTGGAAATGGCCCAGGATACAATGGGAGACCCTGGCCTTTTTAGGCTAAGGCTGTTGCACATACTCACTTAGAGTGAGGTAACACCTATTTGGTGAATAGGCCTCTTTAAAAGTAAGTCAAGGGATGGTCCTTTTAATTAGAAAAAAATCAGGTTGGAAGGAGGAGACTCTCAGGGTTGCGGTCAGGGTTGCGGTTCCAAGCTCCTTGAAGTCAGGGATTCTTTTTTTCTTCTTCTTTGTATCTACAACTCTTAACATAGTGTCTGGCACACAGGGCTTATTTATTAAATGTTTGTGCTTAATTGATTGATTGTGTTCAGTGAGAAATACCTCACCATGCTTTCTTTCGGGAACTACCACCAGAGGAAATAGGTGGGAAGCACCTTCTTGGGAAGGACACAAAAATGTACATGACCCACAAAACTAATCCTAGGCCCTGTGAACCCTGCCATAAGTAGGAGACTAAATAAATGGGGATACTCATATATAGACATACAGATAAAGGGTGTGAAATAGAGCAAACTATAGCTGCTAAGTAGCTCCTAGGAAGATTTCTAGAATTTTGGGAAATGCAATAGAACTCCACTATAATCCTGGTGTGAAGGGGACAAGAAAATCCATTTTGATGATTCTGTTAAAATGAAAGAGATCAACCAATCAATTCACAAGAATTTATTAAATGCCTACTATGTTCCAGGCATTGTGTTTATTTGCATGGCAAGCATGATTTCACTGATCTGTAATATGATCTGATCCATGAAATATTAAGATACCTTATAATAGATGGTCCTTGCATTATAGTGATAGCTAATAAATATTGGTTAAGGTGCTATTATGTGCCAGGCATCATGCTAAGTACTGGGGATAAAAATAGTCAAAAAAAAGAAGATAAGTCTCTCCCCTTAAAGAGCTTATATAGGAAAGACAACTCACAAAAGAAAAGTGAAAAGCTGAGGGGAGGAGTGGTACCTGGCATGGAGATGTGGTAGTAAAAATCAAAGAAATACAAAAAGAGAAGTCAAGAAAGTAAAAAATCATCACAGCTAGAGAAGACAAGTAAGTTCAAAACGAGTGTAGCCAAATGGGAAATGAGGTGTCTGCGGGGACAAAAAAGTAAGCATTTGGTTCATAAGACAAAGTCTTCCCAAGTGTTTAAGAATCAGTAATGGCTTTACCCTCAAGAAGTTGTAGAACCCACTGAGTGGTCTTCAAATCCAGCAAAATTTTAGCCCTCTTAAATGGTATTGAAGCAACTATTAGCCCTTAAGTCTGATTCAATACTAAACATATATTTCAAAAAAAACAAAGACCAAACAACAACTAGGCGGAACAGTGAATAGGGGAGTGGACCTGGAGTCAGGAAGGTCCGAATTAAAAATTAAAAATCTAGGCTCAAATACTTAGTAGTCACGTGACCTTGGACAAGTCACATAACTTCTGTTGCTCCAGTTTCCTCACCTAAAAAATGAGAATAACAATAGTACCTATCTCATAGGGCTGCTGTGAGGATCAAATGAGATAATATTTGTAATGCACTTAGCAGATTGTCCAGCACATAGTAGATACTTAATAGATCCTTACTTGGGAAGGACACAAAAACTTACATGACCCACAAAACTAATCCTACGCCCTGTGAGCCCTGCCATAAGTAGGAGACTAAATGAATGGGGATACTCACATATAGACATACAGATAAAGGGTGTGAAATAGAGCAAACTATAGCTGCTAAGTAGGTCCTAGGAAGATTTCTAGCATTTTGGGAAATGCAATAGAACTCCACTATAATCCAGGTGTGAAGGGGACAAGAAAATCCATTTTGATGACTCTGTTAAAATGAAAGAGATCAACCAATCAATTCACAAGAATTTATGATTTATAGGTACCATAAACTATAAAGAAATTTGGGAGTGAATTTTACATTTTAATTGATAAAATGTTAAATTTGAGCTTGGTACATTCTGCAGTGCATGAATAGGTAGATAGATAGATAGATAGATAGAGATAGAGATAGAGAGAGAGAGAGAGAGAGAGAGAGAGATGGAGATGGAGATGGAGATGGAGATGGAGATGGAGATAGAGATAGACGATATAGATATTTTAGACCAAACCTGTAATTTCATTGGTATAGGTCCTTCCCAGGGAAGAAACTCCCTCTACTGATGCAGGTTGGAATCTATTCTGTAATAGTCTGTAACAGAGAGTTGCCTTTAACATTGGTAGGTTAAGTAACTTGCCCTGGGTCATGCAACCTATATGTGTCAAATGCAGGACTTGAATAGGGATCTTCCTGACACTGAAACCAGCTCTTTATTCATTTGAACTTGTTACCTCTCATATACATACAAATAAATGTGTACATCTACGTGTGTATGTTATATATATATACAGAAAGAGATACACATAGATATATACATATAGATAGATAGATAGATATACATAGAGAAAGGGGAGAGGAAGAGAGGGATGAGAGAGAGGAGTAGGAAGGGAGAGAGACAGAGAGAGACAGAGAGAGAGAGAATGTTCACCTTCCTTTTAAGCTGATTTTATAGTTATCTATTTATCTATCTATAGATATAGATATAGATATAGATATAGATATAGATATAGATATAGATATAGATATAGATAGGATGAGACTTACAAGGCTAACTCAAGACCAAAAGTCCTTTCTACACAGCACACATGTGGAAGCTGACTCCTCCTTCATTTGCAATGAGGTATAAAGTTTATAAAGCCTCTTGTTTCATGACTGCTTTTTCTCTCCTGGACATGTTTACTACCTTTCCTCAGACAGAATCACCTCATCTGAACTTATCTTTTCCAAGAATTGTTTTAGTTTCTCTGCTTTCTATTACTCCAGCACACCATTCAAACAGTTGCTCTTGTCTATCTTCATAATATGTCTATTGGTCACCCTCTTAGGGTTACTCTTAGCCTGTTGGATTGCTTATGGGATTGCATAGGTTAAATGGAACTCAAAATGAGGAGATCTCTTTTCCAATGCAGATCAGAATCTGTTCTACCACTTTGTCTTTGAGAATGGTCTGGGAGTACTGAAAGGCTACAGAAGTTGCCTGGGGTCACACAGCCAGTACATTGCAGAAGAGGAACTCAGGTCCAAGTGTTCCCCATTAAACTGTGAGCTCTTTGAGAGCAGGGACTTTGTTTCCTTTCCTTGTATCCTCTGAATTTAGTACAGTACCTGGTACATAGCAGATGCTTGTTCAGTCATTTCAGTCATGTTCAACTCTCTGTGACCCCATTTGAGGTTTTCGTGGCAAAGATACTGGAATAGTTTGCCATTTCCTTCTCCAACTCATTTTACAAATGAAGAAACTGAGGCAAATAGGATTAAACGACTTGCCCAAGGTCACATTGTATGAGGTCAAATGTGAACTTAGGCAAATGAGTCTTCCTGGTTCCCAGCCCAGTCTTTTATCCATTATGTCACCTATATTTAGTGACTGATTGACCTCCTGATTCCAATATAGACTCTTTATCCACTACAACACACAACTACCCTTGCTCTCCACCTCCCCCACACCCTTTACTCTTTCATAAAGGCACATGCAGGGATAATAATCCATCACCCTTCAGTGAAAGACCAGCTTCAGTCTCATCAAAATTCCCCCAAATAGGGAAAATCCTAGACAAAGCTAGACAAACAGGAATCATTACCATTTGACAAGGTCAGCCAAACATTAAGTCTGCAATTTAAATAGTGGAAGAAGGAAGGTTTAAAGAATCTAGCCAAATCAGGTACCAGATAAATCAGTTATTGTGTTGGAAAGGATAAGCTAAAGTTGAAATCAGTCAGGTCTGGCAGGTACTACACTCAATAATAATAATAACAAGTCATATTTGGGGCTGCTAGGTAGTACAGTGAATAGAGCACCAGCCTTGGAGTCAGGAGGACCTGAGTTCAAATCCAGCCTCAGACACTTAACATTAACTAGATGCGTGACCTTGGGCACCTTAACACTTATTAGTCATGTAACCTTAACCACAATTGCCCTGCCTTCCCCCTCCAAAAAAGAGGAAAAAATAACTCATATTTGCGAAGCATTTTCCTTGCCATGACCCATTGAGGCAGATGTCATGTATGTGCCAAGGGTCTGTGATATTTGATGCATTTGCATGGTCAACTAAGGCAAAGCTGTTTTGCTCAGCTAAACAATTGAGGTGTCCTCGATGCCTATTCTTGTTGAGTATCCTTCTGCTATTAATTATGATATTTAGTAAGGAGTTTTACTAGCTCCTTACAAAGCTAAATAAATCTCTTTTTGTTAACTAATGAATGACCTATGGGTGTCTCATATTGTTTCAGTGTCAAACCTAGACTATCAGGGGATTGGTCTGAGTCAGGCTGAACCTAAGACAAAGTTTTACGAAGTATTTTCTCCCACGTGAGGCAGCTAGTAGATGTATTCTTGCCTCCATTTTATAGATGGGCTGAGAAGTTCAGGGAGTTGAAGTGTTTTGATCAAAATATAGTGAATAAGTATCAAAATTAGAACATGAATCCAGGTCAGGCTCATACTAGACAGAATGCTACCCAGATAGAGAAGCAGAGCTTCAAGTGCTACTATTGTTGCTAACAAACTCTGTCTTGTGTCCTTGATGCTACTCTACAAGCCCATCCACCATCTTTCTGGTCTTCCCTTCAAGCCCATTCTATCACAATGCCTAAAGATGTTCCATACCAAGGAATTAGAATGAAGGGATTAGAAGTCACAGTTGTCCATCCAGAGCTTCCTACCCAAGTCTGGGGTTTTCCTTCTCTTTCTTTCTAGCTACGCTACTCTTGTTGCCACAGCCTCAGTCAGGACACTGGGGCATCTACTTGTCACTGCCATAACTCACTTCTAGGGGAGCACTGGCCCTTTTGATCTCTTAGTTCAATGGAGATATATCCTCATTCCCACAAAGTTCAAAGCTAAATTTTTCCAAGGGAACTTTCCAAGGAATTAAAAAAAAATAATAGCTAGTATTTATATATGTATAGCGAAGCACGTTATAAACATGATTTAATTTAACCATCTCAAGAATCCTGGGAGATATTTGCTATTTTTAGTGGATCTTATGAATTTTTTGGATGGGGAAACTGAGGCAGAAAGAGGTTAAGTTACTCATCCAGGGCCACACAGTTAGTAAGTGTCCAAGTTCATATTTTAACTCCTGATTCCAAGTCCAGGCTCTATTCTATATGCTACCTAACTGACTTTTAAATTAAAGAGCAAGTGGACACAAAACAACAAAAAATAAATTACAAACACAAAAAAGATGAGTTTATAAGATAAAGAATTACTCTCCCAAAACTGCTAAAGTCTGTTCAATGACTGGCTTGGCTGACTCAGCTTATGGGGCACCCTACCCTTCTCCCTAGCCTTCACATTAACCATATCTAAATTGGATGGTAAACTATGCTGCACAAATTGCTAGCTTGCGGTAGACTGAGGTTGGAGCCTCTCTTAGGTATGGCAGAATTCTCAGTCCTTTCAACTATCCAGAGGACTGACAACCTCAACCATCTCTAACACAGCTATAGATCGAAATTAAGAAACCACAATAGCTGTCAGGTAAATCATGCTTGAAAGTTGACAAATCATTTCATATACTTGGTCTCATTTGATCTACCTATGAGCTAGATATTATTGTACAGGGGCGGCTAGGTGGTACAGTGAATAGAGCACCAATCCCGGAGTCAGGAAGGCCTGAGTTCAAATCCAGCCTTGGACACCTGACACTCCAGCCGTGTAACCTTGGGCAAGTCACTTAACCCCAACTGCCCTACTTTCCTCCCTCTAAAAAGCAAAAAAAAAAAAAAAAGAAAGAAAAAAAAAGATAGTATTGTCCACTTTTTTTTAACATATGAGGAAACTAAAGTTTAAAAATAAAAGGACCTTTCCAGGGCTGCACAGCTAGTTGGTATTCAAGGCAGGATTCAAATCCAGATCTCTCCTGACTCCAAATCTAGACCTTTTCCATTTCACTGCTTTAACCTAAGTAGCCAAGATAGATGGCACAAAGTCAATGCCTAAAGCTCATTTATTCTATTCATAGGCATGTCTCTCATACATATTTATGCTTATGTCACACTATTCTAACAATCTTGGTTATCTGGTTTTCAAAGCTCATAGAAGATTTGAGGTGGGAAATTATAGGTGAAGAAGGGAAATGACTATAGGCAGGCACATGGACAGCCACAAGAAGAGACAACTAACAGCAAAGAAAGGGGGAAGAGAAAAAAACAGGCAAAAATTCAAAAGACATAGTAATCTAGGCCCATTTAGTGTAAGAGAAAAATCTATGGACACCTCATTATACCTTGAGCACCATAGTATTATTCCAGGGAACAAAACTTTATGTCTGATTGTTGCCTTGAGTCATCAAAGAGAGGCTAAATTATATTTGGTATACTCCGTTTTAGAAAGGCAGGAAATTATATAATACAGTTTGCAAAAACCAGCCTGAAATGGTTAATTTTTTAAAAGTTAATGTGTAGCAAAATCATGTGGAAAACTGTTACCCAGAAAAACACCTACCTTGAAAATTACAGAAAGGTGAAGTTTTACTGTATGTGAAAATATTATTCATTTAAACTTTTCTATTTTGGAACAAGGGATAATTCAACATGCATCCAGTCTGCATCCAGACTCCATCAGTTCTTTTTTGGGAAGAAGAAAGAAAATTTCATTTTAAGTCCTTTGGGCTTGTCTTGGATCATTGTATTGCTGAGAATGGCTAAGTCATCCACAGCTGTTCATTGTATAATATCACTGTTACTGTGTACAATGTTCTAGTTCTCACTTCACTCTGCACTAATTCGTGTATGTCTTTCCAGCCTTCTTTGAAATCATCCTGCTTGCCATTTCTTATAGCACAATAGTATTTTATCATAATCATATGCCACAATCCATTCAACCATTCCCCAATTGATAGGCATACCCTCAAATTGAAGGAAAGCTTCTTAACAGATAAATACGTACAAATACGTACAAAAATGGAACAGACTGCCTCATAAAGTAATGAATTCCCCATTGTTGGTGGTCTTTATGTATAAGCTATATGATCACTCATCAGGGATGTCTTAAATAAAATCAATGGTCTGAGTAAGGATTGAACTAGATGGTTCCCAGAAGGCTCTTCTAACTCTATATTTCTATGATGCTGTTTTTCATCTGCATCTATAAAGAGAGCCTTATGGTTCCCTGTATTTTTTCTCATCTAACTAGTAACTGCTGATTGGTAACTCAGAGAATCATTAAGCAGCATGAAAGCTCACTTATAACAAAAAAGCAAAATAACCATTCGTGAACACAAATCAAAATGTAAAATAAATGGAAAAATATGCCTTTGTTTAATAAAATTTAAAAGATCAAACATTATCTTAAGCTGGAAATGAAATAGTTTGATTGTGAGAAATACACATTAATGAATTCTGCACTTGCCAAAGTCTAAAGTAACTTCTACTAAATGTCTGTCAACTGCCCTCATTCTTCTTTCACCAACATAAAAAATAAAAAATAAAAAATAAAAAACTGTGCTACTCCCTCTAACTTAACACTAGAATGTAATCCACATTCTGTAGACTATAGACTATTTTTTACAATCTCATAGCAAATAAGAAACTGAACATGTAAGAATCAAGGTTCTATTGATGCATTCATTTATTTATTCATTCATTTGATAAAAAGGAACACAGAAGATTTCTCCAGAATAAATTTTGCTCCATTTTATTCTTTCTTTCATTCACTCATCTGGGCATCAAATACCTTCTATTTGCTAGATGCTATGGCCTTGGTCACTGATCTTATGGTCGCTGTTTGGTGGCCTGTGTCTGCTAGGAGTTATTCCTTGGTTGTCACTGGGTAGCTCTTTTTAGCAGAAGGTTTCTAAATTTCTCTACTACCAGCTTCTAGGTTGCCACCCTTCAGGAACACCTGTTGATTATATTAGTTCCTGTCAGCTAGGGTGGTAACTACAAAGCCTCTCCTAATCCAGGGCAGACTGATAGTCCTTTAGTCAGAGCCAGAGGCTATGAGCCACCATACCTGACAAAAAGGAAGCCAAACAGAAAGATATACAGAAAATTAAAGCATTTGTTTAAAAATTACTGTGTGGGAGTGACTAGGTGGCACAGTGAATAGAGCACTGGTCCTGGAGTCAGGAGGACCTGAGTTCAAATCCAGTCTCAGACACTTAACACTTACTAGCCATGTGACCTTGGGCAAGTCACTTAACCCCCATTGTCCTACCTTCCAACCTCCAAAAAGAAAAAGAAAAGGAATGAAAAATATGTGAAATACCTCATTTTAAAAACTGACTTACCAAATAGATTGAAGAGAGATAATTTTAAAATTATTTAAAGCCATGATCATAGAAAGAGCCTAGGTACTGTATTTCAAGAAGTTATACAAAAATCTTCTCTGACATCTTAGATCCAAAGGGCAAAATAAAAATTGAAAGAATCCACCAATCATCTGAAATAAAAACTTCCAGGAATGGCATGGCCAAATTTCAGAGCTCACAGGTCAAGGAGAAAATATTCCAAGCAGCCAGAAAGAAACAATTCAAATATCATGGAGCCATGAGTACACCTTTTGTCCTGGAAATCCTCCCACTATAGGCAGATACACCAAAACAGCCAATAATAAAAAGAAAGATCCTATATTTTTAGAAGAACTTTCTTTTTCAAATAATATTTTATTTTAACAATATTTTAATAATATTCTGTTTTATTACCAATTACATGTAAAAACAATATTAAACAATCATTTTAAAAAATTTTTGAGTTCCAAATTTTCTCCTTCCCTCTTTCACCTTTCCCACTCCCTGAGAGAGTAAGCAATTTGATACAGGTTATACATGTGCAATTGTGCAAAATATATTTTCATAGTCATGTTGTGAAAGAAGACACACACCAAAAGAAAAAAAGCATGAAAAAATAAAGAAAATGAAAAATAGTATACTTCAATCTGCATTCAAGATCCATTAGTTTTTCCTCTGGATGTGAATAGCATTTTTTGTCATGAGTCCTTCAGAATTGTCTTGGATCATTGTATTGCTGAGAACAACTGTTCATCACACAATATTGTTGTTATTGTGTACAATGTTTTCCTGGTTCTGCTCACTTCACTTTGCATCAGTTTATGGAAGTCTTTCCAGATTTTTCAGAAATCATTCTGCTTGTCATTTCTTATAACAAAATAGTATTCCATTACAATCATCTACCACAACTTGTTCAATATAGCTGAACTTTCAAAGAATTAGAAATAAAGTTACTGCCTCCTGATTGGGAAATGGCTAAGCAAATTATAGTTCATGAATAAAATAGGATATTATGGTGCTATAAGGAACAATGAATATGATGAATATAGAGATGCATGGAAAGATGCAAAGTTCTTATGTGAGATTGAGTAAGCAAAACCATGAAAACAACGTATACAATGACTATAATGTAAGTGGGAAGAATCATATCATAACAATAGAAACTGAATGCTGGGAAATTATAATAGTCAAGCTCCATTCCAAAGACGAGGGAAAGCACTTCTCTACTTCTTTGTAGATGTAGACTATGAGTATGGACTACTGCATATGATGCCAGTCTTTTTATGTGTTGTTTAATGTGCTGAATAATTCTTTTTCTTTTTCATTCTTTGTTAAAAGATAGGACTCTCTGGAGTTATTAGGGGAAAGGATACACTGGGAAATATATAGAAAATAGAAAATAATTATAAAATGCATAAAATAAAGTCATAAAATAATAAAAGGTGTCAATAAAATCTTACTTTAAAAAAACACCAGAAAGTTAAGATACTACAAAAAGTAGAATGTCATAGAAAACAAGAGAAGGGGAAGAAGACAAGGATATAAAAATCAACAAGTAGAATAAGGAAAATGAGGACTAAGAAGAGGTCATTAGATTTGGTGATTAGCATATTGTTGGTGACCTTGGAGGGTACAGTTTCAATAAACTGATGAGGGTGGAAGAAGAGAGTAGGTGGTGAAGCCTGGCAACAAGCACAGACTATGCTTTCAAAATGTTGGCAGTGAAATTCATCTTCATCTTTATCCAATCTCCCACTGAAATCAGGGGGCGTTGGGCCAGAGGCCAGCCTGTAGAATCAGGCCCATTCCTGGAGTAAATAAATAAGCTTGGAATTTGCCTTGATGTCAAATTGGCACATGAGTTATATGTAGAAAAGGAAGATATTTTGGAACTCTAGAATTCTAAATTCCATGTGACCAATTCCCCAAAGGTTTTGTACGTGATGAAACAATTGTGCTGCCAAGAAAACATCAAAGTTCTATCAAGCTTAATTATGTAAAATCTGTCTGTAAATGAAATCACTTCTGTGCTGGATGAGGCCTACCCAGGCACTAATTGAATATGACAGCTGTATAACCAACAAGACCTCACTTGCCTTCAGTTTCTTTTGAAAGGTGAGTGTGCCTACCCTTCATCAGTCACTAGCAGATTCTTCAACATACTGGAATCCTTTGTGCAGAGTTGTATTGGGGGCATTGGTGATACCATTTTCCGTGAGCCACTTTGCCTCTCTCCCCAAGTGTCCCCAGTCAATTCACATTAAGCCATTTGTCTATTATTGTTCTTATTAATGATAATAAAGAGCAAATAGATAGCTAGACCTCAGAAAAGAAATGAGTGACAGATATATAGATTTGGGAGTCATCTGCATAGAGATGATAATTTAGCCAATAGGAACTGAAGAAATCAAAAGAGAGCATATAGAAAGAGGAGAAGGCTCAGGACAGGGATCTGGGGTCAAACCCAGGCATAGAAGGTAAGACATTTATTAGGCAGTGAGATGGTTCATCGCACAGACTGCTGGACCCAGAGTAAAAATAAACTGAATTCAAATCCAGCCTTAGTTACTTACTTGCTTTATGACCTGAGGCAAGTCCCTTAATACCTGCTTCCTTCATTTTTCTCATCTACCTACCAAGATTGTTGTGAGCATCAGAGAGATATTTAAGCCATTTGTAAACCTTAAAGCACTTTAAATGTAAGCTATTACTACGTTGATGATGATACCTCAAAGAAGACCTAAGAGTGATCTAACATGTAGAAGATACAATTGTTAAAATTCAGAAGGGAGAAAGTATCTTAGAGAAGAAGGTATCAAAGTATCCAAAACAGCAGAGGAAGCAAGAAGGAAGAGGACTGAGAAAAGGTCGATGGGTTTAGTATCTAAGAGATTACTGACAACCTTGGAGAGATCAATTATATTCCAGTAGTAGGATTGGAGGTTGTATTGCAATGGATTGAAAAATGAAGAAGAGATAAGGAAATGAAGTCAGAGTATATATAGATCCACCATATATCTCTTCATTGCCCTTTTGGGTGACCTATTTTGATTGCCCAGATAATGTGGCATGAAAAACAAACTATGTAACTGAAAAAGGAGGTGTCCAGGCATGTAGAGAGAGGAAAAAAGAGAGAAAAAGCCTTTAGACAATGAAATGAGCTGTCTTTTTCTTGGAGTTTGGTTGTAAAAGGGATGAAAGATATATAATGATAGCTTCAAGGGCCAGAAGGGCCAAAATGAGGATTTTGTTTAATTTTGTTTTTAAGGAAAGAAGTGATTTGGGTATTTATAAGTAGCAAGAAAGGAGCCATTCAATAAAAAAGGGACTGAAGATTTTAGAGACAGGGCAAATGATTTGAGGACACAAGGTCCTGAAGGGGATTGAAGTTGGTGGGCTAAAGAACAGTAGCAGAATTATTGACCTTGCCTAGAAGAATGTACAAAAGCAGTTAGACGGCTTAGTGGATAAAACACTGGGCCTAGAGGGAAGAAGTATTGTGTTGAAATACAGCCTCAGAAATTAGCTGTGTGACCCTGGGCAAGTCACTTAACTTCTACTTGTCTTAATCCACTGGAGAAAGAAATGGTTGACTATTCCAGTATCTTTGCCTAAAAAAATCCCATGGATAGCATTGACATGACCTTAGAAGCTGTTGAGTACAACCCCCTCATTTTATGGAAGAGGAAACTGAGATAGATAGGATATAAATTATATTTACTATTGTGATGGTGCTTCTGGCCTAGTACCATGGTCAATTCTCTGTCTAAAACTTTTTCATATTTTTCATAGAGTCATGAAATATTACAGCTAGAAGAGACCTTTGGTCACTTGATGATAACAGAATTTAGAACTGTAATAGAGCTCTAGAAATTTTCTAGACCAACCCCTTCGCTTTGTAGATGAGGAAAGTGAAGTCCAGGGGGGTTAAATTATTTGTTTTGGATCACAAATCCATGGGGTCATGAAAAGTCAAACATGACTGAGCAATAGGAGAGAGGACACTTCTAGTGAATGGAACAAAGGAAGATTAAATAGTGGAAAGGGTAATGTTGAAATGATTTGAGGTTTAAAATTGAAGAAAAGTGGGAGATCCCGACAGTGTATTTTTTTGTGAAGCATGATTCTTGATCCTCTACTGAGAGGGAAAGTGGTGGTTTAGGTGGTTTATGAAAAAAAGAGAAATTTTGAAAAAGAGGATGGGGGGAAGGAATAGATAGTCAGGAAGAGTAAAGTAGTATTTCAGCAGGTGTTGAGAATGTGGATGATGGGGGTAACCAAGAATTGAGTTTTAGGAAGTGATGAGGCAACAGGAAATAGAGAATTATTTAAAGCACAAAATAAAATTATCTACAGGATTTAAATAGTCTTCCTAACTCCACATCCGGTACCCTATCCACTATACCATGTTGTTTCACAAGGAACCTCAGAGGTCATTTAATTCAATAATCCCCTCATTACACAGATCATAAAATTAATAAAAGGCCAAGACTTGCCCAAAATCACACAAGTGATAAGCAGCAGATCTGGAAATTAAACCTCTGATTCCCAATGCTATGGTCTTGCCACTGTATCAAACTGCCTCCCATTGCTGAACTGATAGGCCAGGGTATTTGAGAGGATATCAACATGTATATTAAAGTTCTAAAGCATCTGAGCAAGTGTTGGGATGAAGTGTAAGTCTACAAGTCAACTGCTGAAATCCTTGAGAAAGAGGAATGGAGAATGATCTGGGTTATACAGATATAAGAAACTAGCATCTGGGGAATGTCATTAGGAAGCATAGAGGGAACCTGAAAAGAAAAGAGTTGGCAGCTATGGGACAGTCTGGAAATGACAGTGAGGAATGAGTGTGTTTATTCCTCTTTCTGGCCCTGTGTACCAAGGAGGATGAAAGGAAGATCCCTCTAGTTTTGAGGGTACCCAGATATATTGACCTTTACAGAAGGTTTTGATGAATGCTAGAAGATGAAATGAATGTGAAAGGAAGAGATGTAGCATGAAGGGTAGTTGCTTAATAATATAATGAAGAGGGGATGGATTCCAGAGGGCACAATAGAAAGAACGGACAGATCAAGATAGGAACACTAGAGGGTTCAAGTGAGTGTGAATGAGCAATTGAGGAGTGGTATGAGGAGGGGAGATTTTTAATAAATAACTTTTGAGTTTCAGTCATTAAAAGAGGACAAGGAAAATACTTGCTAGCCATAGAACAATAGATTGTCTCACAATTCCTAAACCTCAGCTATGATGCTGACTTGATTTTTACCCACTATAGGGACCTGAGGTGTACTGGGTTTCTGGACCTGAGCTGATACTAGGTAGCTGATTGCACCAAGTTCTTGCCACCATGCTACCAAGAGGCTTGTGTCTGGGCTGCCACTAATTATGGAAGTTTGAGGCATAGTAGATTAGCATTTGCTCAAGATATACATGTAGAGGAACTATTTCTATGCCTTTGTACTAAAAAAAAAATAACTTCTTATTTCACTTGGGACTTAGATCCTGGTAATTTTTGGTGCTGTTTTCTCAGTTCTTAGATCTTGGCATATGAACCTTTTATCTTAGTGTCTTGGGATCCTAATTCTTGGTGCTCACTCCCATGGGTGAAAAGGACTTTGCTTGGAGCTCATCTGACATCCATTAACCTGAAAAAGTCTTAGCATTAGCTCGTGATCTTCTATGTCAGTGGTGGTTAGAGACCCAGTGTGCTTTGGATAATTGCTTCAGACATAATTTCCTGCACTACCAGTCTCCCCTTATTTTCTCCTCCCATCATGTTGCCCAGTTACCTCACTTTGCTTGTGTTACTCAAGTTCTCATTGCCTTAGTTTGCCATTGTTATTGGGTTTTATCAGTAAGTTCTGCTGCCTAGTTACTCTGGTCACCTTTTAGATTACTCAGAAGCCCTTATTCTACAGGCACTGAATTTTACTTTTGCAAAAAACTATAGCAGGCTTCCTACTCTGGTTCACACTTTTGTCATCTGGTTATTTTTTGTTTATAATCAGATTCAGTTTTTAATTGCCCCGCTGTGAGCTCAGCCAAAGAGCTAGTCTTATATTTCTCCTGAAAAGTGTCTATGGAACTTTAAAACATGAGACATAGGATTGTGAGATGGCAGATTTAGAGCTGGGAGGGACCTAAGAAGTCATCAAATCTAATCTCCTTTTATCAAGGAGGAAATTGGAATTACATGATATAACATAGTATAAATTATACTTGGTATTGTTCTGGTACTTCTGGTCTAGTATTCTGTCTTGAGTTCATTAGAACCCAATGATTTCAATGGAATAATAGAACATTAGAGCTAGAATGGACCTTAGAAGGTATTGAGTACAACCTCTCATTTTACAAAAGAGGAAATGAGGTAGATAGGATATAAATTATATTTACCATTGTGATGGTGCTTCTGACCTAGTACCATGGTCAATTCTCTGTCTAAAACCTTTTCATATTTTTCATAGAGTCACAAAATATTACAGCTAGAAGAGACCTTTGGTCATTTGATGGTAACAAGATTTAGAACTGTAATAGAGCTCTAGAAATGTTCTAGACCAACCCCTTCAATTTGTAGATGAAGAAAGTGAAGCCTAGGGTGCTTAAATTATTTGTGTAGGATCACAAACGTATTTCATGATAAAGTCAAGACTAGAAACTAAGTCTTCTGATATTTAATGTAGTGCTCTTTCCATTATGCCATATTATCTCTCTCTCCCCACCAAAACACTAATTTTTGGTTCAGTGAACATTCACACTACAGGGATCATAATTCCTGGAACTAGAAAGTCAAGGTTTCCAACATTGTGTCAGGTGTGTAAATTATTGCTATTATATTAAATGTGAGGGTAAAATTGGGAGAGAAACAGAGAGAGACACAGATAGAGAGATATAGGGGGGCGGAGAGGGGAAGGAAGGGAAATATAGAAAGAAAGAACATTCATCCTCTGTATCTCCTTTTCCCATTAGTGATTTCTTCCCAGGGCCTCCATTTTGGAAAAGGACCCAAGTCAACCCTTTATTCCTTTGCTACTTTGTTTCTGCCTTTCTGATCTTGGACATCATACCCCAAAGGAGACATTTCTCTCCCCACTTTTAATCTATCTTTTGTATGTTGTCTTCCCCCATTTGAACATAAATCCCTTGATCTTTTTTGCTTGTGTTTGTGTCTCCTCCATAGTGCCTGACACAAAGTAAACAATAAATGCTTGTTGCCTTACCTTCAGCAGTTCTCAACCTGTGGGTTCTGTTCAGTTTGTAACAGTGAAAATGCATCCTGCATATCAGATATTTACATTACAATTCATAACAGCAGCAAAATTACAGTCATGAAGTAGCAACGAAAATAAGTTTATGGTTGGGGGTCACCACAACTTGAGGAACTGTATTAAAGAGTGGCAGCATTAGCAAGGTTAAGAACCACTGCTTACCTTGCTTTCCTTTATTTTCTTTCTCAAGGATAGAGACTCAAGGCTTTAACTCTCAAGACTTTAGAAATAGCTGCATCTTGTAGAAAAGGTAGGGACCCTGGTATGAAACATAATAAAGAACTGACAAAGGAAGGAACATTTAATCAAGGAATAGAAGTTAAACAAAGGAACTCTTGAAAATTGTTCTTTGAGAGGAAATTATATTGAATAGTTTTCCTCTCACCTTTCTTCCATATCCTTTGGAAAATCAGATCTGTGTGCCTATGAGGTAATGTGATTTATGCTGTGCTATTAAAAAAAAAGGAGGGGACTTTTTGTATTAGCAAAAAAACGGACATTTTAAATAGAATACATTCACACAAAGTCTGTAAATTTCAGGCTTAATATATTGTGAAAAGGGTTAGCTGAGTTTTCTAGGAAAAATTAGAATTGAAAAGGAAGTTGGATTCATTTTAAAATAATACAAATTATTTCACAATTCTCTGACCTAGTTCTTATACTAGGTCAGCCAAAACCTGTCTCTGTAGTTTTTGTTCTCCCCTCTGGAGCCACCCAAAAGAAGTCTAAACCTTCTTCAGTGTGACAGACCTTCAAATATATGAAGACAAGTTATTGTTTGCTGCCCACTACTCTATTTCATCTTTTCTTTTCCAGCGTATGCCATGCTCCAGCCCTACTGAACTCATTAGTTTCCTGAATTCCATTTTCTAATCTCTTGCCTCTGTGTCTTTACACAAGTTGTCTCTCATGCCTAGAATGCTCTACCCACTTCCTCCATCTCCTGGAATCTCTCTATTCCTCTAAGGATCAACTCAAATGCCACTTCCTACTCTTTCTAATTCTCCCATTTTTTAGTCTCCCTAAAACTATTTCATGTTTATTTTGTATGTTTCCTCATCTTTAAAATAAAGAGACTAGACTAGGTAATTCTAAGATCATTTTTATCTCTAAATCTATATGTCTTTCATTTACTAATCAGTATACATGCTGTTTCCCAACATTAGAATGTAAGCTCCTTGAGGGAATCACTTTTGTCCATGTCTTCAGCAACTAGCTTAATACCTTACACATAGTAGGTGATTAATAAATGTTTGCTTAATTAAGTCAAATTGAATAGATAAGCTGGGACTAGAATTGAGGAGATAAAGGGCATGAGGACAGGAAATTCACAGCACTTTCAATGATTTTACACTATTATTTATGATGAAAAAGTCTATCCTTTTGACACTAGCATTTTAATAGTGAGACTGTATAATTCCAAAACCTAAAATACTACTATCTCAAGAATTAACCATTAATGTAAATACCCCAAGAGGCAATGGAAGGACATTTTCATGGGTTTAGGGATCTGCAGAATGTTATTAATGATGATTTGCACAAGAACATGTAAAGGAAATTTTCAAAGATACGTATGACTAGAAAAGAAGGTGCACTGATCATGTAGGAAAGCTTATAAAAAAGCAAATGGATTATACAAAGTGTATGTTGGTATTCTTATCCAACCTTGAGTTCCAATTTGGAATATTTGCACAAGACTCTTCTCATTGGTGAAGAGAATGATTACTCAACACTGCTTGCCACTGTGAGTGGTTAAGGGATGAGTTTGGTGATGAAAGGGCTTTTGACTCAAGAATGAACTCATATGGTGCCAGACTCTGCAAATGGGGAAGAGAGAGACAGTAAGAAATTTGGAAGGCAGACAGGTAAAGGAAATATGGGGCTTTGACATGCCCCCCCAAGTCCAACTTGTCTCCTTAGAGACAAGGGAAATTCCTGTAGGAAGAGCTCTCTTCCTCTCTCCTCTCTCTTCTCTCTCTCTCTCTCTCTCCCTCTCTCTCCTCTCTCTCTTTTTCTCATCACTTCTCAATAAGAGATTGAATTAAAGGAGAGAATAGGCATATTATGAAATCCTCTTAAGAATACTGCTATGTTAAATGGTTTTAAAATATAGGCTAAGGAAAAGAGAGAATTTAAGGTAAATAACCTCAACTTTCTCAGATTATTATGAGGCAGGGTCTTCTGCTAAGGAAGATAGGAGTTATGGAATAGTTGAGGAGATAAGGTGCAGCAAGGGCCTCATTGAGATTAGATGACATATATGACTAATAACATATAATGAATGACTTTACATGTGTAATTGACGTCTTATTGCTTGCTTTCTCAAAGGGTAGGGAAAGGGCAGGAAAGAAGTAGAGAATCTGGAAATTTTTTAAAAAATTAAAAATGAAAGTTAAACTATTTTATATGTAATTGGGAAATATTTAACAAAATAAATAAAAATATTTTTAGAAAGAGATTAGATGACAAAGTTTTATGGTGGACTGAAAGTCATGTGAATTCCTCTAGCAACTGAGTTAATAAAAATATTACACATTCACATCTTCTCAGATATGACTATGTCACAGTATGCACCAGTGGATAAAATTCCCATATTAATAAGATTATTAATAATTCTGTTATCATTAATAATAATAACAGAACCACCCAAATATCAGATTTGAAGGTATCAGAGGCCATTCTAGAGGAAAGATCCAACAGGTAGTTGGAGATATGAATCCGGAGCTTGGAAAAACAATCAGATCTAGTGATATAGGGAGTGGTCAACATAGAGAAGATAGGGGTAGCTGAAGCTGTGATGGTAGATAAAGACCTTGTTCTTCCTTACCTTTATCCCTTTGTATCTCTAAGTCATTGCTTGGGTGCTACCTCCTATACAGGTGTAAGGAGGCAATGTGTAGCATGGCAAGAGTTCTCAGCTTGGAGTCAAAGGGGATCTGGGTTCTAATCCTCTTCTGATTTTGTGAGCCATGCAAACAATGGCTTTGTAAGCCATTGAATCTCTTCAGGCTTCAATTTCTTCATTTGTATAATGAGGATAATAATAAGAACACCATTTCACTGGATTATTGTAAAGATAAGATGTGCAAAGTGTAAATTATTTTGCAAGCTTCAAGGTGATATATAAATGCTCCTTATTATGCAAACAGACCCTTTCCACTCCAGTTGACTGTCTTCTCCATTGGTCCATATTCCTTGGTATTTACTTTTCTATATAGATGTAAACCCCAAATAGAATGAAAGCTCCCTGAGAGCTAGTACTTTCATTTTTGCATATTCAATGCCTTCTATGTTATATATACAACACTTTGCACATCTTAATATCTGTATGACCTTGGGCAAGTCACTTAATCTTTCTGTGACTTAGTTTCTTCATCTGTAAAATAAAGGGATTGGATTTAAAAACCACTAAGGTACTTCTAGTTCTAGCTTTAAGATCCTGTTTTTATGTCAATTTGAACATCCTGCAGGGATGGGTGACAATTTACCCAAAAAAGGATTATATGAAACACTAGTAAAATTGAATTATAATATAATTTCTGCTTTGTGTAAGCTTATAATATTGGGGCAGTGGGAAGGAGAGTTGAAAACACAATTCTGGTTATCCATCTGTTCTAGGCTCTATGAGGGCAGTGAGCACATCTTACCTATCCTTTATATCTCCCCCAATGCTTGGCATAGAGTTCTGTACACAGTAGGTCCTTAGTCAAGGACTGTTCCATTTTATTGTTATTTTTCTCCCTGGACTATGAGCGGGCTCCAATTCCCTACCCTCGAACCAAGAAGGAGTGGAAATCTATATCTCCTTTCAGGTTTGGGGTAAAGATTATTATTAAGGAAATATGAGAGAATGAGAAAGAAACAGAAAGACAGAGACAGAAACAGAGAGGTAGAGAGAGATATAAAAAGAGACAGAAAGACAGAGAGACAGAGAGAGAGAGAGAATTTACCTCTGCCCACCACAAAAACCTGCAATTCCCAGCTTTAGTCTTCTAGCTTGCCTAAGCACAAAATCAAAAGAGACTTTCATCAACCCTCTTAGAAAACACTAGGTCTCTTCTTTCAACACATTCACAAAGCTCCTTGCCTGCTAGGAAATTTTCTTTGGCATTTTGTAAAAGTGTAACATTCAAATGCTAGTATCACTAAGGATGGGTCGGGCCTAGATGAGATTTTGCAAGGGTCCCCAAGCAGGAGTTCTACATGTCTACCTGATTAGTCAGTTCATTCAATCCAATAAACAGTTATTAGACACACTTATTATGATCAAGAAAAAAGCTATGGTGAGCATCAGGAATCCAAAGACCTAAATGAATAACTCCCAAGAGCTTACTTTTACTGATTGTCTTTGCTGAAGAGCATCTATCAAAATGTTTATTTTCTCAATTTCAAAGGTTATAAACCAAAAATCTGTTTAGCAATAAAAGACTCAGTAGAATCATTCTTTGACAAGCAATTTTTAATCCTACTTAATTAGGATTAACCTTATTTCCCATGGCTTCCTGAAACAGAACTTCTCTTCCAACCAGGTGGATTTCTTTCCACTTCTATTCTCAACCAGGTGATATCTGTTGCACATACCCCCTTCTCATCTCTGAAAGCAGCTGATGTCACTCCCTTCATCTAGAATACTCTTCCTCTGTTGATGCACAGGCGTTCTTTGTCTGCCTTTCCTATCCTTCAAAGCCCAGGTTAAATCTCACCATATTCATGAAGCCTTTTCTTATTACTCCCTGCCATAGTAATCTCTGCCTTCTTTGAATTCCCACTGCACTTAGACTTAAGCCCTCTATCTGAACATTTGATGTCCTGTCTGAAAGATTACTTCTTCAATCATATCTCCCCTACAATCTTTAATTTCTCCCTACCAGTTGTCCCCTTTCCTGCTGCCTACAAACATGCCCAGTTCTTCCTTATTATTTGAAAATCATCACTAGATCCAGTGATTCCCTCAGGCTATTACCCAGTGTCTCTATTCCCTTTCACAGCCAGAATCTTAGAAAAATCTATCTATATGCAGTGTCTCTACTTCCTCTTTTCTCACTCTCTTCTCAGCCCTTTGCAATCTGACTCTCTAGCTCATCACTCAACTGAAACTGCTCTCTCCAAAGTAACCAAGAGTCTCATGATTATCACATCCAAGAATCTTTTCTCAATCTTATTCCTTCTTGACCTCTCTTCGGCATTAGACTTGACCACTCTCTCCTCCTGGATACTCTCTGCTCTCTGGGATTTTATGATATCACCCTCTCCTTGTTCCCCCTCTTATCTATCTGGCCATTTCTCAGGCTCCTTTGCTAGGCCATCCCCCTATGTGAATATATCTTAAGCCTATGTGCAGTGCTCTCCTTGTTCCTCTCTTTTCTCTCTCACTCTCACTCAAATAATTATTTCCCATAATTTAATTTATTTATAATTTAATATACTGCATATATAATATATACTATTTAATATAATGTATATAATATATGTATATATCATTTAATACCATGTACATATAACATATATAATTTAATATCATGCATATATAATATACTTATATATAATTTAATACCACGTATATGTAATATATTTCTATATAAGTTAATATCCTATACATATGATATATTTATATATAATTTAATATCATGTATATATACTTTTATGTAATGGGTATATTTATGAATAATTTTATATCATGTCTATATAATATATTTATATATGATATATTATATTTATATGTAATTTAATAATTAATTTAACTTGATAGCGATCCATCTATACAATTCTGGTATCTCTCCTGAGCTCCAGTTATCCTGCATACCAAATGCCTATGGACACTTCAAACTTAATGTTCCATAAGCATCTCAAATTCAACAAGTCCACAACAAATTTACTTTCTTTTCCCCTAAACCCACTGTTCTTCCTAACATCCCTATTTTCATAAGACAATGGCCATCTGACTGGTTATGCAGGTTTACCCCCTTGGCATCAACTTCAGATCTTCACTCTGCCTCATCACATATTTCCAATCATTTGCTAACTGTTAGAGATTTTACTTCCATCACATATATTGCATCCATTCCTTTTTGTCACTCACACAGTGACAATCATTTTTATCACCTCTCACCAGGACTGTTGCAAGAGCTCTTTAATCTCCCTGTTTTTGGTTTTACCTCTCCCTAATCTATCCTCCATAAACCACTAAATTGATATTTCTAAATCACAGGTCAGACCATATTATTTCCCCTGCTCAGTAGCTCTAAGAAAAATGCAAACTCCTCTCTTTGACTTTTAAAGCCCTTCTCAAATTGTCTGTACTTATTTCTCCACACTGATTTCACATTACTCTCCTATATATACTCTTTATTCTATCCAAATTGGTCTACTTGCAGTTCTCCATAGAAAATATTACATCTCTCATGTATATGCTTTTACACAGACTGTTTCCTGTACCTCAAATGGACTCTCTCCTTTCCTGTCTTTCAGAATTGCTAGTTCCCTTCCAAGATCAGCTCAACTGTCTCCTACACAATGCCCCTCCCCGTTACTACCATTCCCACCAGTTACTTTGCATTTGCCTTGTTTATGTGGTTTGTGTTTATTTATCTGAGTATGTGTTGTTTCTTTTGTTAGAATGTTAAGCCCTTGAAAATAAGAGCCACTTTGTTTTATTTTGTACCCGCCCCCCCCCAATTCCTAGAACAGTATTTGGTATAAAGTAAGTAGATGCTGAATAAGTATTCATTGAACAATTGATTCAGGACTTTCTTGCTCTCTTAATTTCATGTTTTATTTCCTTGGTTAGAGTATAAGCTTCATGTAGGGTTCTTGCTTTATAGTGCTTTGTATAGCCCACACAGCCTTGCATATTATTAATCATGTACCAGGAAGGTTCAGTCTGTACTTGTTTATCATTTCTCCCTCCTTTCCTTGTCTTTTTCTCTCTTTCTACTGTATCCAAGAGTGACTTTCTTAATCCTTTGTGTCTATCTCAAGAGAAAAATAACCAGACTAAATTAACCAAATTCAAGCCCACAAGCATTTCTTATACTCTTGTTACATGCCAGTCATTGTGTTAAGAGCTGAGGATACAAAGAACGGCAAAAACAGCCCCTGCCCTCAAGGAGTCCATACTCTAATGAAAAAGACAACTCTAATGGAAAATCCAATTGTTTTTACTTCTGTTTGTCCCTCGGTTTATATTTTATGAGTATGGGTCCATAGCCCTTGATAGAAACAAATTCTCAATCCCTGGCCTCAGTCATGGAACTGAGTTTTATAAAACTGCAACATTCTTAAAAGAAGATCCTCCTTGTGTAATGAAAAGCAAGGATCCAGCCTCCATCTGTTTGAAGGAAACATCATATCTTGAGTATACATGTCATTTACTGCGTAAGCCACAAGAGTTGCTCAGCTTGAAACGTGCTGCCCTATATTAGCCTCTTGTGTTTTTCTGATACAATCTGAATGAGTGAGTGCAGATAATTAAAAGGAGTGCTTGTTGACTTCAGAGCTCAGGTTATTTCTCCAGGCTAACTCTAGATTTACCCCCTCTCCCTTAATATATACAATGAGCTCCCAAATATCATTGATTCTACCTCACAACCTCTCACATTTGTCCATTTTTTCTCTATTCACACAGCCACAACTCTGTTTCAAACATTGTTCACATCTCAACTGGAATAATAACTTTCTTATTTGGTATACCTGCTTACTTCTCCAATCCATTCTCCACATGGTCACTGAAATAATCTGCTTTAGGAACATACCTCTTTAGGTCAATTCTTTAGTGACCAGGTCACTCCTCTGCTTACAAACCTCCAGTAGCTCCCCCTATTGCCTACAAACTAATGCCTGGCTTCTTTTCATAAAGGAGGGAGATTGGAGGCAGGAAGACCAATTAGGTAACTATCATAATAGTTTAAGAGAGAGGTGACGGGGAACAGAACTAAGGTAGCAGCTGTGTAAGTGAATAGAAGAGGTCGTGCAAGATAGAACTGACGAGGTTTGACAACTGATTACATATCACTAAATTGTGAGAGTTGAGGTCAATGATGACTGCAAAGTTGAGAATCTGAGTAACAGGGTGGTGCTTTCAACAGAAACAGGAAAATTAGAAAGAAACATGAATTGAGGGGAAAAGGTAATGAGATCTGTTCTGGACACATTGAGTCTGAGCTGTGTAAAAGACATTGAATTTGAAATGTATGTAGTTGGTGATACAAGATTAAAGAGATATAAAGCCTGGATATACACACATGGAAATCCTATGAATTAATATATTATAAATTTATAAATAAATGGACAACTAGGTGGCTTAGTAGATAGAGCTCTGGAATCAAGAAGACTCATTTTCCTGAAACCAAATCCTATTTCAGATACTTACTAGCTGTGTGACCCTGGGCAAGTCACTTAATCCTTCTGCCTCAGTTACTCATCTGTAAAAAAAAAAAAGAGCTGGAGAAGGAAATGGCAAACCACTCACTCCAGTATCTTTGCCAAGAAAACCCCAAATGTGGTCATGAAGAGTTGTACACAACTGAATAACACTAATTAAGATGATATTTAAATACAGTCACCAATAATAGAGAAAAGGAAACAGAGCCAGGACAGGAGCTTAGAGTATACCCTCATTTCACAGGTGAGCTATAGATAATGATTTAGCAATGGAGACTGAGAAAGAAGGGTTACCCAGATAGAAGAACTGAGAGAATGGCACCATGAAAACTCAAAGAAGAGAGTATCCAAGAGGAGAGTTCAGTCAGCAATATCAGATGCAGAAAAGATGTCCAGAAGGTTGAAGACAGAAAAAAGCTGTTAGATTTAATAATCAGGAGAATACAGGTTTGCAGTGACTTGTCCCATTGGAATGATGAGCTCAGGAGCCAGATTGCAAAGAACTGAGAAGTAACTGAGAGAAGGGAAATCAATGAGAATAGTCAGCTTTTTCTAGTCAAGTAGCTCTGAAGAGGAGAGATATAGGACTTGCCACTTTCACCCTTCCTCCCACCGATTTTCCATTACTCCTTACTCACTGATGGATGAGCTAGCTTAGGTGAAAGGCAATGGAAGAACTTTACTAGTGACCAGACAATGAGTAGAAAAGCACAAAAGTCTGAAGTCATTCTAAGAAGGAGCTAAGATGCAGGTCCAAAGTTCCAAAGTCTTGATCTAATGATTGGTCCTACCAGATGATATGAATGAAACATCAGCTGGGAACTGTGATATGTTTTCTATTCTCATTTCCCTGTAGAAGTGGCCTTGGGGACACAGTCAAACCCAACACTGTCTTTCCTATGATACCTTGTCTCAGAATAACCTATGTATTATTTTGTAGTTGCCTAGATCTAGGAGAAGCTAAGGGCACACAAGCTTTATCAATGTCTGGCATATGGTAGGCACTTAACAGATGCTTGTTGAGAGACAGATCTTTTTTCTTTCACCAGACCTATGATTTCATCAGTTCAGGAAGCTATCAATGAGTAACCTCCTTTTCAAATGAAGATCTGCACCTTCACTATAATGTATAATCCTAGAATTGACTGGGGGCCTGGGAGGTTAAGGTCCAGTGCCACACATCAATCACATGTGGGAAGGGACTTTTACCCAGTTCTTCTTGAGTCTTGTAGGCCAGCTTTCTATCCACTACAATATGCTCCTTTTCTGATTATGCATTGTTTTATTGTTTTAATTGTTCCTATGCAAACTAAGTGAAGATTTAACACTTCATAAAAAGGATTCTTTAGAGAATCCATTATACTTCAGTACAAGGAATATTTATTAATCACCTATTATCATACACAGTTTGCTTACTGTGTTCAAAATTTGTTTCTTTGAACAAAATTAAACTTAAAAAACATTTCAAAAGTATGACCTACTGCACAAAGTGAGATATGCTCCCACCTGTAAATTATTATTCCTTGTTCCATCTACCTCAGAGGTCTGAACTTGACATTTTAATCTTGCATTGTCCTGATTCCTAAAGAACAAGAGAGTCACACACTATGGGCACAACAGTTTATATAAATTGCTTTAAAATTGCCCATCAATCAGCAACACCTATAGAATGATTGTTGTGTTCAGAACACTGTACCTGGTGAGCAGAAAATAGAAGGCAATGACAACTAAAGGCACCAAAGCAATCTGGAATTCTAGGTGTTCCAAAATACCAAGTCTTAATTGGTAGTCTATAGGATAAACCCTAATCAAAATAAAACAATAACTATACTCTGTGGCACAAACCTTTTTATCTGTGAACCATGCTGATCCATTGATCTCGTTCCTTACTTTCTCCCCCTTCTTCCACTCCCCCCAACATATCATGAAAACTTGGGCAAGAATTGGTGAACCCTGATGTTTAGAGCTTAGCCCAGTGCCCTGGAAGCAGGAAAATGCAATATGGTACAATGGTTAGAATTTGTGTTCCACTGGAATACACTTTTAGGATGCAGGCTAATAGAAGGCTGTCTTGTATTTTTATGTTTCCAAATGTGGGTTTTCATACAAATACACATTGTTGTTGTTTGTCCTTCATTTTTGAAGAGGACCAATGATATTATGGAATGATGTCTTAACTTATGTTTAAATTGGCTTCCTGACATAAATGCATAGAAAGCCACAAGCTGATGACCCACATCAACATTACACAACTTTCCATCTTAAAGGCCCTGAAGAACCAGACAGAAAGTCTCTTCCAGGGTTGCCTCTCCACACACTGACTGGATCAGTCAATATTTATTTATTGGATTCATTTCAGGCTAATTTTCGTTGATAGGACCTCAGCCAAGGTAGAAAGAATTAGATGCTGATTCTTGCCTATAGCATCTTTCTATTCAAAGCATTAGCAGTGAGGGAGGGAGATTGACTTATATTGTAACATAGCAAATATCTAGAGGGAAAGTTTAGTGTTAAGCTTGAATATCATTCATCAGAACTGCAAGCATTCTGTTCATGCCATGTATGAGTCTAAAATCCAGGGTCCCCTCCAGTAACCCACATGGACACTGATGAGAATGGTAATAAATATCTTCATGGTCATGCACACCTCTCTAATTATATTTGATTTTCATTAGCTTTGTATTCATCTGTGAGTGGGACAAACAAATCATTTAATCTGCCATGCATACTGAATATAAGCAGTTGCTTGATGATTGATTGCACTCCCATATTCATGCTATTCAGATTTAATTTGTGAGATGTAGGGTGGCACTATGAAAGAGGCAGAGGATTTAGAGTCGGGGACTGTGTTCAAATCCCACCTCTCCCATTCCAATCAATATTCATTCATTTACACCGATTATATGCTAGTCATTGTGATGGGTGCTAGGAAAACAAATATGAAAGTGACTCTGAGGAAATGCACTGGTCATGAAGAGATTGATAAAGGCCTATGCAGAAGGTAGTATTTGAGCTGTCTTGAAGTCAGGGAAACTAAGAGGTGGAGATAAGGTGGGGGAGAGTGTTTCAGGAATGGGGTACAGTTAGTTTAAAGACAGAGTTCAAGATGGCACATCAGAGTCTGCAATGGTAATCAGTTTGTTGGATATTTAGGGCTAAGTATGGAAGGTGTGAGCTCTGTCTGGAAGGCGTGAGCTCTGTATGGAAGGTGTGAGCCTTGTCTGGAAGGTGTGAATTCCCCTGTTGATGTGGAAGAATGCTATTGGCTGAGACACTCCCCTGTACTGAATCTGATTTTGTAATGGAATAAACAGAGTGTTCACTAATACTGTGTAATCCTAATCTTAAAGGCTTTTCACAGTAGCATTCTCTCAGGAATCTACTGCTGATTGGCTTTACAGAATCAAGGAACAACAAGAAGGGATCCAGTGTACCTGGTTCATAAAGTATGTAAAGGGAAGTGTAGTTTATGATTGGAAGGGTAGGAAATGGTCAGATTGTGGAGGGCTTGAAACAGCAAACTGAGGATTTTGTATTCTATCCTGGAGATAATAGGGTTTCCCTGCAGTTTATTAAGTTGTGAGGTAATATAGTTAGAACTACATTTTAGGAAAAATCACTTTGGCAGCTGAATGGAGGACAGATTGGATTGAAGAGACACATGATACAAAGGAACCAACCAGAAGTCTTTTGAAATAGTGACAGGCAAGAGATGATAAAGGTCTGACCTAGAGTGGTGGCTATGTGAAGGGAGTAAAGGACCCATATGAAGGAATTGTTATGAAGGTAGAAATGACTTGACAAGAGATGGGAAATATGAGTGAGTACAAGTGCAAAGTTATGTATAACACCAAGATTGTGAACCTGATTGACTGGGAGGATGGTGGTACCCTCTTGTAATAGGGGAATTGAGAAGAGGTGGGGTTTGGGGAAAAAAAGATAATGAATTTTGTCTTGGGAACGTTGAGTTTGATATGCCTTTGGGATATCCAGATTGAGATGTTCAAGATGATTTCTGATGTAGGGCTGGAGTTGAGGAGAGAAGAAACTGATAGATCTGTGAATCATCTGCCTAGAGATAATAATTGAATTCATGGAAACTAACGAGAAAACCAATCAAGACAAAATGAACTCAGTTTATATTAGTCAATATATGAGTCGGTTTATAGTCTATCATAGAGAAGAGAAGAAAGCTCAAGAATATCCTTTGACACACCCAAGGTGAGTGGGCAAAGGTTGGATCAGGATCTAATAAAGGACACTGATAGGGAATATTTAGTTAGGTAGGAATGATGAGGATGCAAACAGTGACCTAAGGGTTAAGGGGTGCTTTCCAGTACTTTATTAAGCCCCTAGTTTAGTCTCTAACTGTATCAATAATGAGATATTCACAACACCCATGATGGTTATGAATATGCTGGTATAGTTTTGGATCACAAAATGTAGCAAATTCTCCACATGGAAGGCAGAACCAAGGTCTTTATTCAGAAACCATAACACTGAGTCCCAAAACCAGAAGGACAAGTCCCCAAACCAGAAAGCCAAAGTCATTATAGTGGTCACAAAGTTGATACACATAGTTAATGCAGTGGACACCCACATTCCCAAGCCTTCACAAATAGAACAGGCTCCCTCAAGCAGGGATCCCTTTCAGACTCATGACAGTTTCTCAGCCTGTTCCTTGGAAGTTCTCAATAGAAGTTGCAGAAGGAGGATCTCGAAGAAATGTTCAGTCTCCAGGTGGTAACTGAGAGAATCTGAAGGTCCTCCTGGTTATCTCCTTATATACAGTGTAGCTCCTTCCTGTTCAGCTCCTTCCTGTTAAGGTGTGAACTGCTCCCAAGTAGCTCCTCCCTGTTCAGCCCCTTCCTGTTAAGGTGTGAACTACTCCCAAGGAGTTAACTGGAAGTAAGGAGCTAAGCCTTTACTAGGTGCTAAGTGCCTTTACTAGGTGCCAATAGAAAGGGGCATGGAAGATCTTCTGATTTCATTAACATTACACTAACCTGAAGGCATCCTAAAGTCTCTTCCCTTTATCTTGAAATATCATAAAACTTTCCCCTTATCCTGAATTCCTTGTCTTCTCCCAATCCTGGGTCACAAAATTTCCCCATCTCCCTTATTTTCTGTCTTCTATCCTGTCATCCATCTTCCTCATCCTGTCCCTAATCTTTAACCCCCATAAAAACCTCTCAAACTGTACCACCATTTTGAAACCTCTATATAAGCATAACTCCCTCAAATATCAGGGTCTCACTTAGCCCTCTCATCCGTGATGCTGTTTTGTGTAAAATAAAAAGCTCCCACTGACTAAGAGGTCTAAGCGAATTCTTTCACACCTGAACCAGCTCTCCCAACCCTAAACCTCATCGTTTTGGTACCAAAACTTGGGACTCCAAATATTTATTGAATTCCAATGATCTTCTCCTTGCCACTGGGAGAACAGGTATGCTTCCTTTTCTTTGTTCTCTTCCCCAGACCTTTTTGCTCCCACTGTCTCCATAGCACAGAGACCCCTGGAGTGCTCAGACACTGCCAGCAGTGTCTTAAGCTCTACTGACTTCTGGGTGGTCAGTTGGACTGTGGACCCTCATAATAGGGAACTCCCTCCTGCTGGGTCAAGTCACATTTTTTCTCCCCTCTGTCCTAGGACGCTGGAATGAGTGGAGAGAGGTTTCTAGGAAATTGCTAGGAAAGAAATTCGGGAAGGAGATCTTAAGAAAAAGTGCCTAGTGTTCCATTATAACACAGTCTTACCTCAATATAATCTAGAAGAGAAATTTATGATTAACAAATCATAACAAATAACAATAACAAATCAAGCTTAGTAAAAAATTTGGTCTCCAAAACTTAAAGAAAATACACCTTATCTGCTTGAGCAGACTTTTTGCCCTGTGTTGTTCCTCCTGCACCCTATTTTGCCCCATGGGACATTGGGGGAGGTGGGCCTCTGCTCTTGGTTTTCTTACCCAGAAAACTGCCTTCTCCAAAGATGTAAGCTTCCCCTCTCTCCCTCTTCTTCTCCTCCTCCAAAGGATCTATTTGGACAAATATCAAAGGTAAAAGAGACAAGAACTCCAGCTCCTCTCCAGACAAGACTAGAACACATATAAGCCTCCCCTTTTCCTCTATCCCTTTCTCACCCTGCAGTTGGGGTCACTCTCCAAGCACCTAGTAGGGCTTGGAGGTGTTTTTGGGCCTGACTCTCAGGTCCTATTAGGTCAGACAGTTATGAGACTGTCTAGAACTGAGCCTGATGCTCACAGGCTCTTGGTCCAGCAATTCAAGGCCATGGACCTGGGCATACTTTTTGCAGCCCTATTCAGAAGTGTATGCCCAGTTCAATTCTCTCAATTCTCTTGGGGCTAGGGAACTGGGAAAATTGCAACTGCTTACTTCCTTCCCTCCAAGACTCCCTGTCCCCATACCCATGCCTGCAGAATCCCCTTCCTCTCCTGGCCACCAGATGCTTGAAACTGGACTCAGTGGGACTTCCCTGAGAGTTGCCCCTAGGTTAGCAAAGAAAAATATTGACACTTTTCTTCCTGTAGTGCTGGCTCTGACCAGGCCGTGAAAAGTTAGAACAACAGTGAAAAGTTAGAACTACTAAAAAACATCTTAGCAGATTCTAGAGGTTTTGTGATTTATCTTTAAGGAGTTTTGAAACAACCCTGGTCACTCCCTTCTTCCACTCCCTTCCCTTGAGTTAAGAGGGTTTCTCAAACAGTGCTGAGTTTTTCTGTTAATCCCTCTCATTCCAGATCAGGAAAAGAGAATTTCATCCTTCCTCCCACCTGCAAATTCACCTTCCCCCACCTGGTGAGGGAGGAGGGGTAGAAGGGGCAGCATCTATAGCATGGGCCCCAGTGGTAATGTCTCTGGGTCTCTGGGGCCAAAAACCTGGAAATATCTCTCAGGCAGCACAAGGAGAGAAGGCAGAGAGCCTCCAGACTTAGGTAAGCCTGCTCTCTTAAAGCTGTAGTTTTAACATGATAATCATGAGATGCTGATTCTCTGTGTCAAGTCAAGTAATTTAGAAATGCATTCCCATTTAGGGGTGGCTAGGTGGTGCAGTAAGTAGCGCACCTGGAGTCAGGAGGATCTGAGTTCAAATCAGACCTCAGACACTTAACACTTACTAGCTGTGTGACCTTGGGCAAGTCACTTAACCCCAATTGGCCCTCAAAAAAAAAAAAGAAATGCATTCAACAAAATTGAAATCACCTGATTTTTAATAGGTTTGTTTCAAATTGGTAAACTTTTGTATCCATTATGTAATGTGCAATCTTGCCAAAAAGCTTATTTGAGTGATGGAGTTCCTAGATGAGGAAGTTGGCTTGCCAAGAATTTGCAAGTATATAGTAATATCTCTAGTGACTGGCTTTCACATGAGGACAAGTTTAAATTTGAGATGTGAGTCCTGGCAAATTCTTGAGTAGTAAAACTTGCAATCTGAAGGAAAAGCTCATGGGATTATAATGGATTTTATTTTGAGTTGTCTGATGGATTGTAAAAATGCATCAATAATCAATTATCAAATATACACCATCTGAGAGAAATGCCACAAGCTACTCAGAAAGAATGTGACTGTTACATGTGTATCTCCTATCCTGTCCTGTCATTCATGTTCATCATCCTGTCCTTAATCTTCACCTCCCATAAAAACCTCTAAAACTACATGACCATTCTGAAACCTCAATATAAGCATAACTCCCTCAAATATCATGGTCTCAGCTTTCTTGCTAAGGGAGCCTGTAATGCTTTTTAATGTAAAACAAAGAGCTCCCACTGGCTAAACAAGAAGGTCTAATTGAATTCTTTCACACCTGAATTAGCTCTCCCTACTCTAAATCTCATCAGAACCAAGGTAGCTAGGTGGCACACTGGATAGGATGCTTGGCCTGGGGTCAGGAAGACACTTATTGAGTTCAAATTTGGTCTCAGATACTTCCTAGCTGTGTGAGCCTGGGCAAGTCACTTAACTCTGTTTGTCTCAGTTTCCTCATCTGTAAAATGAGCTGGAGGAGAAAATAGCAAACCACTTCAGTATCTTTGCCAAGAAAACTCCAAAAGGATTCACAAAGACTCAGAAAATGACTAATCAATAAAGGAAGAATACCAGAAAAGAACTGTGTCAGAAAAACCTGGAAAGAAGAATGTATCCAAGGAAAAGATGGTGATTAATAGTGTCAAAGTTTACAGAGAGGTGAAGAAGGATATGGATAGATAAAACCCCTATTATATCTGGCAATTAAGAGATCATTGATGACTTTGGAGAAGTCAGTTTCAGTTATAGCAAGTGAGAGGAGACATAGTGGAGAGAGCTAGTGTAGGTGGCTTTTTCAAAGAGTTTAGCCTTAAAGAAGGCTGGAATTGTACAATAACTAATAGGAATGGTCATATCAAATGAGATGTTTTTTGAAAGATGGAGGAGACATGGGCATGTTTTAGATAGCAAGAAAAGAACTAGAAGATAAGGAAATTTTGGAGATTAGAGGGTAGGGTAGGGGGGAGATCTACTGGAAAGGATAAGATGAGATGGGATCAAAGGTATACGGAAAGGGGTTCTCTTTGGCAAGGGAAAGGACTGCCTGTTCATTTGGCACAGGAATAAAAGGAGACAAGGTGGAAGAAGATATCTGAGTGATGAAAGATGAGGAGGAAGTGAGAAGAGGGAACTCTCAGCAAATGACTTATGCAGAGTGGGTGAAGATTAGTTATTTTGGCATCTTAACTGCAGAACTGGCATCCAGTGATGAGGGGGAGGGGAAGATGGCACCATGAGGGTTAGGGCATGAGAAAGTTTGGTTCATCCGATGGAACCTAGATGAATGTAATACTTGAGAGTTAGATCATTTTTTCCTACTGGTGACTCACTAGTTCTTCATTGAGATGTTTACAAAGTACAGCTCTATATATGATGTCCCAGTAAAGACATATGGCCTTGTTTGTTCCTTAAATATTATGTCATAAGCTTATCCAACAGAGGCCCATGAGCATCTTTGCACTCAGAAATACCCATGTATGTCTATCATCTAAAAACACCCTTTTTCCCCTGTCTAGGTGCCTGTTCTTTGTTCTTATTGATGGATTTGGGGCTGGACCTGTGACTTTACTGGTACAGGGAAGTCCCAAGTGAGGAAAATTCTTTTGCCAATACAGATCAGAACCTTCTTTGAAACATATTCTTAGAGACTTGCCTGGGGGTACCAATAGATTAAGTGACTTGGCTAGGTTCATAGCAAATATGTTTAAGGCATTCTTCTCTTCATTGCTTTTTTGATCTCTTTTGCCATTTGAGTTAGTCTATTTTTAAGACGTTATTTTCTTCAGCATTTTTGGGTCTCTTTAGCAAGTTTATTTTACTTGTTTTCATGATTGCTTTACATCACTCCAATTTTTCTTCCCAATTTTTCCTCTACCTCTCTTACTTGATTTTCAAAATCTTTTTTGAGCTCTTTCATGACCTGTAACCAATTCATATTTTTCTGGGAGGCTTTGGATGTAGGAGCTTTGACTTTGTTGTCTTCTTCTGGTTGCATGTTTTGATCTTCCTTGTCACCAAAGTAAGATTCTATAGTCTTATTTTTCCCACTGTTTGCTCATTTTCATAGCCAGTTACTTGTCTATTTAGCTCTTTGTTAATATGGGACTCTACTTCTGGTGTGGAGGGTGTACTGTCCCAGGCTTCAGAGGTTTTTGTCCAGCTGTTTTAAGAGAAATTTCCGGGGTTTTGTCAATTTTCACTTCTTACAAGGTTGTATGATCAAAGGAGAGGTATCTACTCCTCTCCTGATCTGTGAATGACCTCAAGCACTCTTTTCTGCCTTGGAACTGTGAGGAGGACTACTTCTCCACTGCTGCCACAAGCTCTGCCACAACAGCATTCCTCTTCGCCCCAGGACCACCACCCAGGATTGTGACCCATATCCAAGCATGGACAAAGCAAGACAATCCTGCCTTAGAGCCAGCAGAGAGGTCCCCGAAATCCCACTCTGACCAGCAGCTCCACCCTACCACCATCTATGTGCTGAGAGCCCTGGAAGCAGCCACTGCCACCACTGCCCTGGGGTCAGACTTTGCTCCTCTCTCATTCAGGTCTAACAGACCTTTCCTATTGACCTTCTAAGTTGTCTTTAGCATTTGTGGGTTGAGAAATTTGGAAACTACCACAGCTGCCAGTGATTCAGTTCCTAGAGGCCTGCTCCAGCCCCATCTGCTATGGCATGACCTATCCTGGACTGAGCTCTTCTCTCAGACTGATGCAAAAGACCTTTCCTGGTGACCTTCCAGGTTGTCTTGGGCTGGAAATTTGTTTCACTCCATCATTGTGTGTATTCTGCTGCTCTAGAATTTGTTTAGAATCATTTTTACAGGTGTTTGGAAGGGCTTTGGGGTGAGCTCAAGCAACTCTCTGATTTTATTCTGTCATCTTGGCTCTATCCCATAGTCAGTATATTTAAAAGATGAGACTTGAACCCAGGTTGTGCTAACTCTGAGGCCTGCCTTCTATATATTATGCCATACCTACTGCCTGGAATAAAGGACAGTAGTAGAAATTCCAGAAAATGGAGAACATCAAGAAAATAAGGATGTAGCAAGATTTTAGTTGTGTTGTGTTTTTAGTTGTGTTCATTTATTTTTCGGAGTGGGTAAATTTTTTTAGTTCAGTTCATTTTTACCTTTGTGGAAAGCTAGCAAGAAAATAAAAGTTAACAAGACACATGACATTTCAACACTGCCAAGATTTGAACTAGCCATTATCTGAATGATCTTCAAAGGAACAACAGTCAAGAACTAGGCTGAAAATCCTAATTTAGAGCTTAGAGTGTCTGTAAAATCATCTAGTTTGATTCTTTCACTTTACAGATGAGGAAACTAAAGTATAAGGAGATGGAGTAACTTTTCCAAAGTCATATACGGGAAGGGGTAGGAAACCTTTGGCCTCAAGGCCACATGTGGCCCTATATGTCTTCAAGTGAAGCCCTTTGACTGAATCTAAACTTCACAGAACAAATCCCCTTAATAAAAGTATTTGTCCTGTAAAACTTGGACACAGTCAAAAGGCTGCACCCAAGGACCTAGAAGGTCACATGTGACCCACAGGTTCCTCAACCTTAATAGAGCATCAATTTAGTGGAACAGATAGTGGAACAAATGCTCGACTGGAAATCAGGTTGATTTGAGTTTAAATCCCACCAATGATGCCTACTACCTTTGAGAACATAGGCACCCACCAAACTTCTCCACGTCTCAATTTATTCTTCTTTAAAGATCTACTTTATGGAGTTGTTGTAGGGCCGAGATGAGAGAAGTAATCTCATATCTTGTGTGTGTTAAAGTATTATCTAAATGTCAGTTATTATTAGTGGAAGAACTGGGATTCTACAATAGTTTGCTGATCTTAGAAGAATGAAAAGGGGAGGAAGAGGAATATACTATGAGAAAATGGAGAGGAAAGAAGGATGGGCAAATTTTATCTCAAATGGTTGGCTTGTGCCAATAAGTTTATTCAAAGAGAAATGAGTAGAGGGAAGCAATGGATACCTGAATCTTACCCTTATCGGAACTGTACAAAGGCAGGAAAAATACACATACACATATACCCATAGTTGTATAAAAAAAATACGTCTTACTAAGCAGCAAAACAGGAGGTAAAAAGAGAGAAGGAAGAAGGGGGAGATGGAGAGTAGACTAAAATTAAGGGGAGGAGTGGTCCTAAGCAAAGCAAATTCTAGGGATATACAAAAATATTTATATAACAGTTTTTTATACTGGCAAAGAATTGAATGCAGAGAGGATGCCCACCAATTAGGGAATGATGGGACAAGTTATGATATACAAATATGCTAGAATAGTATTGAATGTAAGAAATTGTGAAGGAGATAGTTTCCAAGAAATTTGGGAAGACTTCTTTGCAGAACAAGGTGCAGAATGAGCTAAGTGAAATTGGGAGAAGGGTTTATACAGTAACAACAATATTATAAAGAAAAAATTTTAAAAGACTTAGAAACATTGATCGACAGAATCACCTATTATAATTCTAGAGGTCTTATAATGAAACATAACTCCTGACAGAGAAGTGAAGGATTTGTGCAGATTGAGATTTGTTTTTATACATCATCAGTGTGGGGATTTGTTTTGCTTGATTATACATGCTTGTAACAGGGGTTTTGTTTTTCTTTCTTAGTGGAGTGGGGAAAGGTGAGAGGGAAAGAAAACAATATTTTAGAGGTTAAAAACAATTTAATTTTAAAAAGCTTAAGGTAATGAGAATCAGTTAAAGGAAAAGGAGGATGTTAAGTCTGGGAAAGAGAAGACTCATGGGAAAATGAGTCTTCTTGACTGCAGGCAGAAAGACTGCACCACCCAGATGCTCCTTCTAACAATTAGAGCTATGTAAAAGAGAATTCTTAAAGAAAGACCTAGGCTGAAGTTCCAAGTCATACTAGTGTGTTCAAGGACCAAAGGAAGTCCTAAAAAGTCTACTCTTTTTCTAACTACCCATTTCTATATCTGTCCAATATCACTGTAATATTCATTAATTTTTAAAATGTAAATATTTCTAGTACATACCAATTTTGTCTTCAAATAAAGAAGTCAAAAGTTACATAGAAATACACAAAATTTGAATGATGACATAGAACCTCTGTATGAATGGTATTTTCTCCCTAACTAGGGACACTGAGTTATTATGATAATACTAATCACTTTTCTTCTGATACAGATGCCATAAAATAGCAGAGAAAGGGACCAAATGAATGTGAGGATTAGTATATTGTCCTTAGGATAAAAGTGAGCTAACTGTCATGCCAGGACTAAAGCTCTAGCCCCTATTATAAGAAAGGAAGAGGAAAGGGTATGGATAAGTGAGGCCTGGATGTGATTCAATTCTGCTGCTTCTAGAAGCCAGAAAGGACAAAAGGGATTGAATACCTTCCAGAGTGACATTCAATGATTTTATACTTCTCTGAGATGTTTCCTGACACCCAGAACATGTCTACCCTTCGTGTTGTTCCTTTCAACTCAGGTCCTTGAATTTGTCTGATCTTCAAGTCCATGACAGTTGGGACCATACTTGTTTTCTTTTGTGGCTACCATTAGACCTTCATTATTGTCCTAAAATGCCTTCAGTAACAAAATTTCTCTGAACCAATAGTTGAGCACTTTTGGCAATATTTGCCAAAATAATTGCAATGAAATCCCTCTAATCTTACTATTTTGTTCTTTTCTTAATATCCATCCACTTTTGGACATATTCATCATATACCAGAGAATCTGATCTGGGGTCCAATCTCTGATATATGAATGATTCTGGGCAAATCTCTCAACCCAACCCTACCCCTGAGACTATCTTGCTCCGTTTCTGTCTTACAGAAGTTATTCACTCTGTGTTTCAGTTGCCAAGATGTTAAACCCAGAATAATTATCTCCAAAGTGTTTTATGGTATTATGTGCTCTGGGTGCACCTAATTACACGAGAGGGCAGTGATCTTTATCATAATCAGACATTATTGGGGCTAAAGGCTTGTAGCTACAGGGTTACTGCACACACTAACTTCCCTTTTCATTTAATATTTAATGTTTTTATGACCTCGGGGCATAGGCTAAATTCCCAGAGTCTGTGTCAAGCATGCACCTGCACACACCACCAGAATATGACCAACAAGATAAACAACCAATGTGAGAAATAAATATATATGAATGATAAAGAGAAAAATTGGAATATCTGTAAGAATTGATAGTCAAAATTAAGCAGAATCAGGAACAGGAGATACACAATGACTAAATCAGGGCAAATTAAAGAGCAATAAATATAAGTCATGTGATAATGGTCAATCTTGACCCCAGAGAAAGTATGAGGACATTTACATCTTTCTTTTCATTGGAGAGGTAGAAGACTACAGTAAGGAAGACTTTATATGTTGTTAGACATAACTGATATATTAATTAGTTTTCTTTAACTATTTTCCCCCTTTATTAGAGAGAAAATCTCTTTGGGGGTGGGCTGTATCTGGAAATGACTAGGATGTAAAAATGAAAGTTATCAATATAATTTCAAAGGAAAAAATGTAAAAGATCAGCATGGCAATCAAGGCCCACCATTAACAAACTAACTTAATCACCCACTCTTTTCCAAAACAAGTTTTCTGCATCAATTTATCAATTAACAAACATTTATTAAAGACCTCCTATATGTATTAAGGATCTTTGTGCTTGGCACTGAGAATGTAAATATAAATGATGAAATAACCCTTACTCTCAAGGAGCTTACCTTCAGATGGAGATGGCAAGTACATACATATGTAAGTAAACACAGAAAATATATAATGATAACAAACACAAAGCAGTTGAATACGAAGTAATATGAGAGGAAGGGCACTAGTAATTGAGGGGACTGGAAAAAGACTTCATGTATAGAAGATGGCACTTGAGCTATGTCTTGAGGGAAGAGAGGAATTCTATAAGTGGGGTGCATTCCAAACTTGGGATTCCAAGTCAGTAAAAAGGCATAGGTATGGGAGATATGTTTTATTTGAAGAACAGAGAAAGAACCAGGTTAGTTAGATTATAGAGTGTAAGAGGAGTAGTAATAGACAATAACACTATAAAGATAGGTTGGCTAGCCTAATGGTCCCTTGCACATACCATGCTCATTTCTTTTTTAAAATTTTTAACTCATTTTTAAATTTTTATTTTATGGAATAAAACAAACATTTTCATAATATAATATAATAAAAAGATGATTGCACGTGAAACTACAAATCTGTTATGTACAACTTGCTTTTTCTTTTAAATATATAATAGTTATCATGTAAATTTCTTTTTTTCTCTTTTTTCTACCCTCTCCCCACACCCTAGAAACAGCTACCATTAGAAACAAATAGGCATGTGTGTGTGTATAATTATTCTATATATACTTCTATTTATCAGTTCTTCCTCTGGATGCAGATAATGTCTTTTTTCATGTCCTCTGTAGTTAGTTTAAATATTTATAATTGTCAGAATAACTTATTCACTCAGTCATTCTTAAAACAATATTACTGTTACTGTATACAATGTTCTCTTAATTCTATTCATTTCACTCTTCATAATTTCATGTTAGTCTTTCCATATTTTTTCTAAGATCATTGAGCTCATCATTTCTTATAGCACAGTTCTATTCCATCACAATGCTCATTTCTCTCTCTGCTTTGGTCCATGCTATGCCTTCTGCCTATTGTGCCCTCCTTTCTACTCTCTGCTTATTCAAAACCCTCTCCTTCAGAACTTCCACTTCTCTGATTGATTTCTTCATCCCTCCTCAGAATTGTAGAAGCAATAATTAATTCCTTGTCTGTCCTTCCCATTTGACTGCTTAAATAGAAGTGTGAGACTGTTTACAATGGCATAGGGCCCAATTTGCATTATATCTCAATCTTTCGAAGATCCAAGCCTCATGAAGACAGGGTCCTTGTCTGTTTCCTTTCTGACTGTTTTCCCCACCCCCAGTGCTTAACACTATATTGGGCATATATCATAGGTGCTCAGTAAATACTGGTTGACTTGAGTATATCCCTGTGAAACCACTGATTTTCAATCTTCAGGTCTTGCATGAACTAGAAGAAACCCTCTGAAGGTCTTTGAGCACCTGTCGGCTCCTCTATTCAATTAGAGCAGGGTAAGCCAGCCAAATCAATCACATTTTATTCTCTGCACAAGGCGTCCTCTGTAGCAAGACTTCTCTGTCACGTTTGCCTGAGGTGAGATGACCAACATTTAATCAAGTTAACATCCCAACAATATGAGAGATGAGTGTTACTGGTCCTTAGCAACAAATCTCTCTAAGAAATTTGCCCCTATAGAGAACTCATTAATTTATCTGAGTTGCATGTGATGAAAATCCCAAAATAAAATTTTCTCTGTCTGAGGCCACATGCAGCACGTGGCAAGGACTGGAAATGCAAAAATCTTCCTCATAACAAAGCCACTGGAAGAAAAACTGTGGAACCATTGGACACTGATGGAGCAGCAGCCTCACCTCAACACCCTCTCCTTCCCCCTCCTTGCTCCCTCCCCAAGCTTAACTCTGAGTCCTCGGGAGTTGGGTTCAAGCCAAGAGCCTCCAGAGGCAAATGTGTCACAGTGAAACCTACAAACCTAGCCTCACCTGTCATAATGACCTGAGCTTTAGATGCATCTAATGACAGCCAGCAGGCAGTGAATCTTCTCAGAATTCTGAGTCACACAGACCAAGCTTTATTGGAGCTGAGAGGCTAAAAAGACACGTGAGGGTTCTCACCTAGATCACAAAATTTTCTTCCTAATGGTGGTAGCTCCTAAAATACCACAAAAATCACAAACTTCATTTAGAGTCCTGTACTACACTAATTTGGACTTAAAAGGGAATCTCATGTAATGAAAGTCTGGTCTTCAGGGTAATTTTAAAATATACTTTGATTACTTTCAAGTAAGTGCAGAAATATGAATTAAAATTACCTAAATATTGTCAAGCAGAAATCTCTCCTGACTTGCTTTAGTGAAAAGACAAGAATGGTCTAAAATGAGCAAATGGATTAATTTCTAAGGAGACAAGTAGTTCTAAAATATTTGAAAATAGCTTGTTGCTTAAGTAGGTTAAGCATTCTCCTTATTATCCTGTTTACTTAGAGTTAAAAGAAATAGGTCAAATCTTTCCCTTTACATGATCTTCCTAGAATGGAAAGAACATTTCTCAAATGGTGGTGTCATTGTTAAAGATCACAGAATTGTATGGCTAAATAGGAAACTACAGTGTGTCCAATTTAAATATCTCAATTTACAGGTGAGGAAATAAATCACATGTGTCCCAGGCCAGTTTAGTCATTTTTCAGATGTGTCTGATTCTTCCTGACCACATATGTATATTTTTCTAGCAAGAAGCTAGAAAAGAGCAAATTAAAAATCCTCAGTTAAATACCAAATTAGAAATACTGAAAACCAAGGGAGAAATAAGTAAAATTGAAATTAAGAAAACTATTGAACTAATAAATCCATTTCTAAATTTTAAAATGCATTTATGTATGTATGTTCATTTAAACATGTACATGCATTTACATATATGCATGAATACATGTATATATAAATGCACTTTAATTTTTCAAATGAAGAAGCTTTGAAAGTCATCTAATCCAAGTTCCACTTGTATATATATATGCACGTATACATATTTACATTCATTTAAAATATATAGTAAATTTACATATATACATGCAAATATGTGTGTATATATGCATACATTTAAAATTATAAATGGGAGAAGCTTTGGAAGTAATCTAATCCAAGTCCCTCATGTTTTAAAGTGCATATATGTGTGTACCTATATTAATATATATATGCATATGCATTCATTTTAAAATTTAGAAATAGAAAAGTATGTACACATATAGACATATATGTTGCACTATGTTAGTTTGCTTTCCAAGCTATATACCAATATGCAAAATGCATATGTATTATATATGTTGCTTATATTTATATATGCACAATACACATGTTTGTAAATATATGTAATGAATCAAAATATCCAGATCTAAGCTGCTGAGTCAAATGCTTTCTTTTTAGTAGGTAAAATGTACCTCCAGGGGGTTTGCTTGATAAGCACAATGCTTTCCTTTTTACTCAGAATAAAAAAAAAATAAAACAACAGTTGCACACCAAAGGGGTAATATGCCTGGAAAAAAGAGATAAGGGATTTACTCGACAGATCTGCTAATATGCAGGTATACATCACAGAAGACCCAAAGACAGACTTCATCACAATTAAACAGTAGACAAACTAGGCAGCATCATTATTCCAAGGACATCACCAAGTCAGTGCTCAGGAAAGCTGCACATGTACCTGAAAACAATGGAGAAGGAGAAGGAAGATAATGATGATACTTTAGAGAACAGAGCACTTCTTCTATATCCTCTATTTGTTAATATGAAAATGAATGTGCTCAAACACCAATAAGGATGTTTGTTTCTTCATGAACTCAGATTTCATCAGACTTGTCATTAGTTCCACAGATAAGAGTGAGAAACCCAGCTAACGGAATGTGTATTCTGAGGATTAGCAGAAGGACCTGAGGAGGAAAAGACTTATGGAAGCCATAACGACAGTGGTCAAATATTTGAAGACTGGTGCATGGGAGAGGAAGTATATTTATTTTGTTTGACTCCAGAGGACAGAACTAGGAGAACAAGGTGGAAAGTGTTGTAAGGAAAATTTCTCTATTAGAGTTATTCAAAAATGGAGCAGCCATTTCAGTCTATTTTTCTATCTGTGTTTCTGTGAGTGGTTATAGGTTTTACTTTTGGTTTGCTGATAACAATGATAATGATAATAGCTGACATTTAAATATGTTATGGTTTAAGAAAGTTCTTATATGGGATGTTCCAAAAGTCTTTTTACAGTTTTAAGCTGAGAAGGCTTAAAAGGAGGGTTCACTCCATCACTCCATCAACCTTATGAAATAGGCACTACTATTGCCCCTTTACAAAAAAAGAGGAAACTAAACTGAAAGTGATTTGCCCAATGTCAGATAGCTAGTCTAATTGATATGCATCCAGGTATTGTTGGGAGTCCTTATTGCCACCTACTCATGAGGCTTTTGTTCTGCCACTGAAGATGTCTTTTTGATTCACCCTAAGTAATCCTTGGCTCACTGATGCCAAATTGAGAATGCATGATTGATTCAATGTCAGTACATACATGCTGAGCTTCACTCTTGTACTTGACTTTTCAATGAGAGTTGATCTGGGAGAAGCAGATAGGAAAAGGGCTACAGAGACTCAGACTCAATTCTTCTGAGAGGAAGCCTGCACATCTGTGAGGTCATTTCAGGGAATTGTGTGACTCCGGGGATAAAGGAAACACAGAGCCAAAGATTATATTAGCAGAGGAGTTTGTAGACAAGTGGAGATATTACAGAACCAAGCTTCCTGGACAGAAAAGTAGAAGTTTGCAGACAATGCTGCACTCCTGGACCAGGGGTGCTTAACTGTGGGTTGGTGAACTTGTTTTTAAAACCACATTTCAATGTAATTAGTTTCCTTTGCAATCTTATATTTTATTTTTAAAATATTATTCTGAGAATAGACCTATGGACTTCAGGAGACTGCCAAAGGATACATGGACATAAAAGAGATTATGAATTTAGTCCTAGACCATGTGGAAGAATTCGGAGAAAAAGCAGTAGACCAAGTAGAAAGCAAGCAGGGATGGAGGCCCAATGTGAGGAATCACACCTACTCCTTCCCTCCCATTAGCACTAATAGTTTTTCTAATTTTAAAGGTCGAGGGTGAAAAATTCCACCCCCAAACTATTGTTCCTGAACTTTTTCTCTTAGTTGGAGAGACTCAATCCCAGTGTAGGGCTCTAAGTCTTGTAGGCTGTTTGCCCCTTGGGGCTGTGAGGACCCATTGGAAGTGGGGTTTGCTTAATTCTCTAGCACTTCAAGTGATTTCCCTTTCTCAGGAGCCCTCAACCACAGAGCAATACTAATAAGTCTGGAAAACTGATGAAGTGAAAGCCCCCTAGAGAAGGAAAGAGACAATTTTACCCTTTCATACTTCTGGTTATGTTTTTTGTTTGTTTGGGGTTTTTTTGTCAGCTTAACTAAACTTTGTACTATATTTCATGTATTATTCTCCTAAGTGCTCATGTGAGAACTGAGAATCCTTTTACCTTTTCTATAGAGGTAGAGATGAGCGATATTCTAATGTTCCCAGGGGTAATCTTGGGGAGGAGCTTGAGCCAAAGAGAGCTTTTTTTGTGAGAAGCTCCTAAGACTGAACCAGATCCATGCAGATCCAAATCTTAAATTCTGGGTTAAGGATTATACCAACTACTATGGCTCTAAAAGTAGTGATTTTTTTTACATGTAGCATTACACACACGGTTTTTCTTGTATTTATTTGAATATGCTTCTATTTCTATTAGATAGTGATTCTACAAAGCACAATATACCATCATTCATCTCTGAAAAAGTCTGAGTGAATATTCTGAGTAGCTCTCAGGGCCTTTGGGGAGCTTCCTAAAAGGCTCTGAGAGCTACAAAAAAACATTCAATTTATTTCCTTTTCCACAATTTGCATGTAAAGTACAAGAAAGTTCTAGTTCCCATGAACTGGGATCCTCAGTCCTATTTTCAGTTTTCCTTTGACCCAAATCTCTTCATACCATTCCACATTTAGACCCGTGTATGCGAGTAACATAAATTCAAAACACAGTCATATCTGTCCATGTTTTCAGCTTCCAGTGACATTCAGTTTTTACACACTTATTGTTTGCTGCATTCTTCTTTTAGTGTGCACATAGCTTCCATTAACTCTAATGGGAGTTAAGCACATCCAGAAATGAGTCTATCTCTCAGGAAAGAAACATATCATCAAACCATGCAGAGTAATTACCCACAGTTGTGTTCAGTCATCCTGATTCACAATTCTCAAACACCATTAGATTGCACAGAGGGGAAAATTAGTTTCTAAGTACCTTCTGAAAGTTTTAAATATAAGCAGTGCAGACATTTAAAATTAATGGTGGAATTAAAACTTAATTATTTGAAGCTGAGGTGAGAAATACATGGCTCTGAGTGCCTGAAACTTTCAATAACTGCCTTAGCTTTGCTGTCTTAAGAGATCCCTTGACATCAGCCACTTCCTTAGATTTCCATTTTCCAAAGACAACCAAAAAATTTAGAAAAGGGAATGATTTTCCTCAGTATTGAATATTTATTTGTCCTAACCTAAAAAAAAATACCCTTGTGCTTCTATGTTCCTATACGGCCAGGGCCAGGGGCCAGATCACAGTGTGTACTTCATTGCTCCTTGGTCACTCTTCCTCAGAAGTTCAAGAGGATCCCTGGCAAAATCAGCCATCTCCATACTTCTATTGTCTATGAGCAGTCCTGAGCAGGCTCTAGTTTTGGGAATAGGTGCTCTGGTTCAGTCTAAGGCAAAGAAACAAAAGGAGAGAGAGAAGAAAGTAGGGAGAAAAAGAGAGATCAGAAAATAGGGAAAAGAGAGCGAGAAATGAAGGAGAGAGAGAAAAAGAAAGGAAAGGGAAAAAATCAATGTATGTATTAGGAATGCTAATGTGACTTCTAAGGTCATGAGGAGATGAACTAGTGGTACAGTAGCACTGAACCTGGAGTCAGAAAGACCTGAGTTTGAATCTTGCCTCAAATATTTGCTAGATTGTGATCCTGGGAAAGTTACTTAACCTTCCTCAGCCTCAGTTTCCTCATCAATAAAATAATATTACCTGCTTCATAGAGTTGTTGTGAGGATTAAATGAGAGAATATATTTTAAATGTTTTACAAAGTTTAAAATACTATGTAAATGTTAGATATTATTATGAGCTACTGCTTTATATCTCTAGGAAGCCAGAGTTTAGACTGAACTGAGGACCATCTGGAAAATGAAGTATTTGGATGAGGTGATTTCTAACATTCCTTCCAGCTCTAGTTTATGTTCCTGTCATCAGACTAGTTCCCACAATTTCCTTTTCTTCCAGATAGAATGAGAGCAGTTGTGCACTGTCTATGGTGCTGAACCAGGATCTGCTGTCCAAGGGCAGAAACAAACACACCTTCAAATAGCAGCTGAAGCCTCCATTTAGCTGGATCGCAGCTTCCCCCTCTAGGGACCATTCTACACATTTGCACAAAATTACATTATTTTTTAAGGAAAAACTTTTCAGGGGCGGCTAGGTGGCTCAGTGAATAGAGCACCGGCCCTGGAGTCAGAAAGGCCTGAGTTCAAATCTGGGTTCAGACACTTGACACTTAACTAGCTATGTGACCTTGGGCAAGTTACTTAACCCTAATTGCCCTGCTTCCCCCCTCCCTCCAAAAAGACAGAAACAAAAACACAACAGAATTGCATCACAAGGTGAAGTCAGTGTGGTTCACTCAATTCTCACAATTCCCTCATGTGTTTGTTTTTAGGCCCCTCTGTCTTTCTCCCTAAGCTTCCCTCAGCTAAAAAAAAAAAAAAAAAAAAAAAGGAATTTCTGTGACTTTTAAATAATTTCCTGATCATAATAATTGATGCATTTTTTAGATCTTTTTGGAGGAAGTGTGATGGGCTAAGCTGTTCTTCCTGCTACTCAGACCACTTGACTATGCCCTTGTAATAGGCAGATGGATGTTTACATGGTTTATCCATGCACAGTAGCAAGACATAGAGCTTCACATAATAAGAAAACATGGGTCTATTCAGCCAGTAATATAACAATAAAAATAGTTATTTGTGTATCAATTTAAGGTTTGCAAAATACTTTTCATACATTATCAAATGCCATCTTTACAATGTCCCCCGTGATATAAATATTGCTGGTAAAGTAGGAGAATTTGGCTGCTTTTAAAAGAGTAGCTCCCTGTTTGTGGTGACAACTACTTGAAGCATTACTTAGAGAAAAACCTCCCCAGATGACAGCAAAGTTGACCAATACAAGTTAACCAGTAAAGGTTGATCTCCTTACATGACGCAGTTCAAGAAGTAATGGACTCAGAGTTTTAAAGCTAGGTTCAAATATCAGCTCTGCCACGTATACTTTTCATGACCATGGGAAAGTTATTTAAAGACCCTGTGTCTTCTATGTTCCCATTTCACTGGAAGCAATTCCACTTGACTGTCTGTCCTTGGGCAGGGCTGGAGAGGCCTAAAAGCAGCCTCTGAATAGGCCAAGTTTCCAGAGGGTGGAAATGGTGATTCTAATTGACCTATTTCTTGGTTCTTGTGTGTGTGTGTCATACTTTTGAAGGTTCATCTTATTTACCACTAGAAGGAACAACCTAAAAGGGAGTATTGGACCTCTAATAACTTGATCAAAAGCATAAATAGAGATTCAGAGCCTGAAATGATAAGGAAGGTGAAGTTTCTCTTGGAACCCTAAAATATTAATACTAGAAGGGAATTTAAAGACAATGTGTCTCAATACTTTCATTTTCCAAATGAGGAAACTGAGTCTTAGAAAAGTTAAAGTAATTTACTCCAGAGCTGAGCCACAAATAAGAGCCTGGTCTCCTGACTCTTGTCTAGGATTCTTTCCTCTCCCCACATTGTTGTACATTGGCACCCTCTCACCTCTCCCTCATGTGCCCTTTTCTCCGTCATTCTTGATGGCCTCATATCACTCACTGGCTATTCCAGATTCTCTACTCTGACATGCTCCTCTCAATGGGGAATGACCATGCTTTCTCTCCCTTTTCCTTCCCAAACTTCCAACCCAGTGTTTATTCTTCATTGTTACTTGGAAAGTCTCTGATAAACTTAATATATACAATAGTATAGATGAGTGTGTTATACCTCCAAGGATATTTGCCTTTAATAAGAAACAGAGGGGTGGCTAGGTGGCACAATGAATAGAGTATTGGTCCTTGGAGTCAGGAGGAGCTGAGTTCAAATCCAGCCTCAGACACTTAACACTTACTAGCTGTGTAACCTTGGGCAAGTCACTTAACCCCAATTGCTTTGCCCTTTCCTGTCCAAAAAAAAAAGCAAAAAAAAAAACTTTTAAAAAATTAAAAAAATAAGAAACAGTATCTTAACCCCAAAGAGAATTATTCTCTGCAGTGCAATTTGAGCATCAGAAATAGGAGAGTGGGGGACCTTTCCAGGATCCCTGAAATCATACCAAATCTGCAGTCACTTAAGGGAAGGTTTGCTTTGCCAAGAATGACCCAGGCTTATCTCAGTGTTTTTGAACATTATCAGACAATGTCTGACAATCAGTCTCAATTCTGACAAGAAGCAATCTGCTAGCCCACACAATTCTCCCCCCTCCCTCTCTTTTTCTCTCTCTCTCCCTTCCCCCCCCCCCCCACCTTGGTCTCATTCTCTCTTCCTCTTTTTCAGGAACATAACCTTCCATTTCAAAATGTTTCTTAGCCCACATATTTTAACTAGCCCCCTCCACTCCCACTCCCAGTCCTACACCCTCTCTGGAGGTTACAGGAGTTTGTTGTTTAGTCATGTCTGACTCTTCATGAGCCAGTTTGGGGTTTTCTTGGCAGAGATATTGGAATGGTTTGCCCTTTACTTCTTCAGTTCATTTTATAGATGAGGAAACCAAAACCAACAGAGTTAAGTGACTTGTCCAGGTAGTGTCTGAGATTGGATTTGAATTCAGGTCTTCCTGACTCCAGGCCCAGCACTCTATCCACTGTGTCACCTAGAGGCAAGGGGACAGTGAGATAAATTAAATCACCCCCCTTTTCTCCTTGATCCATAGGTACTGTAATTTTCCCTGAAAAAAAAATGAGCTCTGTGTTTGTATGTGTTGTATCCTTATTAAATAACCAAAGCAATGAAGACCCACCTTCTCTGGATCACTCTAACAGCTCCCTCTTAACAAAGAGAAACAGCATTTTATGCACAGCAGCTTTTTCAAAGCCTTCTGCTTTCTCACATTGCTTGAGGCAATCACTACACTTTCTTCTGAACTGCTCCACTGAGAGTAACCCCTATACACAGAAAAGCAAAAATGCCCCTTTCTTTAACCAGAGACTCTCTCTCACACACCCTAGCAATTGCTGGCCACTAGGCCATGATAAGAAGGATCTGTGTTTGCTTCACTGAAACACACAGAGCAGGGAATCACTAAGCTGAAGACAGAAACCCATAAGAAATCAATCAAAAGGAAAAGCATAATAAAGACCATTCTCTACTGTACTCCAAAGCAGCCCTTACAAAGCACCAAGGCAATTTAACTTTGAAGAGCTTGTGGTTCATGATACAGCTGGGATTTTTAGACTGAACAGGAAGCCTTTTGGCTTGTGGTTGAGCATTAATTTATAAGATTCAGGTAAAATGAGGACTTTTTAAAAAAATAGCAGACTGTGCATCTAGAATCCAGCAATATAAATGGCTGCCCCTTGGGAAGCCATATGTCCATATAACCCTGTCATCATACCTCAATTCGAATCCATTGAGTCCATTCTCATTTTGGTTCTTTCTTCCTCTGCCTTTTCATTTTATTCGACAAGCATTTAAGTACCTGTTATATACCAGGTATAAGCTAGGTACTAGAATACAAAGACAAAAATGAAACAAAGGCTTTAAATTCTACTGTGTGTGGGGGGAGGGGGGTAGGAGTGTATGCAGAAAAGTAATACCAGATATATACATACATATATATATATATACACATGTATATGTATATATGTATATGTGTGTGTACATGTGTATGCATATGTCAGATCTCATCCCCATTAAATATACACACATACATACATATGGCAGATACAAAGTAATTCTTAGGATGTAGAAGGCATTAACAGCTAAAGGGATCAGGGTAGGTCACTTGAAGGAAAAGATTTTTGAGGTAAACTTTACAGGAAACTAGGCATTCAACAAGGGGGAATTATAAAAAAAAATTAATGTTTCTTTTTAAACGGGGGCAGCTAGGTGGCACAGTGAATAGAGCGCTGGCCCTTCAGACACTTAACACTTACTGACTGTGTGATTTTGGGCAAGTCACTTAACCCCAACTACCTAGCCTTCCCCCCTCCAAAAAAAAAAAAACCAAGGAGGAATTATATACGTGTTTCTCTTGGTGAGAAATATTTAATTGCATATGTCATTCCATAGCAGGGGATGGTCATTAGAACCATCAACAGGCTGCAGTTAGCTAGAGAAGATTCAAAATATTTAGTGTGGTATTTTAACCCCTTCACTATCTGGCTCCCTCTAACCTTTGCTGTCTTATTACATATTATTCCCTTTTATTTACTCTGCCTTCCAATCAATCTGGCCTACTAACTGTTCTCCATATGACATTCTATTTCTTGCTTCCTTCTTCCTGCCTTTGCATGGGTTTTCTACTCCCCTCCTCTCTCCCCCCCCGCCCCCTCCCCCTAGACCTTCTGGGATTTCCCTTGTCACCTTGACTGATCCAAATCTCTAACCTTCTTTAGGACATAACTCAGGCGATACCTCCAATATGAGGCTTTTCCTTATTGCCCATCTCCCCAGGTGTTAATAGGGATCATTGAAATTTTTTGTGTCATTTTGTACATACTTCTCTGTGAGCTTATGAATGTGAGCTCTGTGAAGGCATATATGTTTTTCATTTTTGTTATTCTATCTCCAGCACCTAACTCAGTGCCTTGCAGATAGCATATGCTTACATTTGCTTGAAGGGAGCTGTTGGTGTGTGAAGTATAACATACTGTCAGACTTGGCTGATGGGCTGTTTGATTTTGCTGAACTGCTTCCCCCACCTTTCTTTTTTGGATAAGAAAGACACAAGGCATTGTATCTCCTAAACTCCAAGCATTTTCACTGGCTATCCTCCAAGCCTGGAATTTTCTCCCTCTTAACCTCTATCTCCTGGCTTTTCTGGTTTCCTTCAGGTCTCAGTTAAAACTGCATCCTCTTCAAGAAGCCTTTCTCAGTCCTTCTTAATGCTAGTGCCTTCCTTCTTCAATTATCTCCAATTTTTCTTGTAAATATCTTGTTTGTACATCGTTGTTTACATGTTCACTCTTTGTCTCGGTCTCTGTCCCTGTCTCTCTTTGTCTCTTTCTCTCTATCCCTGTCTCTTTGTCTCTGTCTCTCTTCCTCTGTCTGTCTGTCTTCCTCTCTTCCCCTCCCTCTCCCTCTCTCTCTCCCTTTCTCTCTTTCTTTCTATCTCTCTCTGTCTCTCTATCTCTGTCTCTGTCTTTCTCTGTGTCTGTCTCTGTTTCTCTCTCTCTGTCTCTCTCTGTCTCTGTCTGTCTGTCTGTCTGTCTGTCTGTCTCTCTCTCTCTCTCTCTCTCTCTCTCCCCCCCTCTCTTCCCAATCAGATTGTGAGTTCATTGAGTACAGGGACAGGTTTTGTTTTTGTCTTTCTTTGTGTCTCCAGCCAGTGCCTTGCACATAATAGATGCCTAATAAATGCTCCTTGATTTTATTATTTTTTTGCAGGTGATGGTGTTCTGGGGATGGGAAGGGAAAGTGATATATTTGGAAATAAAGGTGACACAAAAAAGAAAATATAATAAAAATATTTGAAATACTTATTGAGTCAAATAGGATTTATATCTCTGGGAATTGGACATACCCAGCCACTACTTTTTAAAAAACATGTAATTTGCTTAAATTGTCTTCTAAATCCATAAAAACCCAGCCCACATTTAAGGACTCTTTTTTTCTTCAACTTTGGTTTTCTTTCCTTTTTTTCAAGTTTCTTTGTATTTTATATACATACACATATATATATGTATATATATATATATATATATATATAGCTGCCAGTAGCATAATTACAAAAATATACCCTTAAGCAAAGAAAGTCTCAAGATGGCGATTCAGAATTTAATGGAATATTTCTTCATTTCTCTCTCCTTGTTTTTCCTGAGGGAACTATCCCATTCCCCAGGGAGATGGGAATGTACCAGACCAGTTAGTTTTAATCTTCTCCCTTACTGAGCCACACCACACCCAGTATTAATCAGTAAAGGACAGTACAAACAGGCAGCTCAGTTTCTGTACATATTTTTAAAATTATTTTTATTTGTTTCCTTAGTCCAAATTACATGTAAAATTTTTTTAATGATCATATTTTTAAATTTTCAGTTCAAGATTCTCTCCCTTCTACTGCCCCTCCCCAATGCTTGAGAAGGCAAGCAATTTTATTTCAATTCTGCATACAAAACAGACTTCCATATTAGCTATGTTACAAAAGAAAATACAAACAAAAACAAACAATAAAAGTGAAAAAGTATGCTTCAATCTGCATTCAGAGTATATCAGTTCTCTTTTTGATAGTGGATAACATTTTTCATAATGGGTCCTTTAGAATTGTCTTACATCATTGTCTTGATCAGACTAGCTAAGTTTTTCACAGCAGATAATTGGAATAATATTGCTGTTACTCTGCATAATGTTATCCTGGTTCTGCTCACTTCACTTTGCATTGGCTCATATAAGTCTTCTTAGGTTTTTCTGAAACCATCCCCCTCATTGCATCAGCATAATAGTATCACAATCATATCCCACAATTTGTTTAGCCATTCCCAATTGCTGAGCATTCCCTCAATCTCCAATTCTCTACTATCAATAGGTTGCTATAAATATTTTTGAACAAATAGGCCCTTTCCCCTTTTCTGAGATCTCTTTAGGATACAGATCCAGTAATAGTATTCCTGGGTCAAAGGGTATGCACAGTTTTATAGTCCTTTGAGCATAGTTCCAGATTGCTGTCCAGAAAGGTTGGATCAGTTCACAATTCTACCAACAATGTCCCAATTTTTCCACATCCCCTCCTGTATTAGTCATTTACCTTCTGTGTGATGTTAGTCAATGTGATGGGTGTGAGGTGGTATCTCAGAGTAGTTTTGATTTGCATTTCTCTAATCACTAGTGATTTGAACTTTTTTCATGAAATTATTGATAGCTTTGATTTCTTCTCCAGAAAACTGCTTGTTCATATACTTTGACTATCTATCAACTAAAGAATGGCTCTTATTTTTAATATTTGACTCATTTCCCTATATATTTGAGAACTGAGGCCTTCGTCAGAGAAACTTGCTGTAAATTTTCCTCCCAGTTTCCTGTTTTCCTTCTAATTTTGGCTATATAAGTTTTGTTAGTGCAAAAGCTTTTTAATTTCACAGAATCAAAATTATCTTTTACTTCCTATAATCCCCTGTATCTCTTGTTTGATCATAGAACTCTTTCCTTGTCCATAGACTGACAGGTACATTTTTCTATGCTCCCCTAACTTACTTATGATCTCACTTTTTATGTCTAAGACATGTATCCATTTTGACATTATCTTGGTATATGGCAAGAAATGTTGGTCTATGCCTAGTTTCTGCCAAATCACTTTCCAATTTTCCCAACAATTTTTGTCAAATCATGAGTTCTTATCCCCAAAGCATAGATCTTTGGGTTTCTCAAACACTAGATTACTGTGGTATAATACTACTGCATACTGTATATCTATCCCACTGATCTACCACCCTGTACTTTAGCCAGTACCAGGTTGTTTTGATGATTACTGCTTTGTAATGTAGTTTGAAATCTGGAACTGCTAGGTTGCATCCTTAACATTTTTTTCATGAATCCCTTGATATTCTTAACCCTTTGTTTTTTCAGATGAATTTTGTTACCCATTTTTTTCTAGCTCCATGAAATAATACTTTGGTTGTTTGATTTGGTTGTCTGTTTGGTATGGCACTGAATAAGTAACTTAGGTAGAACTGTTGTTTTTATTATGTTGGCTCAGCCTACCCATGAACAATGAATATTTCTTCAGTTGTTTAGATCTGTCTTTATTTGTGTGAAAAGTATACATCTCTGTACATCTAGATTACCAGCCCCTCATCCTGAAGAGAACTGGGTTAGGTCCCTTGCAACTCTTTTTTTTACTTGCCCATAAAGCCTTTCCTGATCCCTGTGCCCCCAGCTTAATCATATGTATACTAATGTGCTTATCATAATTATCTTCTGAATCATGATGATTTGGATATCTACTTGTCTTATTCCTTCTACTAAATGGTAAGCTCCTTGAGGGGAGGGACTATCCTATTTATCTTTGTATCTATACCATCTAGCACAGGATCTCACATGCAACATAAGCTGAATAAGTATTTGTTCTCTGTTGTTGCTTTGTTGTTGTTAAATTTTCTTACTTGGGAGTCTCAACAACAAGCTTTCAAATACCCAAACCTCTTCCTTATCCCACAGCTACAACCTCAAATCCTGATACTTGTTAACTACCTCAAAACATGGCCCAGCTAGGGGAACTGGAGGATCTTTTACCTGACTAAGAGAGAAGGAATACTTTGATACCTATACTCCTGTGTTGACAAAGGTGACTCATTTACCCCTCATACTTATTCTTCCCCTGCGTCTATGCACGAAGACCTCAAATTTGACCTATTTTAAATGCATTTTGGAAATATTTTGGATAAGATTCTAAGAAATGAGTTACATTAGATCAGATGCACTTAATAGGTCCACAGATAGTACTCCCCCTCCCCCCCAAAAAAATCCATAGATAGATTTCAAGGAGTTTGTGAAATTGGATGGGGGAAAAAAACACAGCTTTATTTTACTAACCAAGAGAGATTTCCTCCATATTTATTTGTTTGTTTGTTTACTCTCTTACAGATTACCACACCTCGATAGGGGAAGGACTATATGCAGGACACACAGATTGTATGTGGAAGGGCAATGGGATATTGTTTGTCCTTTGTTCTTGAAGAGGACCAATGGTATCAATCAGGTGATGTCTTGACTTGAAAGTGAATCAGATTCCAGTGAGGCAAGGCTGTGTGAAGTCACCCACCTCACTCTGGAAAGGGGCCCTTAATAGTCAAAGACCAGTAGGTGGCAGCAGAGAGCAACAGTAGAAATGACAAGTGGGAGACCTCTGCCTTTTTAAGCTAAGGTCTTTTCCAGGTCTGTTTCTCTGAGTGATTGAGGCAAGGTAAGAAATGAGGGGGGGGGGGGGAATGGCTTCTTTTACCTACTCCCCCCCCCCAAATTAATCTGGGAGGGGAAGACCCTCAGGGTTTCTGGCCAGAACAAAAACAATTGCTATTTAAACTCACTCTGAGCCATTCAAACCTAAATAATGACCAAGCAAGGCTTGAGCTGAGACCTATCCTTGGCCCATCAGTGAGAGCCAGAAAGATTTGGGTTTAAGGGATCGGGGTAAGCATCCCAATGGGCTTTATCAAAGCCTGATTTTTTTTCCAGAGTTGTATTTCAAGAAATCATTAGTGAAACTACAGGGGCAAAAGAGTTAATTGTCACAGTTTTTTTTTTTAATGATAAAATAAATAAGCAAGGAAGAGGGGGAAAAATCTAGTCCACAAACCCCAAGATATCTTGCGAGGTTTCAGCAATCAAAATTTATATTCCTTTGGGCAGAGCACCCACAGGTAAGGGTATGATCCTTATGTGGACATTAGGAAGAATGGGTGGGCAAGATATGCGTTGGAGAAAGTAGATGAAGGAACCATACATGACCAGGTTAACTCACATCTTAAAAACCATCAAACTCCCATTGTTCTTTGGTGATGCCAATAGGCAAGTTCATTTCCCTATTGCTCTGCTGCACTTAGCAAAATGTCTGGCAGATAGTAGCTGTTTGATAAATGCTTGTTGACTGACTGGCTATTCTCCATCTTTGGATCTGCATCTCCCCTCTATCCCTTTGGGGCTCATTGCTAGCCATCTCTATTGCTGCTCTCTGCTACCACCTACTGGTCTTTGGCCATTATGGGCTCCTTTCCAGAAAATAAAACTACTTACAGAGGTCCAACCAACCACACCCAGTCATCCAGCTAGAAAAGCCCTTGATATTTTAGCTGTTCCCCACCACACTCACACTTGGAGGGGAGGGCAACTTGGGCTCCTTGATCATAGTCTCCTGTCTCACTTAGATGTAAAAACTCCTTTTCAACTCCTGGCATACCCCTGGACAATGTAAGACTTCAAATGTGGGCTCATCTTAGCAAAAATACAAAGGAGTAATTTGGAGTTGGGGTGATGAAATTTGTTTAAATAATCATACAAAGACAAATCTTAACATGGGGCTGACGATACCTTGGGAGTCCATGAATTAGACTTGAAGGGGTCCATCAACTTGGATGGGAAAAAATGTTACATCTTTTTTTTTCACTAAACTCTAACTGAAATTTAGCATATCCTTTTATTCTGAATGTTAGCAACAAACAAACAATATTCTGAGAAGGGGTCCAGAAGCTCTAGTAGCCTGCCTAATAGGACCATGACACCAAAATGGTTAAGAACATTTGATCTAGTTCATTCTATTCAATATTTTCACTTTGTTATGCATTCTTCTAGGTACAAACTCAGTGGTGTTCTTTGCATCCAGGGACTATAAAGACAATCAGAGAAGGTCCCTCAGGGACACTGCCTGTTATGGATTTATGGAAGGACCTTAATAAGAGTCATATTCTCTGTGCCAAGAAAACCCAAATGGGGGTCACAAAGAGTCAGATAAGATTAAAAAATGACTGACCCCAAATCCCACAAAATCAATGAGTCATATGAAAAGAGGCAACTAGGTGGTGCAGTGCATAGAGTGCCTGACCTGGAGTCAGGAAGACTCATCTTGCTGAGTTCAAATCCGATCTCATTCACTTACTAGCTGTGTGTGCCTGGGCAACTCACTTTACCCTGTTTGCCTTCATTTCTTCATATGTAAAATGTGCTAGGCATCGATTCTCAACCTCTAGGTTGTGTTCAATTTGTAACAATGAAAATACATCCTGCATATCAGATATTTACATTATGATTCAGAACAGTGGCAAAATTATAGTTATGAAGTAGCAATTAAAATAATTTTTATTGTTGGGGGAAATCACAACATGAGGAACTGTATTAAAGGGTCGCGGCATTAGGAAGGTTAAGAACCACTGTGCTAGAGAAAGAAATGGCAAATAAAGCCAGTATCTTTGTCAAGGAAACTCCAAACGGGGTCATGAAAAGTCAGACATGACTGGAAAATGACTGAACAGTAAAAGATAAAATTAATGAGTCACACGAATTGGTCGAGCATGGATGGGTTGCAGTCTTTATCATTAGACCAAATGGCCATACTGATCCATCAAACTGTTGAAGAATACTGCACTATCAACATGAGGAAAGGGCACTGCTGACCTTCAAGAGTAAATACTTTTTTAAAAAAAGTAAATAACTTTGAGTTGTCTTGGTGACCAGTGATGTTCTTCTTCTTGTTCTTCCTGTCGTTCTAAACCTGATCCTATGGATTGGATTTCTACCCACCAGAATACTCACTGTCTGATTTCCCCAGGACCAAGTCATTCTTCTGGAACCTGTTGCCATCTCAAGGGTAGAACCCAGCTTGAACTCTGATCTCTGATGCCCCTGGACATAGGCATTCTGAATGTTAGCAACAAACAAACAATATTCTGAGAAGGGGTCCAGAAGCTCTAGTAGCCTGCCAAATAGGACTGTGACACCAAAAAGATTCATTAGTCTGAGGAGGGCAGTGGGTCTCACTCAAGCTAAGAGGCAGCAACAGCAGAGAACTAGGTTTGCTCTTGCCTTCACTCAGAATTCTGAAGCTTCTCCACGTAGCAAAGGTAGATCTTGTGTGATCATCCCAGCTCCTAGGCCTCCAAAGAAATGATTGGCTAACCATTAAGGAGAAAGAAAGGTCCTCCCATGCAACAAAAGCCTCCCTATCAAAGCTGATTTCCCACCCCTACCCTATTGAGAAAACAGAGAGGGAATAAGCATTTATTAAATGTCTATTGTCTGCCAGGTGCTGTACTAAAAGCTTTACAACCCTGGGAAGTAAATGCTATTATTGTTCCCCTTTTGCAGATGAGGAGATTGGGTTAGACAGAGGTTAAATGACTTGCTTAGGTTCCCACAGGTTGTGTCTGAAGCCATGTTTGAATTCAGATCCAGACCTGGAGCTCTATCTGCTGTAATAACCAGTTGCCTCGGCCAGAGAACATGAGAGACAGAAAGGGAGATAGAGAAACAGAGATAGAGGGACAGAGAAACAGAAAGAGACCAAGAGAGAGAGAGACAGAGAAGAGAGGCAGACTGACAGATTAGGAACCAATATGAAACTGGAATGACCCCTTAAGTATTATATACTATAATCATATCATGGTATTATACAGTGTTACATAATATGACAGATGGCATTTATATGCTGTTTTAAGGTTTACAAAGCACTTTACATATATTATCTCATTTGGTCATTACAACATCTCTATGAAGATACTATCCTTTATACATACTTATATATCATATGCAAATATTATATTCATGTATGTTATATACTATATATTAAGGAACATATATACATATATGAAAACTGAGACACAGAGAAATCGGTAAATATATAGCAAGTAATTGAATTAGAATCCAGAGCTCTCAACTCCCAACTCCATGTAATGTTAAGATCTTCCCTGCCCATTAATAGGCACATAGAGCCCTGGTCCAGAGCTAATTAGGCTCTGGGCTACGGGGAAGTTTCCAATGACATGCTTGGGCACCAGGATTTTCAAATTCTTTGGCACTCAGTCAATCAAATGCCAAGTCTTTGTTTTATATTCTGGGAGGTTGCACTTTGCTTTGGGGGTTTGCTCATGAGAAGGATCTTTTGATTTCCTGGTTGAAACTCTGAGTAGCCCTATGTTCAGAGCCCCCTGACTGCTTAGATGTCTGTGCCTCCATGATCCAGTGATGTACGTAAAGTGTATAGCAATATTGCTTTACTCAGACAGTTGGAGCCCAGTCTGTTGGTCTTTGTGCTAATTTCTCTGCTTACATTTTCTCTTTTTGTATTTTCTCCAAGTTCAGGATGCTGACCTTTCCACTGAACTAGTGAATGTAATTAAAAGTAGGATTGTTAACCTTTTTTAAAGCAGTCTTTCCTTTAAAAGTGGATCAAAGAACCTGTGCCAGCAAGCCATCCTGGGTATGTTAGGGTGCTTGCTGCTACACTCCAGCACTCTATCTATTGGTCATGCTGGTTCCTGACAGATGTGGAATAATTATAAGAAGTCAGGGATGCCTCGTCAAGGAAGATCTTGTATGACAAGATATAAAAATAAAAGCTTGTCCCAATCTGGGACATACAAGTATAGAGGGAATCAATCTATCCAGACCCCATCTGGTAAAGCAGCCAATTTTTTCCCCATAACTGAAAGACCTGACTTTCCTGAACTCTGAGATAAGACTAAATTTGCCCAACCATTCTCTTCCCTCTTGATCTGATGCCTAAACGATTCTGGTCACCCTGAAATCACAGTGGACAAATATACTAAGCAGTATTTCCCTAACAGTGTGGGCCAGTAGTTAGAGGACTACAGGAAGACTCCAGAAGACCTGGGCTCAAATCTTGCCAGATACTTACTAGCCACGTGATCATGGGAAGGTACTTAATCTGTGCCTGTGCAATTGTCTAAAGTTTGTTCCTTAGCAGTGGATAGGGCACTAGACTCAGAGTCAGGAGGACCTCAGTTCAAATCCTCTCTCATACACTTGTTAGCTGTGTGCTCCCAGGCAGATCCTCAATTTCTTAGGTCCTTAGGTTTCTGATCTACAAAATAAAGGGGGTAGACCCAATGGCCTCTAAGTTCCCTTCCAACTCTAAGTCTATGATGTCCAACATCATATAACAATGAAAACATTGGTCTCACCTAATACAGGCTACCATGAATTGTAACCTATTTCATTTTACTTGTTTCTTTGTAGTTTCACATACAGTACTCAGAAGTAATTCAACTATATTTCTTTTTTTTAAATGTATAATTTGAAATGACATTTTTAAATCCGCTACATTATTCTGAGTTAATGAAGTTGGTTTTACAATTTCTCTAGCATCTATTTACCCAAAAATAAAATAGGCAGTTTTAAAAAGAATATTATTTTTTAAAATTGAGTCTATGCCTGTTTTTTCATCTGTTTCATTTCATCATAGAGAATTCCTGGTAATTTGTTTTGTTTTCCATATTTTGTGTATTTCAATATAATTGGTTTCCTTTATTGTAACCCCTGTCCAATTGGACATAAATACATAAAATCCTGTGTTTTAATTTATGCATTAAAAAATAATATTGTGAACTTAGCTATGCTCAGCAATACAATGATCCAAGACAATTCCAAAGGATTCATGATGAAGCATGCTATCTACCTCCAGAGAAATAACTGATATTGATTGAATACAGACTAAAGCAGGCTATTTCTCACTTTCTTTTTTATTTCTTTTACTCAAGTCTTCTTGTACAAAATGATTAATATGGAGATATTTTACATAATTGCACATGTATAATCTATATCTGATTGCTTAACGTTTCAGGGAGAGAGGGAAGAATAGAATTTGGAACTCAAAACTTTAACTAAAAATGTTTTTATTAATGCAAAAAAAATATTCTGAAAAGGACTCCATTGGTTTCACCAAAATGCCCAAGGGGCCCATGGCACAGAAAAGATTCTAAGAAGTCTACTGTAAGAGAAAGCTCCATTAGCCCTATTTGTCATTTCATAGTATCTCCCCAAAGTAGATTTGTTTCTAAAGGAGCAAATGATCTTCTTTCCCTTTGTCCTTTGTGCTGCACAGAGGTCTGAGAACACAGGCCTTGGGAGACAAAGATCAAAAGAAAAAAGAGAAAGAAAGAAGGAAGGAAGGAAGGGAGGGAGGGAGGGAGGAAGGAAGGAAGGAATTAGGGAGGAAGGAATCAAACTGGCATACAAAGAGCAGAGAAATGCTGCCATCTGTTGTTCATCCACTTTTTCTCTTTCATCCCAAACATTAGCACAACTTTGATGTGAATTCCCAGCAAAACTGCCTGGGGGAAAAAAAAAACGAGACTTCAGACTGCTGCCTTTCTAAATTATTTTAATCCGTGATACATTTCAAATCCAATAGGTGGGTGGCTTGACTTATTGTGCTCATTTTCAGACACCCTTTGAGCAAATGGCTATTGCCAGATTGCCACAAAATCATTACTAAGTGAGCCAGTTATTAAGTCTATAAAATCTTTTTTAAGAAAAGGTTTCACCTACCATAAGAAAACAACCAGTGTACCAAATGTGAATTATCTGAGCCAAGTACACCATTAGGAAAAATCCTGATGAAAAGATTCCCTCTAAGGAAGTTGTTAAGAGCAGAAAAGTTCAGCATTTCACCCTTAACCAATGACTATTATAATTTAGTGGGTAAACTGTTGGGTCTGAAGTCAGGAAGACTCATCTCCCTGGGTTCAAATCTGGCCTCAGACTCTTACAGGCTGTGTGACCCTGGGCAAATAACTTAACCCAGCTTGCCTCAGTTTCCTCATCTGTAAAATGAGCTGGAGAAGGAAATGGAAAACCACTCCAGTAATTCAACCAAGAAGACCTCAAATGGCCACACCAAGAGTTGGACATGACTGAAATGACTGAATGCCTACAACAACAATCATCATTTTAACAACTGTATACACTAACAGTAAAGGTTAGAAAGCAGGTGACAATCTGCATCAGTGGAGGAGTTCCTCTCCTAGGAACTCACTATGCTGATAACTAATCACGAGAGAGAGAAGAGAGGAGAGGAGAGGAAAAATGGAAGAGAAAGAAGGGAAGGAAGGAAAGAGTGAAAGAGAAAGAAAGGAGAAGGGGAAAGGAAGAAGAGAAGGAAGGAAGGAAGGAAGGAAGGAAGGAAGGAAGGAAGGAAGGAAAAGAGGGAGGAATGAAGAAGAGAAGAAAGGTGCTTTAAGGCTTACACTGTCACTTTATTTACACTTTCTAAGCCTTGGTTTCCTCATATATAAAGTTAGAATAATAATATTTTCATTATCTACCTCATAAGAGTGTTGCAAGGTATAGATAAGACGTAAATTGCTTTGAAAAAACCTTAAAGCAATATAGTCAGTTATGATGATAATGAAGATTACAAAATACTTTCCCCTGTGACAGTCTTGTGAGAAAGGTAGTCCAAGCATGATCATTCCATCTCATAACAAGTTCTGGGAAATAGGACTTGCCCAAAATCACACAGCTAATAAGCAGAAGAGACAATTTGAATCTAGGCTTTCTGACTCAAAATCCAGTGGGTTTTTTTGCACATTAGTCAGTCTTTCGTCTTGGCCCTCATCAACACTACACTGAAGTATTGCATCTATGCAATTTGAGATTCTGCAATTTGAAAGAGATGTGATAAGGCTGATGATGGCTTGGAGGAGTGCCACAGCATGACTTAAATTGAAGAGAATAAGGCTTTTAACAGAAATTCTTATGGATCCAGCAATTTTGCTCTGGGTAAGTTTGTAAAGTCCCTCATTTTTTAGTAATCTCCTCTATCTCCTCTTTTATTTTTCTCAATTTTCAAATATATGTATACATACATACACATAATGGACTCCTGAAGACTCAAAAACTTTAGAGGAATAAATCTCTAAAGGTAAAATATCAGGCTTGGTTGGATAAGTAGGAGATATAGTGTTGGTATTAGAGGTCTTCCCAGGAACTCTCTAAGATAGTTATTTACTCTACTCACTAAGGGAAGTTAGGTGGAGTAGCTAGGTCTGGAGTCAGGAAGACCAGAGTTCAAATCTAGCCTCAGACATTTATAAGTTGTATGACTTTGAGCAAGTCACTTAACCCTGTTTGCCTCAGTTTCCTCATCTGTAAAACAACCTTTTTCCCAAGAAAACCCCAAATGGGGTCACAAAGAGTCAGCCACAAGTGAACAACAGCTACCTACTAAGAAAGCCATACTTGGTTTTGAATAAATTATTTACTAAAGAGAGGGCTGGGGAACCACTAAAAGTGGTCCTCAAGAATACTGTCAATTATAGGGAGAGTCAAGGAATTTAGAGATCATCTAATCCAACCTCCTTATTTGACAGATGAGGAAACTGAGGCTCAGATATAAAGTGATTTATCCAAAGTCACATAACTAGTATATAGTAGAGACTAGACTCAAAACTAGGTCTTCCATCTAAGTCCAGGGCTCTTTCCATTTCAAGGTAGAATGATTGACTCCCCTCTTTTACCAAGGAAATAAGACAGAAAGAATCTAGATTTAAGTTAGATAAAAGGAAGCCCCTATTCGCAGTAAGAATCATTAGGTTAGTGATTCCCAGTCATGTTTTTCTATTCATATAAACACTATCTTTGCTTGTTTTGCAAATTTCTTTTTTCTTTCCCTACAAGTGTAGTCACATGTGTATATGTATGACTATATGTGTTTGTGTTGTGTGTATGTTATATGTCTGTGTGTATATATATACATACATATATATTTTATATATACATACATACATATATTTTATACACACACACACACCAGTAACTTCTTCTGGCACCCATTTCCTGAAGACTAGGTATGACAAATTTCACCCTTCCCCCAGGGTTATCTGGTACTCTTAAGGGGGGGCTGAAGGTATCAAGTTTCTGCCATTGGCTCACTCTCTTACTGCTTTCACCTCAATTTTAGGGTTCCAAGCACCCCAGTTCCATTTCAACTCTTAACAGTCATCTTAGCTTCTACAAAGGGATACTTGCTTCAAAATAATAGCAAGAATAAACATACAAACATTCCCTCCAGTACCTGGAGACATAATGCCCCCCTTCACTCCATCCACATCCATCTCTGAGCAAAGGAGTGATAACTGATTTGCAGTCTATTTCCGTTAATGTATATAGTATCATTTCCACCAACGTCCAAGTCCAGGTCTCTGGGCTAGTGTCCTTAGACCCCTGGCTTCTTAGGGCTTCCTTGCTAGGCTGGCAGCAACATCTGTACTGGAATCCTGGCTTCAAGGTTACCATGCCTCAAGTTCTTGGGTCAAGGACTCCATTCCTTACACCTAGAGCTAAAGGCAAGAAAGCAACACCAAAATCCCCAAGCCTGTCTCTTGGGGCCACTAGATCTAAAAGAGAAGAGGAAGGCATCCTTCTCCAACCACTCCACTTAGTGCACGACGCTCATTTGACCCTCACAACAAACTTGGGAGATAGGTGCTACTATTAATCCCATTTTACAGATGGGGGAACTGAGGCAACAGAAATTACTTGCCCAAGGTCATAATAAATATCTGAGGTCACATTTGAACTCAATTCTTCCTGATTCCAGGCCCAGCACTGTATCACACTGCTATAGTTAGCTGCCCTGTGGGGAAGTCGGAACTAGGGAAACTATTTATATAATAATATATTAATAACTATTTATATAATAATGTTGTAAAGACAAACCACTCCAGTCAGAAAGACTTATGTTCATAATTCTGCCTCAGACACTATTAGATCCTGGGCAAGTCACTTCATTTCTTCACCTATAAAGGAGGATTAATAATAACCAGTGTTTATGTAGTACTCTATAGTTTGCACAGCACTTACATGAGTACAACCCTGAGAGGGAGGTACTATTATCAGACTTCTTTTGTGATAAGGAAATTGAGGCAGATAGCAGTTAAATGACTTACCCACGGTTACACAGTTAGGGTCTAAGGCTAGATTTGAACACAGGTCTTCCCCAGTTCCAGAGTCAGCATTCTATCTACTATGTCACCTTATTGTTCAGTCACTTCAGTCATGTCCAATTCCTGTGACACCATTTAGGGGTTTCTTGGTAGAGATACTGAAGAGTGGTTTGCCATTTCCTTCTCCAGCTCATTTTACAGATGAGGAAACTGAGGCAAAGAAGGTTAAGTGACTTACCCAGGGTCACATAGTGAGGTAGTGTCTGAGGCTAAATTTGAATTCAGAAAAGTGGGTTTTCCTGACTCCAGGCCCATCACTCTGTCCACTACATCACCTAGCTGTCCCACTGTGTCACTTTGCTGCCTCTAATAACAGCATTTACCTCATAGGGTTGTTATGAGGACACTTTGTTATTGATACTTTGTCAATTTTAAAGCAAACATGATATAAACACTAGCTATTAATCTCTCCCATAGTCTCACTAACATCACTAACTTCCCACATCATTAACTGCCTTTTGGACATCTTGAATTGTATGTCTCAGAAACATCCCAATATCAACAAGTTCGAAACAGAACTCTTCCCTCCTGTCCCTCTAGAACTTCTATTGTACTGCTGAGAGCACCACCATAGGCATCCCAGTCACATAGGCTCGTCACCTTGATGTCATGCTCAGCTCCACATTTCTGCTCACCCCTCACATCCAATCCATTGCCAAATCCTATTTCTCCCTCCACAGCCTCCTCCCACATCCATTTCCTTCTCTTCACTCACATAGTCACAACCTTGTCCGGTTCCTCATTACCTCTTGCCTGGATTTTTGCGAAAGCCTTCAAACTTGTCTCCTTGCCTCATCTCTCCCCTCTCTGATCCATCTTCCACTCTGCTACCAAGGTGATTTTTCTAAACTATAGGTCACAGGTCTGATCATATGAAAAGCTCCCTCCTCCCCCTGCCCAGTCATAAGTTCCAGTGACTCCCTTTACCTCCAGAATCAAATATAAAACCTGAGTTTGGAATTTAAAGCTTTTCATAAACTGGACCCTTCCCACCTTTCCAGTCTCCTTACACTTTACTCTCCACTCATTCTATGTTCCAGAAATGCTGGCCCACTTACTCATAATATTTCAGCTCCCATTTTTGTGTCTTTGTGATGCAGTCTAGGATGCTTTTGTCTGTAACCTCAGTTTGTAAAATCTCATTTGTGTTTGGGTACCTACGTATGTAACATCAGTCTGTAACAAGCCTGTGCAATTAAGTTGTAAAAGTCAACTTTTTCCACCCCCCATAAAGGCATTAACTTTGCTTCTTCCCTTTCCCCAGCCTAAAAGTCTTTTCCCTTAGCAAGTCTGCCTAGAGACAAGCACCTGCGAAGCCTTCAATAGTGTTCTATAAACAAACCCTTAGAGAAATGTTCTAAGTGGCCAGCTGCACCCAAAGCCTTGAACAACATTATCAGACAGATGATTCCATCTCAATATGGTACCTCCTGAATCCCTAATCAGTCTAGTTCCCAGACTTGGAAACAATCAAGCCTGTCCTCCCAACAGCCACATTGGACATATCTGATTCATCCTTGACCAAAAGTAACCTAGCAACGTTTCAAACCCCAAATCACACCTCCGGATAGCCCCCCCAGGGGGATTTCCTAGTGAATTATGGGCAATTTGCATGCTCAGTTGATATAAAAAGTGCACGTTCCTTTAAGCACTGACCACTCCTAAACTCTTCCCAAACTCCTCCCTAACTCTACCTTTGCCCACCTAATTAGCATAATTAGCCTTTGACTGACAGTTTTATGGTAATAAAACATTGCACTTCAAGCCCCATCTCTTTGCAGGCTATCCTTAACCTTTTCCTGCCCTCTGCAGAGCGTAATATTTTATAACTCTACCTTAGATCCGTGTACTTTGCAGGTCCCCCTATTTCTTCTTCCTGCTGTTAAGTGAGCATATCAATAAACTTTGAAACTTTGCCAAAAGACAGCTTGGGTCCTGACAAAATTCTTTCTAGACAAGAACTCCACTAGGGATTATATGACATCCCTCACACACTCCCTTCTCCCAAACCTCTTCATTTGCACCAGCTGTCCTTCACTCCTGAAACTTCTCCTTCCTTACCCCCAACTCTTAATTTTCCTGATTTCCTTCACCCCACCAACTCAAGAAGTCTTTCCTGGGCCTCCATCAGCTCTTGCCTTCTCTCAAAGGGCCTCCTGTCTTTTTGCCTATGTTTGCCTATGTTCAGTTTTCAGTCCTCTCTGACTCTTTGTTACTCCATTTTGGTTTTCTTGGCAAAGACACTGGAGTGATTTGCCATTTCCTTCTCTAACTCATTTTGCAGATTAGGAAACTGAAGCAAGCAGGGTTAAGTGACTTGCCAGGGTCAGAGAGCTAGTAAATGTCTGAATCCAGATTTGAACTCAGGAAGATGAGTTTTCCTGAATCTAGGCCCAGCACTCTATCCACTGGACCACCTAGCTACCCTCCATATACCTAGCTGTTTACATGTTATCTCTTAAGGACAGAGGCTGTATATATCTTCCTTTCTATCCCCAGAGATTAGCATAGTTAGTACCTAGCACATAGAAAATCACTTGATGTGACTTGGCTGTGATCTGTCTCCATACACTGGGATAGGAGAAATAGAAGTGGCATACCTTCCCTTTTCTCCTTACCAGCATGTAGGTGCACACACATTCTCATTCTCATTCTCTCTCTCTGTTCCTCCCTCCCTCCCTCTCTCCTTGTTTCTCTCTTTCTTTCTTCCCTTCATTTCTCTATTTCTCTCTTCCTCCCTCCCTACTTGTTTCTCTCTCTCTCCCCTTCATATCTCTTTCTCTCT
>CM053593.1:271167752-271207933 GCA_028646575.1 Pseudocheirus occidentalis
AAGAAGAAAGAAGAAAGAAGAAAGGAGAAAGAAGAAGAAGAAGAAGAAAGAAAGAAATCAAGCATCTACTCTGGAGTTGGGAAGCGCATGTCTCTGCCAGTATGTGGGTCACATACAAAATTCCCTCTTCTTTGGCATAAAACAGTGAATGCAAGGAAAGCGCCATCTGCCACGGGCTTCTGGCTGCCTGGCCACGTGGCCCTGGTGCAGAAGGAAAAGAGAGAGGGAGAGTGCGCGAGCCCCCGCCTTTGCTGGAGTTCGGGAATCAAGGCTCCCAGGCAAGCCGGTGTCAGGTCGCTATTGTCTCCCGGCAGCTTGCCACGTGCGCAGCCCCCCACGCAAGCCGAGGGGAGCAGGCGGCGCCATTCTTCTGCACCCTTCCCCGGGAGCGAGGGCGGGGTGGGGCGAGGCAGCTCTATGCTTGGCCTTGGCCAGAGAGTGGCTCGTGAGTTGCACCCCCTCCTATCCCCCCCTCGCGTCCTCTACCCCCACCCCCGCCCCCTGGGAATGAAGCCCGTGGGTTGAGCTTTCAGGAGGGAACAATAGCCACGCTTCACGTGGGGATGGATTTTTCTGCAGCTTGGCGGCAGGGAAATAATTTTTAGAAAAACCAGCTCTCTCTCTATGGACCAGTGTGTTCTGTGCAAAGCGCCACACGGCAAGAAACCCCTTAAACAGCAGTGGCGTTTCTCTAACTAACCCTTTGGTTAAATTTTTCAAACTGAGCTGAACAAGGAACACCCAGAAAGAAATCGCATGACTCATAGCTGACATTTTAAGCACTGTGTATACATTCACATTTAATGCCCGGGACAGTTGTCACAGATTTAATTATGTCCCTTTAATGGAAGAGGAAATTGAGTCTTAGAGGTTAAAAGACAGGTCCATAGCCACAAAGCTAGTGTGATTACATCATACATCGTAGACTCAAAGGTTCTTAGAGGTCTTCTAGTCCAGCCCCCAGCCCAGACCTTAACCCAGTGATAAATGACTTTCCCAAGGTCACACAATTAATAGCAGAAATGATATTTGAATTTAGGTCCTCTGACTCTAAACCCAATACCCTTCCCCGAACACTTGGCCCCATTCCTGTCCCCTGGAAAGAGACCTGGTTTCTTTCCCTTGCACCAAGGCTGCCTCTGTGATGGAAATGTATAAATTTCAGTGCTATATTTTGTTGTCTGAACTTCTATTTCCAGAAGCAGAAATAAATAAAGAGGGTGAGCCATATAGTACTGTGAAAACAGGGGCTCTGGAGTCAGAGCATGTAAGAAGATCTGGATTCAAATCCTGCTCGGTTATTAACTACATATGTGACCTTGGTAAGTCATGACCTCCCTGGGGTTCGGTCCCTTATCTGTAGAATGAGGGGATTGGCCTGGATGGTCTCTAGGATCCTTTGAAGTTCCAACTTTATGACCAGGAAGTATTTACTTAAGGGAAGAGAGTGCCCTTTTCAAGTTGTGGAAGAAAAAGTCTGCAATCTATTTGGTTTTAAAACCTAATATGGAATTGAGAAGGGAAAAAAACAGCAGAAGGCCAGCCACATGCCCAGTGCCAAGGCACTCACTGTATGTGGGTCATGTGAAAAATCAATTTGTCCTTGGAATAAAGCAAAATGGAAAGCCATCTGACACTGACTTCTGGCTGTCTGGTCTCTCCTCCTCAGAAAGGGTGGGGTTGTAGTTCTCTAGTCTTTTGACCTCAATGTGGAGTTTTCTTGGCAAAGATATTAGCATAGTTTGCCATTTCCTTCTCTCTCTCACTTTACAGATGAGAAAACTGAAGCCAGCAGGGTTAAAGTGACTTGCCCAGGGTCATACAGCTAGAGGTCAAATTTGAACTCAGGTCTTCCTAACTCTAAGCTTAACACTCTAGCCCAGTGGTTCTCCACTTTCCTAATGCCAGGATCCTTTAATACTCATATGTGGGTGTATCTGCATGTGGGCAGACCAACCTGGAAACAGCTAGAGGAACGGTAACTCTGTTCCTAAGACCATCAGAAATATGTTTTCCAACAGTCTTAGGCAACCCCTGTGAAAGGGTCATTTGACCCCCAAAGTGGTTGCGACCCACAGACTGAGAACCGCTGCTCTAGCCACTGTGCCACCTAGCTGCCCTTTCAGAAGGGCTGAAATCTATCTATCTATCCATCATCTATATATCTATAGGTATATCTATAGATAGATACATATACATCTGTGTGTGTGTGTAGCTATATCTCAATCTTACCATAGACTGGTCCTTAGAATGGAGATACACACACACACACACACACACATAACCCATCACTGGTATCATGCTAGAAAGCCTGTCCAGAGCTCAATCTGTTCTGGCATAGTCTTCGAGATCCTATATATTGTGATATATAAACATATCTTGCATGATGTCGTCCCAGCCAATACCAGGTCATAGCACTATTGTTACTAGATAATCATAAATCACACCTTAAAGGGGAGAACTCCCATTGAAGAGGCAGCTAGACAGGGAATAAGCACTTACATAGCACCTACTGTGTGCTAGACACTGCTCAGCATTTTTCTCCCCAATATTATCTCATCTGATCCTCACAAAAGCCTTGAGAGGAAGGTATTATAATTCCCATTTTACAGTTGAGAAAATTTAGGCACACAGAGATTAGATAACTTGCCTGTGGCCAGACAGCTAATAAGGGTCTCAGGCAATATTTGAACTCTAGTCTTCCTGATTTCTGGTCTAGCACTGTACCCCCAGCTTCCTCTAGGTAGTGAAATAGAGTTCTGAAGTTGAAGACAGGAAGCCCTGAGTTCGGATCCTGCCCAGACTCTAGCTTTGTGACCATACGCAAGTCACTTAACCTCTGTATGCCTCAATTTCTCATCTTTAAAACAGGTATAATAATAGTTATCTACTTCACTGGGTTGTTTTAAAGATCAAAAGATAAGTAAAAGTACTTTGCCAATTTTAAAGCTATATATAATTATATATAATAATTATATAATTATTGTCATGCTTTGTCCTATGGCCAAGTCTGGCCAGTCAGCTTAAATCAGATTTGCCTCTATGTCCCCTCCGTATCATCCACTTTGACTGGGGATACCCAGAGTTGCTCTTTTCTAAGTCAACTTCCATCTCCCTCAGACCGCTCCCAGCCGTCCCTCATGCTTGGACCACTCAGCAACACTGCATTCCGACCCTCACATCTCTTTCCTCCAGGGATCCAGCTTACTGCGACAACAACCTGATCCAATAAACACTGATTAAATTTCTACTACATGCGTGTACTATCCTAGGCATTGAGGACCACAAAAGGAAAAGGGGAAAAAAGAAAGACAGCCCCTACCTGCAAAAATCTATCATTTTTTCTAGGGCTAGTTAGGAGAAACGTAATATGAAAACAAATAAATATGTATAGGATTATTTGAGATCACTAGTAACTAGGGTGGCAGGAAAAGATTCCCACTGGAAACAGCGTGAGTTCAGACTTTAAGGAAGCTAGGAATTCTAAGAGACAATGGTTGGTTGGTAGTTGTCCTTTGTTCTCAAATAGGACCAAAATGGCATCACTATGATGGAGTTAAGGTAAAGCTCGGAAGGCTCTACCACAGGTTGGGCACAAATAGTCCATATGAACATTTGGAGTGACAGAGACAAGAGACAGAGGTAAGGATGAAATGAATGGCCAGCATGGAGACAACCTGTGCAAATACATGGAAAGAAGAGATGAATGCTAAGTTTGAGGAATAGCCTATAAGCCAGTGTTCCTTCTCGCTCGCCAGAAGCACATCTCACATTTAAAATTTTGTTCCTATGTCACTGGCTATCCCTCATAATATTGTTTCACCTAGCTCGTTTTCATGGAAGCAATTAGCTGTTAGGTGGGATACAACCAAGTGTATAAATTAGGAAAGTGAATAGGAAAGTCACCATTATAAAGTACAAACAATGGGAAGGATCTCACACCGTATAATGCTCCAAAAAGTCTCTGATAAACCCCATTTTTTAGGTAAAGAATAGAGAGTGGGGGTGGCTAGGTGGCGCAGTGAATAGAGCACCAGCCCTGGAGTCAGGAGTACCTGAGTTCAAATCCAGCCTCAGACACTTAACACACACACACACACACACACACACACACACACACACACACACACAAAAACCTAGCCATGTGACCTTGGGCAAGTCACTTAACCCCAACTGTCCTCCAAAAAAAAAAAAAGCAAAAAAAAAAGAATAGAGAGTGTATGTAGTCATACAGCCAAGGCAATGGAAGAGGACATGGTAGAGAGGGGCTTCCATTATCGGGAGGCCATAACTACAATTCCATCTTCTACAAGAAGTCTTTCCTGATCCCCCCTTAATACTAATACCTTCCCTCTGAGATTATGTCCAGTTTAACCTTTATTTACCTTTTTTGTGCCTAATTCTATGCATGGTGTCTCCCTCATTAGACTGTGGGCTCCTTCAGAGTAGGGACTATCTTTTTTCCTTCTTTGTATCCCCAGAGCTTAGCACAGTGCCTCGAACCCAGTAGGCATTTAATAAATACTTGATGACTTCTATATGAAGAAATTGAGTCCCAGAGAGTGTGATTTGCCCAAGGCTCTATATGTGTCAAGTAGCAGACTTGAGATTTGAGCCCAGGCTGCCAGACTCCAAAACCAGAACCCTTTCTACTGTACTATGTGTCCTACAGAGTTAACCAAAGTCACAAATCTGAACCTTCATTATTGAGCTCAACCACCAAATTGGTGAAGACTAACAGTGATCATCTCTATTAAAGTATATATGCATTGGGCAGCTAGGTGGTGCAGTAAATAGAGCACCAGCCCTGGAACCAGTAGGACATGAGTTCAAATGTGACCTCAGACACTAAACACAAAACTAGCTGTGTGACCTTGGGCAAGTCACTGAGCCCCAATTGCCCTTCCAAATAGCAAAATAAAAAAATAAAGTACATATACATCAATAATAGCAACCAAAAATTTACATGATTCTTGAAAATATACAAAATGCTTTACATACATTTTCTTTTGAATCTCATCATAATCCCATGAGGCCGTTAAATGTATTATTATTCCTGTTTTGCAGAAGAGGAAACTGAGACCTAGAAAAGTTGAGTGACCTGTACACATTCGCCCAGCTACTGTCAGTAGTAGGATTTGAACTCAGGTTTTCCCTGATCCTAATTCAACACTCTTGTTATTAAACATGGCATTTATTTAAATCACAAAATCAGACAATCTCACAGTTTGAAAGGACCCCAGAGGTCATCTAGTTCAACCTGTTTCTGTATAGGAATCTCACCTAGAACATACCCAACAAATGTCATTCCAATCTTTACTTTAAGGAAGGGAAAACCAATACTTCCCAAGATAGCCCATTGCCATGTTGAAGTCATTAGGAATATTTGTCATCTATAAAACAGTGATAAGAGTCTAATGCACAGGGTTTTGTGGTGAGGATCCTATGAGATAAATCGGGAAAAGAGCTTTGCAAATCTTAAAGCATTACAAAAATGCTATTATTGTTGTTGTTGTTGTTTCTTTGTTCCCCATTCTTCTGCCCCTGGATTTTGTTTCACTCCTTATGTGAATTAAAGCATGCTGTAATAAAGGAGCATCTCATTGTGTACTACAGGGAAGTCAGATTCTTTTGGAACCCCTCTCTATATCCCACAGATCCCATAACTACTGTCAAAGACTTGGACATTGCCTCTCTGCACCTGCATCCCATTGAGTGTGCCCATCACCCTTTCCCCAAGATATTTCAAAGGTTATTAAGAGTGGCTCAGCTGTTCTTTCAATAACTGAAATTCACTTGGGTTGCATGAGCTACTTGAGGGCAGCCTAGCACCACTCTACCATGTCTTGGCTTATTCAGGATATCATTCCCACGCTGAAAATCATGTATTGAAGAAAAGGCAGAAAGAAAATGAGTTGGAAGAGTCCTTTCTCTAGGTCATCTATTACTATCATTGCCCTAACTCCAGACAGCTGTGCAAGCCCCTATTTGATACCCTGAGCTTTTGTAAAGATGTTCAGCTCATTTTCCCTTTTGACTTCTGTGGGAGAAGAGGGAGAAAAAGAGAAAAGGGCTTGAAGTCAATAAGGAGATTGAAATGGTGACTTTGGATTTGTTAAGAGAGTCAGAAATTGAACTAAGGGAGAATTTTGGAAGAAACTGAGGAAAAACTGAAGGAGGAAAGAAGAGTTTAATCAGAAGGAGGAGCAAGGACCTGACTTGAAGGATCCAAGGAGAAGTAAAAGGAAGAAAGGTAGGTGGCAAAAAAAAAGTAAAATAAGAAGCTAGAGAGAAAAGCGTGGTGTGGTAACCAATTTGTTGTGAAATCAAAATAAAGGAAGCTGGGGGTAGTTGTTCAGTCTTGATGAAAGATGATGAAGGTCTTAATATAGTGTCTTTGAGGACCAGTGTAAGCAAGCACAGATCATTTGAAAGGAGCCTGAGAATCTTAGCTCATGTCGAGAGTAGTTCCTGCTGCAGCAGCTTGAATTGTGTGTCAGCTTCCAAAAGACAACTTATCTGCCTCCTAAAAGAGAAAGTGAGGGGCCTCAAGGACCACCTCACTAAATTCTAAATTATCAGGAACACTGAATTGTTTCTAAGAAGAAGAAAAAAAGCAGAAACTGGGTTTCAAAGAAAGTTTTGTATTTTTTAAAAGGGATTGAAAGTATGTGGGGGGTCAAGGGTGGAGAATTTGACCTTTATCAGTAGGTCAATAGAAGAATGTTCACAGAGAAGGAAGGGAAGGAAAAAGGCAACTGTAGACTTGAACATGGAGAAATAATGCTGTCACAAAGAGGAGAGAGCCAGATGCTCTGAGGAAGAAATTGCTACTTGTCTTTGCATGATAGAAGGACAAATGAGAGATCTTTCAGGAACAGTCACAGGGATAGACGATCTGTGGTAGTTGGTAACTCTTTACCCAAGGGTAGGCTCTTGGTTGACCTGATTACTATAGATGGATCTGTTGTCTCCTTGGGGCACATATCCAAAACATCACGCAAAACTTCCTAAGACTTTTCGAAATGTATGACTGCTACCCACTTCTAGTGATTCACACATACACCAACGACATAGCCAGAAGAACATTAGAATGCTTTGGCAAAGAGATGTGGATTTATATCCTAGAGGGTAGCTTTAATGAGATGAGAAGAATAACACTGGAGTCACTTAGTAATTCATAATAGACAAAAATCTAAGGAAGGAACCATTAGTAAAGTCATGGGTTCGTAGAGATCAGACCTGGGCTCCAGAAGACTTAAATTTGAATCCTGCCTCAGATACTAACTAGCTTTGTGATCCTGGGCAAGTCACCTAACACATCCCAATCTGTTTCCTAGTCTACAAAATGGGGATAACAGAACTGTGAGGAGGATGAAATGAGATATTATGTATAAAGCACTTGGCAAACCTTAAAACATTATGTAAATGGTAGCTGTTATGTCTACATGCACGTGTAGCAAGCAAGATGCCTAATGCAAGATAGTCACATCAGCCTCATAGGTGTTACTGCCATTGGATGGGATATAACCCATGAGTGGGACACTAATTCTAGATGGGTAAACATTATTCAAAAGGAAAAAGATAGGTTAAAGCCTAGGGTGGGAAGAGAAAACATTGCCATCCCATTTAATTGATGTGAAAATTGAGCCTTAGGGTGCCTCCTCCAACCCTCTTCCCTGGAAACTAAGAATTTGTAACACTAAGGAAAAAATGTTCCCTATCTCCTGTGAATCCTAACACAGGCTATGGTGGACTTTTCTGCTTAAAAAGATTCTTTCTAGGGGATCAGGGGTTTGAATTCATTCCTGCGCAAGGGTCTACAAACTATGGTGCTTGTTTTGGGGTGCCGGGTGGTTTTCATATTTTCAAAATACATAAATAAGATTTTATTTTAAAAATGTAAAAAAAAAGCATTCTTGGCTTGGGGAAGGATTTAGTCTGTGGGCTGCATTTCCACTGTCCCCTGTTCTAACAGTATACCTCTCAAAACAAGATTCATGGAAGCAGACAGATTGAGATTCAAATACAAAATTAATGTGTTCAAAAGCTTTGTCTGAACTTAACTAGTCCTGACTACAAAACATTCAAAGTAGCAGAGAATGGTAATTCTCTCCAACTAAATTAGTATCTGTCATTGCAGAGGGTTATAAGAAGTTTAGAGTAGGCAGCTAGGAAATTGAAGTTCTGGTTGCAGAACCCAGGACCATAAGCCACCCACCTCCCCAGCATGAAGACTCTCCGGGTCATGGCATTTAGAATCATTATCCACAGATTAAGAATCTTTATTTCCACTGAATCTCCTCTGAAGAAGGTATGATGAAACATGTGGCAGGGGTGGGGGAGAAGAAGACATTTATTTAAAACAGAATGGAAGATAACAGAGTTAAATTGATCGGCAAGCCCTCACACTTCCCATTTTCCAAAACTACTACCCCCTGAGTCTTTGGGAGAGGAGAAAAAACAAACCACCTGGAACACAGGGCTGGGCACCTCCTCCCACCTCTTTTACCAAGATGAGGCAGTATCAGCAAAACCTAGACATTACTGGGGAGTAGTATTGTTCCCAAGCTCTCAGAGATCTCTTAAAAATCTCTGAGGACCCCAATGAGTTTTTGTTTATGTGGGTTATACTGATCAATATTTACCATACTGGAAAATGTCTTAGTATTATTATGAAAATAATTTTAACCTCACAGGCCCCTAAGAAGAAATGCCTCTAGCTCAAGGGTTCTCAACCTGTGGGTTATGTTCAGTTTGTAACAATGAAAATACATCCTGCATATCAGATTCATAACAGTAGCCAAATTACAGTCATGAAGTAGCAACAAAAATAATTTTATGGTTGGGGGTCACCACAACATGAGGAACTGTATTAAAGGGTCACAGCATTAGGAAGGTTGAGAACCACTGCTCTAGCTGCTAATGAAGTAGTCACAGGCTCTTTTTTCTTCTCTCCTCATTTCCCTTTCCTTCCTCCCCAAACAAGTGCTTTAAAAACAGTCTACTTTAAAAAAAAAGTTTCCCAAGAGATTTCCCCTTTATTAATTCCCACGATATTCCTATACAATCATTCACAATGGTTCAAGAATCATATTGACAGAACCAAGGGGTCTAGGGCATTTAGCTACATCATCAAAGACAGCATCTGAGTCATAACATGAACAATCAAATTCATGCAAACCTCGGGTGGAGGGAGAGGAATGTTGACTGACCTTTCTCCTCTCCTCTGTTCTCTTTCCCCCAGGCTCCAATAAGACTCAAATCTGGCTAGGTCTTGGAGCAAAGTCTATTATCCCCCTGGCTATCCTCCATAAATCAGGAATTAGGGTGAGGAGAAGGGCCCAGGCTTGAGAACAAATAGACAAATAGTTTACTTTTTGTCCACTGGAATCCTCCTAATTTAGCCCCCAGAACTTTTTTTTTTTCCATTCTGGATGTGCTTGTCAACTAGTGACCATTCGCCAGAACTTCTTGGGCTTCTAGGAGGTGTAGTTCCCAAAGATGAGTCTCCTTGAGATTTTAATACTGCTCCAGGACCTTAGTTGGGAAGTTTCTTGCTGATATTCTATATCAACTCTAAGGACAGAAACCATGTGCACTATTTCTTCTCTTTAAAGGACCCAGAAACAATTGAGAGGGATTCCTTATTTTTTTCTTCTGGTATTCTGCTCCTCCAAAATATTTTTTTCAAAAACTTTCCATGGGCATCTAGGTGGCACAGTAGATAGAGTGCCAGGCCTGAAGACCCGAGTACAAATCCAGTCTCAGACACTTACTGGCTGTGTGACCCTTGGCAAGACACTTAATCCCATTTTCCTCAGTTTCTTCATCTGTAATATTAGATGGAAAAAAATGACAAAATTATTCCAGTATCTTTGCCAAGAAAACACCAAATAAGGTTACAAAGAGTCAGACACAACTGAACAAACAACAATCTCCCCCCCCCCGAAAAAAACCTGAAAGAAAAAAATCTACAATTCTCATGTGCTGAAGTTGTAACCTCAGTTGAATCCTAACACTACTACTTACTGTGTGACCTTAAGTCACTTCCCCTGCCTGTACTTCAGTTGCCTTGCCTACAGAATGAGGCAATTAGACAGGAAGATTTCTCTGAGGTCTATGTCTCTTATTTTCGAAATTCCCTATTTGCAAACATACAAGTTATAAACCTACAGAAAATTTTTATTCAAGGAAATAGAAAAAATATCTCTTTTGGGATTAGTGCCTTAGTGCCAGAGATCTTACAATGATGTCCCCAGAATTACTTCCAACCTCTAATAGGAAAAAGGTTGTTGTTATTTGTCCTGAAGTGGACTGTGACATCAGGGAGGTGATGGATGCCCTGGAGGATGCCTCTCACTGAGGTCCTGCCTGAGTCTCCTGCCTGCTAACTCTTCTTGACCTGTGGCTCTGTGTGCAGTTCCCAACTACAGCCAGCTGGGGGCTCTAGATACTCTCTAAGCCTTGCAACACAAGCATCTTTGGCTAGGTCTTTTGGCAGCCTCCATCAGCAAATGCAGGGAGGGGAGGATGAACAGGGAAGATTAATTTAAATGTTCTCTGAGTATTTTTAAAATTATTATTATTGGCACAGTATCTGCTGACCAGGCAAGGGGGAGGGAGGAGTTCTAAGTGCTCTATCCATGTCTGTCGGGAATTACAGTTCTACAGTAATAGCTCCGTTGCTTCTGCTACTTAATAGAGACTTTCCCCACACTGGCTCTCCTCCTGCCATGTTCCAATACTTATGTGTACACTCTGTCATAAACTCCAGGTTCATGTGCACAATCAGTACTTAACACTGGAAGGACACTTGGAGGTTATCTAATTCAGGGGTTCTTAACCTTTATTTGTGGCAAGGACCCCTTTGTCAGTCTAAAGAAGGAGGAAGAGTGGGAAGGAAACAAGCATTTATTAAGTGCCTACGGTATGCCAGACACTAGTGCTTTACAAATATTATTTAATGAGGTGAAGCCTATGAACCCTTTCTGAGAATAATGATTTTAACTTTCTTAAATAAAATAGGTAAGATTACAAAGAAAACTATATTGAAATAAAGGTGTCATTTATGTCCCTTCCAAGTTCATAGATGCCCTGAAACCAATCCACAGAGCACTTATTTTACATTTAAGGAAATGAGGCCTAGAGAGGGGAGGCATTTATAATGTGTAACTACACAGTTAATAGCAGGCAGCTAGGTGGCACAGTAGATAAAATGCTGGGGCTAAAGTCAGGAAGATTCATCTTCCCAAATGCACTTGTTAAGCCTTTTCTCAAAGTTATTGAATGGGCGTGGCTTCCTGAGTTCAAATCTGGCCTCAGATATTTACTAGTTCTGTGACCCTGGACAAGTCACTCAAACCTGTTTGCCTCAGTTTCCTCATCTGTAAAATAAACTGGAAGAAGGAAATGGCAAACCACTCCAGAATCATTGCCTAGAAAAACCCAAATAGGGTCACAAAGAGTCAACAACAACAGCAAAAGTTAGTAGCAGAGCTAAATCCAGTGTTTATTATGCTTCATCAAATCACATCATGACACTTTCTCCTTCTGATCCTTCCAATGAGGTGCCCCCAGCTCCTCCACATTTTCTCTCTTTAAACAAGTGGGTACCAGTGCTGGCTCCAGTCTAAAATGTTAAAAGAACTGGAGGAATGCCTCCAGCATGTTAGATAAATCTTCTATTTATAGAAAGACACTGGAAGAGTCCCACCTGATGAGGTCTGGCTGCTGGTTGGAGTGTTCACATGATGAGATTACTGAAGGGCTTCACTGGATCATTCCAATCACCAAGGTTTTCTGCTGCCTCAGCTAGTGAAAAGCTCTGCTGCCATGTGTACCCTCAGGCTGCAAATATTCTGTCAGTTTGGTGTGAGGAAAGAGAGGGGAAAATCCTAGCATCAGATAGCTTTCTCATTTTGCATGTATTGGCTGCTCCATACACAAAGTGAGCTCAAGAAATAGGTCTGAGTTAGCTAAAGGAAGGAGGATATGATCAGCTATAAAATAACACAGCAACAGCATTAATAATAACAAAAATAACTCATTTGTTACACCTGTTATTGGTTGTTTAGTCATTTCAGACTCTTCAGGACCCTATTTGGGGCTTTCTTGGCAAAGATGCTGGAGTGGTTTGCCATTTCCTTCTCAGGCTCACATTACAGATGAGGAAGCTGAAACAAACAGGGTTAAGTGACTTGCCCAGGGTCACACAGCTAGTAAATGTCTGAAACTGAATTTGAAGTTACAAAGATGAGTCTTCTTGACTAAAGGCCCCACTCTCTGTCTAGCTATTCCAGTGTTACCCTGTGTTGGACCTGTGGTGCCTCTGTCTCTCAAATGGGACCCCAAGAAAAGCTGTCCAGATTCAAGGTACTCTGTGAGTACATAATCTACCCCAAAATCCTAGTCAATGAACCCCAAACAATTTGTTTGCTTTTACTAGGCAGCCAGAGGATGCATTTAGTTCAAAGTAAAAAAAAAATTTAATCAAATAGCAATCAAACATTTCTCACATAAAACTGGGTCTTACTCTTCCCCCATCTGTGGGAAGACTGAAAACTTGAGAACATATTTGGACAAAGCACACACTAAAGACTTACAAATGAATGTGTGTTTAGAGGGGCATACGATAGGAAATGTGTGGAGAGGCAACTCACCTGCATTCCTACAATTCCACAACTTTGTATGGAGATATTATATTCCTCTTGGTATCTGATGGTATCTAATCTCTGCCAGGTGGTGCTTTGCTGGACAAATGCTCACTGATAAACGTGGCTCGGCTGGTGGTGTAGTTACAGAGTTTTCTTTGTTTTCAGCCTTAGCAGACTCCTTCAACTGAAGTACTATTTCTTCCCTAGAAGAGGAAAAATCATCCTGACCAACATTATTTTAACTTAGAGCTTAGAGACTTAAGCTTTAGCTCTCTTGGGGAGGTAGGCCTTTCCTACGTAGTTAATGTGTTAGATGGTGTTACTGAGCTGCTGTTTTCAAATCTTTGTTATAAGTAAGGGAAGGTTTTCTAGGTAGGGAAGGGAGGGACATATTAAAAAACGGATATGGTATAAAAGCATAAGGCATCAATAAAAACTTTTTTTAAAAAAAATTACATAAAGATTGCAACAACTGAAATTATAAATGATAGATTCAAAAAAATTTCCAAAATAGAGCATTTGATTCATCACCATTTAAAAAAAAAGATAGAGAACAGACGATTAAAAAGAAAGAAGCTTGAGGGACTTTCCTAGAAACACAGAAACAAACATTTCTCTGAGAAGGAAGATAATAGTGCTAAATGTATAATCCTATGATAAATATCACCAATTAAAATGCTTTGATCCTTCACAAAACCAATACTCACCTGTGGAACAAGCATTAACCTACCTTTCTTGATTAAATTATTAACTGCAGTGTACTCCTCAAGTCTCCCAGCTATTCTGTGAGATGTGGCACTTCATTCATCTCTCCTGTCGGAAGCTCCAATGGTTTATAAATTCAGGCTGACTCATTTCCTTCCACATTTCTTTAAAGTCTCATTTCAGGTGGGGTTTGATGTGGTCTGTGAGTGAGTCTATCTCTTCTGGTACCATGCCACATTTGTGGCTTTGTTTCTGGAGAAAGAAGAATTGATTTCCATACTTCAAGTGGTAAAGAAATAAAAATAAACTGACACTTATGCATAGCAAGCCCCTATTATGTCTATTAACCAGTAAGGACCAGCTGTCTTAAAATCAACATCATAAATGAATGTCTAAAAATACTTGTTTTCTTTTCATAAGCATAGGTATTCAGGTCAGGTACCTCAGAGACAGCCACACTGACTGCGCTTATAAATTCTAAACCAATTGGAGTCCCAAATGACTAACACAGGAACACTAATGCTATCATTCTTTGCCTTATAATCCCAATGTATCTAATACTTTAAGCTTCATATTGTATAGATTCTTTCCTTATGAATGAAAAAAGTTGTCTCATATCAAATTATTTTTAAAATTCATTGTACTCAACTTTATAATCAAATGATTCCATCTTGCACTAGGCAGATTTTGAAACACTAGTATTTACTGTGGTGTAGGAGAAAGAATGCTGGACCAAGAGGTAGGGGCTCTGGGTGCAGTTCCTGCAATTAATTGTGTGACCCTTGGCAAGTCTCTGGGCCTCAGTTTCCTTATCTGTAAAATGAGGGAGTTGTACTAGATAAAATCTCACATAAAATCTCTAAATCTATGGTCCTATGAACTGAATGTGTATGTATATATCTTGTATATAAGCAAACTTTTTTTTGCTTTTTTTCTCATTTCTTAGATTTACTTCTTAAGTCTTCCTCAAGAACCCCTCTTTTTCCATTGTTTTTCTTTCTAATACTCCAGTATCTGGTCAGTATATAAAATATTCAAGCAACTCAGTGGTTAACCCTCCTGACAGATTGCGTGCTGGGCACTGCTCATCCTGAATGAATAGAAAGCATTGCTTTTAGCCACCATTTTCTTTCATTCCCTTCTCTCGCCATGCAGTATGGGATGAGACAAGCTGGTTCCTCAAAAAAAGAGCCGGATATCATTTTTATCTCTGCTTGAACCAGCCACACTTGACCATAGAGTAGAAAAGTCTATACAGTACCTCACGGGGAATAAGTAACAAAAGAAAAATTGCATTTTGTAAGTGATTCCATATAATAATGCGTTTTCACATAGGACAGATGTGACATGTTAGAATAATGCGTTTTCACGTAGGACAGATGTGACATGTTATTACTGATAATCTCTTCAGCTTTAGAAGGCACAGAGTCTATTCAGATATATAAACTTGCTGAAAGGCAAGCCTTTGGGAAAGAAATACCACTGAGAATTTAGGCAAAATCTGAATAAACACTGAATGAGTTTTTGTAAAGGTGATTCTTTCTTTACTGCTGCTTTGTTATTTCAATAGATCTGTAATCTTATCAACAAAGACACTCCTTCCAACAGTGAGAAATGACTCCCATGCCTCTTCATCCTGTGTAGCTCTTGTCTGCATCTCCTATAATTCCTCTACAATGGTCCACCCAACATTAAAAAGGCTTTCTTCTATATCTCTTGATACCATGAGTGTACGTTGCCAGTAGAGTCCATGGGCTATCCATCACATAGATGGGCTCTCCATCACGGGTTTATGTCCTTTTCTGCTCTCACATCTTTAACATCATTCCTGTTGAGCCACATTCTTCACTAGTTGTAGGTTGAAACCTGCTTACTCCCACCATATCCTTGCCCTCCCCCACCATTACTGACTTCATTGCATTTTGGTGGTCTACAACATAATCTCTCTGAAAACCATGATGTTCCATTTTTGCAGCTCTATGACATCATTGAAAGAATATTATTGTTAAAATGATGGGACTTGAAAAGAACATCAATGAAACATTTTTTTAAGGGAGCAGAAGGAAGTTCTGAAGGCAACACAGAAAATCAAGGCAGTGCTTAAATTTGATGTATGTTTTACATTAAATTGGATGTATGCTTTAAAAAAATCTGTATATGGTAGATTCATGGCTTCATATATAATCCTCTTTGTCTATAGAAATGTTCATGTTTTATGACTGTCAATTTACTCATTTAAAACTCTTACTTAGAATAAAAATTAAAAGTTAGACTTTAATTCTTTGTTCTCACATTGTTCACTTTGGTAAATCACTCAAAAGGTAGAAGAGAGTTATTGTACTGTACTATATAAAGTTTAGGCTGATTTAAAGCACTGCACTATTTTCCAAATGTCTGCTGTCTTCCTCCTACTTCTTTTTTTTTCCCTTTTGTTTTTGGAGGGGGGAAGGTTGGGTAATTGGGGTTAAGTGACTTGCCCAAAGTCACATGGCTAGTTTTGTGTTAAGTGTCTGAGGCCGGATTTGAACTCTGGTCCTCCTGACTCCAGGGACAGTGCTCTATTCACTGTACCACCTAGCTTCCCCCACTACTTAATTCTTGACTTAGTTCACACTCTAGATACGGTTTCTGTCCAAGAGATACCAGCGTTAGGGGTTGTCCATCCAACTGTATATCACAGTGTGGACCATAGGCATTCTTCATCCATTTGGTTTTTGCTGTGTGGATAGTCAGACCACAAAGGTCTTTTGAAACTTTATAGATCTCAGTTGAGATGTTCTTCAGTATTCCAGGGCTTCATGCAATCAGCGAAATGTCATCCACAAGCAGGAGCATCTGGAAGAATATCATCTGTAAGAAACTCTTCTTTCATATGAACTCTGAACGCAGAGACTGTATCTTAAATATTTTTGCATCTCCCATACCTCACCTTTCAGTGCTTTGTGGATTCTTTCACTCAAGCAACATTTAATAAATAATAGCATATAATAAAAATAATGATAGCTAATAATAATAGCTGACATTTATAAAAATTTTTAACTTGAACAAAGTTCTTTATGTATATCATTTGATTTGATCTCCTCAACATCCTTATGAGATAAATATTATCAATAATCCCCACTTTACAGATGAGGAAACTAAGACTGAGAGATGTTAATTGACTTACATAGCTTGTTAAGTGCTTGAGGCAAGATCTCAAACGTGGGTATTCTGATGCCAAGTCCAGTACTCTACTACCTGTGCCAACTAGCAAAGTTCTGAAGCATCTACCACATGCCAGGTATTGTGCCAGGTACTAAATACAAGGGCAAAATGCAATCTCTCTTTTTACAGAGCTTTACAGAGGATGTAAAGCTAATCCTTATTTAAAGATTATTTTATATTTACATATTCTTATATACTTATATAAGAAGTACAAACAGTGTTATGTCAGAGAGGGAAAGTTATTGACAAGAGAGGTTAAGAGAGAGAGCATTTGAGTTGTGCTTTAAGGGATAGGTAGGAATTGAAGAAATGAAGTAAAAAGTAAAAAGAAGAGATTTTCCAGGCACTAGAAATAGCTTAAGGAAAGGCACAGAGCAAGGAAAGAAAGGAAAGAAACAAATTTTATTGATCATCTTCTGTATGTCAGGCATTGTCCCTTTATAAATACTATTTTCATTTGAGCTTCACAACAACCCTGAAAGGTAGGTGCTATTACAGTCCCTTTTTTACAATTGAGGAAACTGAGGGAAACAGATCAAAGCACTTGCCCAGGGCCACACAACTAGGAAGTGTTTGAGGCCAGATTTGAACTCAGGTCTTCCTGACTCCAGGATCAGTGTTCTATCAACCAAGCCACATAGCTGTATCTGGATGAAATCAGAGGATGAGTTTTGGGGGGCGGGGAGTTGTCTTGTTTAACTAAAGCATAGAGTGAGTTTAAGTCAGTAACACAAAATAAGGCTGGATAGGTAGGGTGGAGTCTTGGTGGGGAGAGTCTTGAACACCAGGCGACGGTGTTCAGATTGGGTTTGTGTTGAGGAGTCACTGAAGGATTTTTGAGGGAAGGAGTGGAAGGCCAGTTTGATGCCTGAGGAGAGATTACTGTGGCAGTTGTAAGAAGGATGATTTGGAAGGCTGAAGAGTGGTGGTGGAAAAAACTTCTTACAAAGCCAAGAAAGGAGGAGAGTGGATAGATGGTACTGAGCAACCTATACTAGGGTGAAAATTGCAAGGAGGATATCAAATAGAAGAGATCTAGAGATATAATCAACAAGACTTGGTAACTGATTGGTCTTGAAATCTGAGGGAAAGGGCAGAGAATGAATACAGGAGACTGAGTAAATGGTGGTGGTGCTGACAGAAACAGAGGTCAAAAGTAGAAACTCATAGAAGGCATTTAGTAAATGATTAAAAGAAATAAATTTAAATCTTGATCAGCAATATTCAAGGAAGGAAGTACAACACAGTACTATTGCAGGGCCTCTAGGTGGTGCAGTGGATGGGCTACCGGGCCTAGAGCCAAGAAGACTCATCTTTGTGAGTTCAAATCTGCCTTCAGACACTTATTAGCTATGTGACCATAGGCAAGTCACTTAATCCTATTTGCCTCAGTTTTCTCATCTGTCAAATGAACTGGAGAAGGAAATGGCAAATCACATTTTTTTTTTACCAAGAAAACCCAAATGGGATTGCAAAGAGGTAGGCATGACTGAAATGACTGAATAACAATTACTGCTTCTTTCTACCTCCTGAGCTACTTACCAAATGAACAACACCAAAACAGAGAATTAAAGTCATAAGTAACCTAGAGACAGTTAGTAATTACTATTGATAAAAACAAATTCCATTTGATGGAGCAGTACTTTAGATAATGAAAATAGAGCATCTTTGAAAAAAACTCAAGAGAATGCAGATTCCATAGAAACACAAATTATTTCCTGCTGTGGATTCAGAGGGTTGAGTACTGATAGGTTAGTGGCCTAATAAATCTCCTTGTTGAATTAAGGTAGCATCAAAGATAGGACCAAAATGTAACATATGCTAAGAGAATATATTAGATGAATTTACATGCATATCGTATTTTATTTCTCTAAATCAAATTGAGTGAATGAATGAAATATTTTACTGTAATCCAGCCAGGAATACTTCCCTCACAATCTAGCCTCCAAGGGAGAGTCAATAAATAAAAGGAAATTTCATTTCTCCAAGAAGCTGTTTATCTAGAATACATGCATTACAACAAACCCTCATTACCATGTCTAGATAAATAATGCCTGTAATTTCTGTGATTTAAGGTTGGCAATGTTTTCTGCTCATGTTTCAGAAATAAAGGATTTTGAAGACATGCTTAAATTCACCTTACTTACTGACTTGCCCTTGTAAATTTTCTCCTTCCTAATTCTTTCACGCACACTTACATTGGGAAAAGTTCGGGAATTAGACTCGAGGGAGCCGAGTTTGAATTTTTCTAAGGAAAACAAGCTATGTGACCTTGGCAAAGTCCATTAATATTTCAGTTTCCATTTACTTTAGCTGCAAAATGGAGGTGATAGAACCTGTCTCACAGAGTTGTTGTGGGGTTGAAATGAGAAAATGCAAAGAGAATGTTTGCGAAACTTAAAAGTCCTAGATGGAGTCTTTTATCTTTTTTTTTTTTTGCTCTTTTGGAAATTCTGATGAGGCCTAAGGACCCCTTTTCAAAATATACTTTTTTAACATTTATAATTGGAAGAAATACTCATTTTGTCTAGAGAGAGACTCTTGAAAATTTAGAAAGAAAATAAAGGGTTTTCCCCACCTAAGTTCACAGATCTCCCCCACCCCACCAAAATCTATCCACATATCCCCATGAACCCCAAGTTAAGGAGCCTTGTCCTATAAAAATGTTAATAATAGCAACAACAATTATTATTATCATAGCATAATTATTATTTCAGCCAATTAGATCCCAGGGTGTGCACTTTGTAAGAATCTTAGAGTACCTCATTTAGTCTCCTTCCTAATAAAGGTTTATGTGTCTTAAGTACCTCAGGGAAAGAAATTGCAAAATAATTTATCTTCCTGTCTCTTGAACTGCCTGGCACACACAGGGCCTAGCCTAAAGGAAGTGCTGCTCAGGAAATACTTGCTGAAGCAAAATTAATTGAATTGAGCTCAATCCAATTCAACAAGCAGCTACTTTATTAAGCAGCAGCTACTCTGTGCCAAGCACTGCCAGACTAGGTTGTGAGGATTCAAAGACAAAGCACAGTGTCCCTCCCAGTCCTCAAGGAGCATTCATTCGGAGGTAGGATACAGTAGCAATCGTAGGATACAGTAGCAAGAACACAAATCACATACAGTACAAAAGTCTGGACACATAGGAAATCTCATTAACTATGCATAATTTCAAGAAATGAAATGAATGAAATTTTCAACATTTTATTAAATTTATTTAATTAGCATAAATGAGATTTCATAGGAAGACATAGGAGACACATAGGAAATCTCATTCATTAAATCAATTAAATTAATCTCATTAATATGGAAAATAGTCCCCAATAGCTAATGAAAGCTTTTGTTCCATATGAAATTGTCATGGCAAAAATGTATGGCAATTAAATGAAATGTTGTCTAAAATTTCATTCATTTCATTTCTTGAAAATATGCATAGTTAATGAGATTTCCCATATGCCCAGACTTTAGGGACACCCTTCAGAAAGTCAAAGTAATTTGGGAGGATGGAAGGCTAGTAATTAAAAAGATCAGGAAAAGACCTCTTGTAGGCAGAAGTATCTGAGCTGAAGTTTAAGGACAACTGGAAACTGGAAGGGGAGATGTGAGGAAGAGCTGAATTCCAGATATTAGGAGTCCATGAAAAGAATCCACTCTCCCTCTCCCAAGCAGGAGAGAGTATGTGTCTGGGGAACAAGTAAGCCAGTTTGCTTTGTACTACAGAATTCATAAAAGGGAAGCTGGGAAATCAGTCTACATAGAGAAGCTAGAGTCAGATTGTTAAGGCTTTGAAATGCCAAAGAGAAGTTTGCTTTTGTTTCCTCACCTAGAAGCAATAGGAAGCCAGTGAAGCTTCTGGAATAGGTGGTGACATAGTCAGAAGTTTGCTTTAAAAATATCACTTTGGCAGCTGGATGGTAGATGGATCGGAAAAGCAAAAGACTGGAGATAGGAATACCATGTGGGGGAGGAGGGGCAATTATAACAGTTAAAGTAGGGAGTAACGAGGGCCTGACCTAGGGTGGTAGCCTTGGGAATGGAGAGAATCCAGAATAACAAGTTATACAGAGGAAAAAGTATGGATGTGGTAAAGGATTATTCAGGGATACAGCAACATTGTCGTGATACTGCAGATTGTCTCTTCTCTGGGTTTAAATCATCCAGCTCATTAATTCTATTTTAGTACGAAATTAACTGAATAAAATGGGTGGTACATCAATAGCCCTGACACCCCTTCCCCCCCTTAATTGACTTTAGACATATTGTGATATGAGGCACTTTTTATGCTCCTCTACCTCAAATGGTTTGCTGAGCTACCTTAAACCCCCTGCTTTAAAGCTTTATTCTTTGGGCTTTTCAATCTTGGAAATCCCAGGTGCAAATATTCTTGAAGGGAATAATAGCACAGTATTTTGGTGGGGATTCAGTGGTCTGATTACTTTCCAAAGTGATGGCAAGGAAAGCAAGCCCCTTAAGGACTGTGATGGGGATAGGTTTTTTATTAGCATAGAGTAGGGGGGGCAGGCTGAGGAGGAGCACAGTGAGAATCCTTGCAGACTTGGGGGTGGAAGGCTGATGGGGTGGGGAGGGAAAGAGAGAGGTTGCCTCGAAGTGGGTGAGGTATAGTAAAAGGGGAAAGAGGAGCAGGCCAGAAACTAATTTCCCCCTCATCATAATCTTGCCTCGGTTTTCTTCCTCCTATTCAATTCTGAGGATAGTTCATTATCCATTTGCTGTGTCTGTCTAAGATATGTTGACGATACTAATGGACTAATTCAGTGAGCCGCCCATCTAACTACATGTCAGTGTCTGGACAATAGATAATCTTCAGCTATTTTTTTTCCCCTCCTGTGTGTACTATCAGTCACAAGCAGGAGCACTGACAAGGCTTTTGTCATCCCCCAAATAACCTTTATGTTGAAATTTCCTGACTCCCTCAAAATATTTAAAACACTAAGTCACCATACTTTCACCTCAAATCTGGTAAAGAAATAACCCTGGGTAGGAAGCAAGCCAGCACCTGTAGATAAAACCCAGACCCAGTCTCACCTATTGTTTCTATATATCCTATAGGCCTACCACACCCCAGAGATCTCTGTCTCTCTCTGTCTGTCTGTCTCTCTTTCTGTCTCTGTCTCAGAATTATTGCCATGGGTCCTTGCCTAGACTCTGCTGCACCCAGAGCTAATATTTACATAGCACCATAGAAGGCAGTCAAAGGCCATATATGGGTAGAGAGCCAGCCTCAAAGCCAAAAAGATGGTTTCAAACCCTCCCTATGAACTGTAAGGCCTTGGTCAAGTCATTATCTTGTGTTCTAGGCCACTCTCCCAGTCTAAGACTGGTAGAGAAGGTGCTGCCCTAATGGGTAAAGGGAGTTTCTCCATTGGGAGTTCTATATAGTAGAGTTTAACCCTTAACTTTTAAGGTTTATGAAGATATATATGGTAAAGTGTTCTTTCATCTGAGGCTCACAACAGCTCTAAGAAGTAGGTGCTATTATTCTCCTCATTTTAGAGATGGGGAAAGTAAGATTCATAGAGGTTAAGTGATCCCCAAGTCTCACAGCTAGTAAATGTCCAAGGAATGATTCAAACTCAGGTCTTCATGACTGAAGGCTCAGCTCTCTATCCACTAGGTCAAGCTGTCTCTCACTATATCTGTCACATCCAGCTACCATGTTAGAACCAGAAGATATGGGGAAATCTGGATGCCTTAGAACAGCAGTTCTCAACCTGTGGGCTATGTTCAATTTGTAACAATGAAAATATATCCTGCATATCAGATATTTACATTACAATTCATAACAGTAGCAAAATTACAGTTAGAAGTAGCAAGGAAAATAATTTTATGGTTGGGGGTCACTACAGCAAGAGGAACTGTATTAAAGGGTCACGGCATTAGGAAGGTTGGGAACCACTGCCTTAGAAGGTAGACTAGAACAGGTGGTATCTGTACAGAGATGCCCTTGCAAGAATAATGGAGGCGTAGACCAGGGCAGCTGGGTGACAAATACCAGGTTTGGAGTCAGGAAGGCTCAGTTTAAATCAGGTCTCAGATACTTCCTAGCTATGTGACCCCAGGCAAGTCACCTAAACCTGTTTGCCTCAGTTTCCTCATATGTAAAATTAGCTAGAGAAGAAAATGGTAAACGGCTCTAGCATCTCTGCCAAGAAAACCCTAAATGGGGTCATGAAAAGTTGGATAGGACTGAAAAGGATTAAACAAAAAGACTAATGAAATCGATAAAGGGAACTTCAGATGAGACTGAATGTGGGAACCCAGGTCTGGAGGCCTCCCTCCCCCCCTCCCCCGTCTGACTCAGATTATTTCTTTACACATCCATCTCTGCTCCTGTTTGGAATTACCCCTCAATCAATAATCACTCTGAGTAATATTTCTTCCATAGTCATTTTTCTAGCTGTCTAGTCACAAACCTATTTCCAAGTGCTGATTCTGGAGAAAATTGCTTTTTACAAAGAGTGGAAAACTGCTCATTTGAGACTTATTTTATTCAAGTTACCTAAAAAGTAGTCTATTTTCCAGAGGTTGTTGCATCAAGATGGCTCAGATTATGGAATCATAAAATTTTAGCACTAGAAGAGGCCTTAAAAATCAGCTAGTCCCAGAGCTGCAACATCAAGCGCGATGCCTGAGGCAAGTTTTACAAATCATGCTTGGGGAGAGGAACAGAAGATGGGCCCTCAAATGAAATCTGAAGACAAATTCCATAGGAGGAGTTGGGACAAAGCCTGGAACGCAGTTGCCCTGGAGCAGGAGGATCTCATGATGACTTGGAGAGGGGGAGGGGAAGGAGGCCATCTGGTGGCTTCTGATTTTATTTTAATTAATTATTGTTGCTGGCTTGTTGCTAAGCTCTGTTTCTCTGCTGCTAAAACAGAGTAAGTTCCATTAGCATCCCCTAAATTGTAGAATTCTGTCACAAAGATCCAGTCATACCACCCCAGTAACAGTTCTATTAGACAAGGAAAATGAGGTTCCATTTCCCACCTTTCTGTTGAATTTGGTGAGAGTTGACATCCCTTTCCAACTTTTCCTGCACATGTTGTAAAATTCAAACATTCACTTTCTAGTTTGTTTTCCACAGGAAATGATTGAGTTTAATATTACCTGGAATTAATGTAACATTTTCATTCTCTTATGATGTCCAATACCATGAAGAGCACAGTTAGAAACCTTGATAAAAATCACTTACCTGCCTCACTCCAACCAATTGCAAAATGGGTATGAGTCTGGCCCTAAGGTGGTTTGACTTAGTTTTTTACACATTATCATTTTCCTCTGATTAGATTTCAGCACCTGGCAATATCCTCTGGCAAAACCTATTTGATTCTCATTCAGGCTGTTAATGCAGGGTTGTAAATAAGGTAGAATGACCAGGGTTTTTGATGGAATTGAATTCTAGAATAGAATTTTTGACAGAATTGAATTCTAGAGGATGTGGACAGCAATTTTAGCAACACAGAAATAACTAAACTTGGGCAGTTAGGGGGCACAGTGGATAGAGTGTTGGTCCTAGAATCCAGAAGATTCATCTTCTGGATTTAAAATTTGACCTCAGACATTTACTAGTTGTGTGACCCTGCACAAGTCACTTTACCCTGCTTGCCTCAGTTTCCTTATCTGTAAAATGAGCTGGAGAAGGAAAATGGCAAACCACTCAGTATCTTTGCCAAGAAAACCCCAAATGAGGTCACAAGGGTCAGACAGGACTGAAAAATGACTAAAGGTGTTTGGCATTGTGCTTAGCACTGGGGATACAAAAAAGGCAAAAGTTCCTGGCTTCATGGAACCTACAGTGTAATGGGGGAAACTATATGAAAAATAACTACGTATGGACAAGATATATACAGAATAAATTGGAGATGATCAGCGGAGGGAAGGCACTAGCATTCACCAGTGTGTGTCAGCTTGATCTCACAACCTCTAGACTCTGAGACTGACCCTCTATTTCTCCTATAAGAAAGGTTGGTGAGAGGAATTACTTTCTACTCAAGGAGGGATCGTTCACTCTGATCTGGTGGGAGAGGAGGGGAAGGTTAGAGGATTTTGAATGGTTAGGAAAGGTTGCAGGAGGTAAATTAGGAATATATATGTGTGTGTATATACAAATACACACACTATATACAGTATATAGAGTATATATACACACACAACCATAAGCTATATACAGGGTTAATTGTAAGTCATCTCAAAGAGCACTCACATTGAGAGTGACTGGGGAAAGCCTCTCACAGATCGTGGGATTTTAGCCAAGACTTGAAGCAAGGCTGGGAAACCAGGAGTCAAAGATAAGGAAGGAAAAAATCCCTGAAGTGGAGGAAGACCAGTTAAAATGTACACAGTAGGGAGAGGGGAAGGTCTTGTGTGAGGTATAGCAAGGAAGACAGTGTTGTGTGTGAGTGGAAAGGAAAAAGGTCTAAGAAGACCGGGAAAGAATAAGAAGCCAAGATGTGAAGGTCTTTAAACATCAAGCAGAGGATTGCATATTTAGATCCAGAGGTAATAGGCAACCATTGGAGTTTGAGTAGAGAAGGTGGCATGATTAGACCTGTTCCTTAGGAAGATCACTTCGACAGTTGAGTGGAGCCTAGACTGGAATGGGCAGAGACTTCACACAGAGACCAACTAGCAAGCTATTGCAGTTCCTTCTTGAGGTGATAAGGACCTGGAGCAGAGTGATGTGGGAGTGTCATAGAAAGGAAGATAGATGAGAAATTTTACCAAGGTAGAATTGAAAGAACTTGACTACATGTTTGGTATGGGGTGGGGTGAGGGAGAATGCATCACCAAGGCTGACTAGCCTCTTTCTCTGTTTCTCTGTTTCTTTCTTTCTCTCTCTCTCTCTCTCTCTCTCTCTCTCTCTCTCTCACTCACTCACTCTCTCTCTCTCTCTCACTCACTCTAGCTCTCTCTCTCTTTCTTAGAAAGGTAAGGCAATTGGGGCTAAGTGACAGGCTAAGTGACTTGCCCAAGGTCACACAGATAGTAAGTGTCAAGTGTCTGAGGCCAGATTTGAGCTTGGATCTTCCTGACTCCAGGGCCAGTGCTCTAGTCCCTGCACCACATCGATGCTCCTGATTAGCTACCTTTTCATGTGAGACAAGGGTGAAGCAGAAGATAGTACTAGGAGGCATCTGAGTGACATGAAATGAGGAGGAGGGATGAATGGGAAGTTCTCGGTGAATGGTCTCAATTTTTTCAATGAAATATGAAACAGGGTTCTCTTTTGAGAGGACTGAGAGTCAGGAATGATGGAGGATGGAGTAGGGATGAAAATTACTAAATTGTCTGGCATTGTGCTTAGGACTAGAGATACAAAAAAAGACAAAAGCTCCTGGAAAAGCCATCTTGGTAAATTGGAGAGTGAAGCAATTAGGAAGGTATAAAAAGATAATTGAAATAACCCAAGTTCAGGGCTTGGCAAAGGCATGATGAATGATAGGATAAAGGTTCAAGGGACTGAAGTGAAAAGAACAGTATAGAGTTAAATAGGGAAGGGAGGGGAATGTCATTTCAAGGGTTAGGAGGTGGGAAAGAACTGAAAGGTAAAGGGATTGGAAAATGAGGATGAAAAACAGGGTTAAGGATTGGAAAGCAGAAGGGAAAATGGAATGATAAATAATTATCATATAAAGAAATTTTAGAGTTCCTAAACATGGAGGTGGAAAACTTGTGAGTGATAGCAAGATCAAGGATATGACCATCTCTATTGAGGTTGAGTGGAGGAATAGGTCTTGGAAAATGGGTAAATTGAGGGACTGGGAAGTTAGGGTGTCTGAGAGAATATCCATATGAATATTGTAGTCTCCTAGCATCAGTTGGGGAGGAGAGACAGAACATGAACAGCCAGATACTGAATTCATCGAGTACTTTTGGTATCAAGACCAAAAAAAAACCAAAACCCTCCAAAAACCAGTTCCTGCCTTGAAGGAGTTTACAATCTATCAGGACAGACGACACGCATCCATATAAGTAAATACAAATTATATAATTTGGGCAGGGATGGTATATTAGAAAAGGCCTCAGGGGGCAGCTAGATGGCATACAGAATAGAGCACCTGCCCCAGAGTCAGGAGGACCTAAGTTCAAATCCAGCCTCAGACACTTAACACAAACACACAAAATCACTAGCCATGATTTTGTGACCTTGGGCAAGTCACTTAACTCCAGTTGCCCTACCTTTACCCCTCAAAAAAAAAAAAGAAAAAGAAAATAGGAAAAGGCCTTAGTTAGGAGGTAGCATTTGAGCTGAACTTTTAAGGAAGTTTGTGATTCTAAGAGGAGGATGTAAAGAGGGAGTGCCTTGCAACCATAGGAGATAGTCTGTTCTAAAGGTAGAGAGAGATGAGATGTCTAGGATGGAGAACAGCAAGCAAGCCAAATTGGCTGAAGTATAGAATTTATGAAGGAGGGTAATGCACAGTCTGTCTTGGAAGGGTAAATTGCAGCCAGGTGATGAAGGACTTTAAAGGTCACACTGAAGAATCTGGTTTATTCTAAAGGCAAGAGGGTTTTCTTGGCAAAGATACTAGAGTGATTTGCCCTTTCCTTCTCTGGCTCATTTTACAGATGAGGAAACTGAGGCAAATAGGGTTAAGTGACTTGCCCAAGATCACACAGCTAGTAAGTGTCTGAGGTTGGATTTGAACTCAAGTCTTCTTGACTACCAGCCTGGTGCTCTATCCAATGAGCCACCTAGCTGCCCCTTATTAATAATAAGCATCATCATAATCTCCATCATCCCATCCCTCCTAACTCTCCTCTCTTAGACTGAAAATCCAACTCACCAATGCCAAGACCACTGTGACAAATGCTGGCAACAAAAAATGCTTATTTGTAGACCAACCCAGGGGATTTTGGCAACAATTTTTGGAATTCTCTCAACCCTAATTGATTTCTTACCTAATCAGTAAAGGAGAAGCTACAAAGCAGGACAAAGTGGATCCCTTTAATTAGGCACAAGAATCTCTTGTATTCTTAGTCCCCTTCTGATTGCTTTCAATGGAAAATATTTCTCAAATCTCAGTTTGCAGAAGATTGATTTCACTGGGTACTATTAGAGATTGTCCGATCCATCAAAAATAAGACTGCCTAGTCAGGCTGTCTTGCTCATAAAGAGAGATTCTGGTATATTGCCCATGTCAGCCCAACTCCTAGCATAAAAAGCTTTTAAGTAAAGGGCATGCATGGGTGTTCTCCCAACAGGGTAGAATACCACCTCAGATTTACTCCGACAACTCAACAATTGATGAAGTACAAATTAACAAGCAATTAATTCACTTTAAAATTTGGTAGTGTTGGGGTGGCTAGGTGGCGCAGTGAATAGAGCACCGGCCCTGGAGTCAGGAGTACCTGAGTTCAAATCCAGCCTCAGACACTTAACACAAAAACCTAGCCGTGTGACATTGGGCAAGTCACTTAACCCCAACTGCCCTCCAAAAAGAAAAAAAAATTTGGTAGTGTTACCTATTTTCCTTTAAACTACTTCTGATTATTTTTCAGTTGCATTGAAGATTTTATTTTTTTATGTTGATATAAATTCCCAGTGATACTTTCCTCTTAAATAGAATCAGGACCTTGCTTCCCAAAAAAAAGAATAGTTTAGCAAAACAAAGCAATGCATTGTCCAAGTCTGTCAACATATGCCTCATTCTTTGGCTATGATCCATCACCTTTCTACTGAGGGGAAGGAGGTGTATTTCACTATGAGTCCTTTAAAGTCAAGATTGTACACTACATTATTAGAGTTCTGATGGCTTTCCACATTTATTTCTTTATGTTGTTATTGTGGTTCTTGAATTGTTTTCTTGGTTCTGTTTATTTCACTCTTCATTAGTGAATGTTTTCCCAAATTTTTATGAATTCTTTATATTTCTCATATTTCAACATTCTATTACATTTAAAGACCCCTCCCCTCCCTTTTGTGGCTTGTCTTCAATTAATTGGCATCTACTTTTCTTCTAGTTCTTTGCTACTACAGAAAGTGCTGCTTTGAATGTTTTTTATTACAAGGTGTTCCAAATGTCTTAGTGTGCTCTTTAGCTTTGGTAGTTTTAATAGCTTAAGGATTTGGGGCATCCTGTATATGAGACCTTTCCTACCATCTATAACATCCCTGAGGTATATTCTGAGTAGTAATATTGCTGGGTCAGAGGATGTATACAGTTTAGTGACTCTTCTGTAAGAGTTCAAATTGTTCTCTAGATTAAACCAGGTGACAACTCCAGCAGCTATGTGTTTGTATGTCTATTTCCCCCATACTTCCATCATTTACCCCTTGATTTTTTGTCTTATGTGACAATATGATTTTTTTGGTTTTATTCATTTAATTTTCAGAATTTCTAATTTATGTTAATTAGGGGGAGAGGTTATTGTTTATTTTCTTGATTTTTTTATTTCATGCTCAATTCATTCATCTCTTCTTTCTTTTTGCTGGTTAAAGTGTTTTTAGACATATATATTTTCCTCTAATAACTACTTTGGCTATATGCTACAAGTTTTATTGTATTATTTCATAATTTTTATGAGTTTTGGTTTCTATGAATTGTCCACTGATCTGGTTACTTTTTTTGGTTTGTTTTGGAGGAGCAATTGGGGTTGACTTGCCCAAGGTCACACAGCCAGTAAGTATTAAGTATCTGAAGTCAGATTTGAACTCAGGCCCTCCTGACTCCAGGACTGGTGCTCTATTCTTGCCACCTAGCTGCCCCCCCATCTCCGGTTACTTTTTAGGATGATATTATTTAGTCCCAATTTAAACCTGAATCTTTTCTTCAAATTTCTTCTATTATAATTCTTTGTAGTTTGCAAAGGATATTTAATATTTCTGTGTTTCTGCATTTATATGTTGATTGTGCCCTGTAAAGCCAAGTGTGAGCAGCTTTTCAGAAGAGTGCTGCTGTGAACAGCTTTCAAGGTTCTGATTACATAGTATAGTAAACACTCTATTTATTCAATAACAAATCAGAGCAAAACATTCATAGAAATCAAGGCACAGCAGTCACAACAACGTATCACTAAGATGGCCACATAGTTTTCACCACAGTGGTCACAAAGTTTTGAACAAAGTACCTTCATTTAGTCACTCATGTAGTAATTCAATCATTCGGTCATCCTTAAGGAAGCCTCCTTAAGGGACACAAAGTACAATAGTCAAAGTTCTCCACTCATGGGGCACATAAAGTTACGAATCAATTGCTATTCAGTCATCATTCACTATTCAATCATCAGAAAATACACAAGGCCTCCACCCCTAGGTCACTAGTAAATTACAATTTCTCAGTCAGTACACAGTATACAAGTAAAGTCTTCTTTCAGCTTGACTTGGGGTGGTCTTTCAGATTCCCTGGATCCCCTTCCATGGTCCCATATCCTAACTGCATTCGCCAAACTGTCACCTGGGTTCAAAGGCAGACATCTCCTAGGTCCTTGTCCAGCCCTCTGAGCACTTCCTGTTCCATGCTGAAGCTCACAGTGTCCAGTCCACCTTAAATCCTTCACAGTCTCTGTTCCCAGGAAGGTAAGGCTTACAAAGCCACAAATAGGTTCATCCAAAGTACCAGCATCACAATCATGCTTCTTCAATCTGCAGCAGCCCCAGCTGGCCCTTGGATATCTTTGGCAGCTCCCAGAAGCTCCAGATGGCCCTTGGATTTGGTAGCTCCTCAGCAGAAGCTCCAGCTGGTTTCCAGAATCAAAATCACTTCACCCAGGTTCCCAAAATCAAAATCATTCTCTCCAACCTTGGGGGCCTTTCCTCTTCAGTCTCCCCAGCTGCAGCAGCTTCTGCCTCCAAGAAGTTGACCTGTCTGACCCAGGAAGGACTTCTCCTTATATATACACACCCAGCATTATTGTTGTTTTTTTTAATTCAGCTGAGACCTAATCAGTTTTACTCTAGGCTCCCATTTTAACTTTGTATGAATCTATGGTTTAAAAGTATAAAGAGGGTCAGCTAGGTAGCACAGTGAATAGAGCACTGGCCCTGGAGTCAGGAGGACCTGAGTTCAAATCTAACCTCAGACATTTGACACTAGGTATGTGACCTTGGGCACTTACCCCCAACAGATTTGCCTTCCCCCCCACCTCCAAAAAAAAACCCAAAGAGTGTAAAGACACAGAAATGAAAAGTGGAGCATTGAATGTGAGTATTAACAAGTAATCCAGTACTGGCCCATAAAGTTCAGGGTAAAAAGTAATATAAAATTAGGTTGACATCAGGTTGTGAAGAGTTTTCAATGACAAATGGAGTTTATATTCTGTTGTTGGTGTTCAGTCATGTCCAGCTCTTCATGACCCCATTTGGGGTATCTTGGAAAAGTACTGGAGTGGTTTGCCATTTCCTTCTCTAGCTCATTTCACAGAGGAGGAAACTGAGGCAAACAGGAATAAGTGACTTGCCCAGGGTCACAGAGCTAATGTGTGATGGCAGATATGAACTAGGGTCTTCCTGATGTCAGGCCCAATGCTCTTTCCTCTAAACCACCTAGCTGCCAGTTTATATTCTATCCTAAAAGAAATAGAGAGTCACTAGGGTTTGAGGAGAAGAGAAACATGGTTAAATCTGTGCTTTGGAGACATCACTTTGTCAGTCTTCTGTGACTGGAATCTTTTCTGCTTCTGTTTATTCCTGTCTCCAACACTATCCCAGGATGGTGAGGCCTTGAATCTATGCCATGAATAAATTGAAGGAACTCAAGAGTGAGAGCCATGCAACATAGGCTTGAAAGGCAGAGATCCTAGGTTCTATTCTGCTCCTGACACTTCATATCTATATGATCTTGGACAAGTGACTTCAGTTTCTTTAGTCATAAAAAGAAAAAAACGGACTGAATGGTGACTGATTCCTTCAAGTTCTAAATCTTTGGTTCCCCATTTAATCTGAAAAAGAGAATACTCAGGCACCCATGTGATAGCTTGCCCCTCACCCCCATCCCCCTGCCAGAGTATTTGAAGAGCTATGATAGGGAAGAGAGTTTTACCATGTTCTGTTTGACCCTAGAGAGAAGGACAAGGAGCAGTGGGAAGGAGATGCAAAGAGGCAATTTTAGACTGATGTGAGGGGAAAAGGACCCTCTTTCACATTTAGGTATCCAAAAGTAGAATGAGCTACCTAGGGGTTTCTTCTGATCGGAGATCTTATGAGCGGTAGCTGAATGACTACTTGATCATGTATGTTGTAGTGGGGGTTCTTGTTGAAGAATAGGTTAGAGTAAAATTGTAGCATATATATTTGTAATGGGAATGGAAATTTGAAGATCTTCCCTGCCCCCTAATAGGCCAAATGTAATCACGTGGAGCCTTTGTTGGGAGGAGTTTGCTGAAGGGTAGAGCAGAAGCTGGGAGTCAGAGCAACTAGAGGGTGGGAGAGAGGATGGCAGGCAAACAGACAGCTAGGCTTGTGAGTGTTGGTTTGTGGGAAGGCTAAATGATGGTGTAGCTCCCTGTGGTGTTATGGTGTATTGGTGTATTGATTTCTTTGCTACTATGATGAATTCAACTTTCTAGTTTGGGGATTCAGTTTTCTGGTGTCTGAATAAATGTTTTGCTTCTGTCTTCTATATGGATAGTCTGTTATATTTTGCAATTGAGACCTATGCCAGAATATTTACAATTGTAGTTGGTGCTGTGAATATTGTGTTGGTGCTACAATATTATATGTGCATGTATAGTTTATATACATATATAATTTATTATATACACATATATAAAATCCCCATATGTATAAATGTACACCTTATTATTCCTTTTAAACATATAATAAATTTATGATGTAACTTTTTTTTTGCTTTTTTCTTCCCCTCCCAATGGCTACCATTAGGCAAAAATATGATATATATACATTAGTGTATATGATATATGCTAATATATACATATTAGTATGCATGATATATACATATCTGTGCCTAATGGTAGCTATCTCAGGGATGGGAGAAAAAAAGGGAAAAAAAAGAAATTTAGATGATAACTTATATATTTAAAAGGAATAGCAAGTTGTACATAATAGATTTGCAGTTTCATGTACAATTATCTTTTTATTCTATTGTGTTATGGAACTATTTGTTTTATTTAATAAATTAAAAATAAAATAGAATTTAAAAAAGAATATGTTAAACTAATCTTTTTCAACTTTGAAACTGTGATTTTGTCAAGATGAATACAGGACAGGAAAATTAGGCAGGGACAGGAAGAGAATGGGAGTGGTGGAAAGATCTTGAATTAGTGAGTAATTGATTAGAATGGGCAGATAAGTGGCACAGTGGAGAGTGCTAGACCTGGAGTCAGGAAGACTCTCATCTTCTTGAGTTCTAATCTGACCACAGATACTTCCTAGTTGTGTCACCCTGGGCAAGTCACCTGCTTGCCTCTGTTTCCTTTTCTATAAAATAAGTTGGAGAAGGAAATGGCAAACCACTTCAATATCTTTGCCAAGAAAACCCCATTTGGGGTCATGAAGAGTTGGACACAACTGAAAAACTGAATAAGAGTAAAAAAAGGAAAAAATCATTACTGAGTTCTGACTCTACAGGTTTGGCCACCGGGATGGACCTACGTCCATCAGAATGAGTGGCATATAAAAAAGAAACCCCAAAGGGCTTCTACATGAGTGTCCCAGCCTGCTGGGAGTCTGGATAGCCTTCATTTCTGAAGTCATCTACTAATGAGGAAGTCCCATCCAGTCCCAGGTTACCTTCAGGCTTGCATGAATTCTTCCTCACTGCTAAGTCTCTCCAGAAGCTGCAGTCAAGAACAGATGTCAGAATCATTCTGCTGTGGAATGTATGGACAAGCAGATTGTGTTTAAGTGGTATAGGCAAGACTAATACGAGAGACGTAGAGCTCGTTGCTGTTGTAATGCAATAGAATCATGAATGAACTCAGCCCAAAGAAGTGATTCTTGGCCAGGTGTTGGGTGAACCAGGTAGCCTCTGATAGCCCTTCAGAGATGTCTAGGATTCAGTCAAAGCTATTTAATCACTTTTTTCCTATGTAAATGATGACAATGTAATCATATACATACATTTAGCTTTATATATACATGTATATGTATATATATAAATATACACACATATATGTATATGTATGCATGTATATTTGTGTAGGTATGTATATATGTATATACATACACATACACATATACATATATATGGAGAGAGGGAGGGAGAGAGAGAGAGAGAGAGAGAGATGAGGTAGAAAAGAATACTTGAGGTAGACGGGGCAAACAGGATGCAGGATGTGAGATATGAGATAAAATGCAGGATGTGACCAGCCAGAAAAATGATCAAAGAAGACTATGCAGGGAAGCCCCCTTATCTGTGTGCTTTCACAAAGCACCCCCAATTCCAGAACAACTATTCCCCACCCTTTCCTATTCTCTTTGATGATAAAGTTACCTCCTAACTACCTGATATCCCAGGTATTTTGAAGCCATGCTTACTCCTCCCATTCTCTTATCCCCTTCCCCCCATGTTATAAAATTGTATTTAAAACATACCTTTTACTTGGCCTCCTACAGGAAGCAAGGGCCACTACACTCCCTTAGCGGGACAGGGCCTATGCTGTCTCTCCCACTTGGAAGCAGGCCTGCTTGGGTGCATCATCCCAATAAATGCCTTTCTTTAACTTGGAGACTGTCCAAGTGAATTCTTTCCAGGCACTAGGACCTACTTATCTAGTCCTCATCAATTCAGGTGGCACCCCAACATTCTTGGGGTGAACCCTTAACCCATGATTTCTAATACTCTGAACTTCTCCTATTTGTGAATGTGTGTGTATAAATTAAATAATGTATATGTATATAGGGAACCCCACAATGAGCCTACAATCACATAGGTATGTGTGAGAAGTAGCACTTGAATCTAGGTCTTTCTGATTCCAAGTCCAGGTCTATATCCACTGACCCAGGGGTGAGGAACCTGCGGCCTTGAGGCTTTTGGGATTCAATCAAAGGGCTCCACTTGAGGACCCAGAGGGACACTTATGGCCTCAAGGTCCCAGGTTCCCTACCCTTGCACTAACCCAAGCTCCTTCTCTAAATTCTAATTTTTCCCAGTTAATTCTGTTATTAGCAACAATGAATAACAATTACTGAATAAACCCAAAACTGAAAAAGCCATTGTGAAAGGAAAAAAAGAATCAGTTTCCAGGTCCATTCAAGTTTTGGGATGGTGTTGACAACTGAGAGAATTTAGTCCTGGGCTCACCTGCTATCTGTGAGACCTGGAATGAGGCTCAGTTTCCTCATCTACATGGAAAATGAGGGGATTGGACTACAAGATGTTTGAGATCACTTCTAGTTCTAAAGTCTTTTATTTAAAAAAGGTTCCAACTGTAATAGGCTGGATTTCTTAGTTGCTTGTTCCCTTGGGTAGAATTAAATTAGCACCCACTCATTTCATAGAAGTTGCTTTGACTATCACATGGTTACAGATTGGGAACCAATGCAGGAAAATTAGAGTTTTGCCTAAGGGTAAGCAATTTATAGACCATAGCAATTCAACACATGTCCTCCTTCAGCAGAGCAAAAGGAGTGAGGAGAACCCAAGTTCAAGTATAGGCCAAAGATCAGTGGATGTAGGTTCAGAATCTGGGCACCTAATGAGACTATAGACTGTTTCCTCTCCCTCTTCTCCAGTTTTGTTAAAAAATCTACAACCCAAACTATCCAATTTCCTCCCCAGGGTTTCAGATTTCATTTGTCTTTTCCCAAAAGACCAATCTGTTTCCCGTCCTCTCTCCCTCTCTAAGGAACAACATGTCTACCCAGTAAGGGTGAGTAATCTGAGTGTTTCCATTCTTCCCAAATGCTGTATAGGAGACAATTTAACTGAGGCCTCTCTGGTAAAGCAGAAAAAATATGGGGCCCCATATATTCTATGTTGGTCAAGATGACCTCAAGATTCTCCCTACTCTTGAAATTCTTTGCTTATAAGTAACTATAGTTAACTGTTTCTACCTCCCACTCAACTGAATTTGTTTCAATGACTCCTTAATGCCAGGTTCAATTCCTTTCTCCTTCTATGGCCTTTCCTGTAGGGTGTCTGGGGAGAGTGAAAACTTCTCAGGCAGTTTTGGATTTACTTCCCTGATCTCCTCCCCTGCCAATACTGCAATGAACCAGCATTGAGCCCTTTCTGATTTCCCCACCTTTGTGGGCCCCTCCTCCCAGCCAGTGGGAGTCAGGGACAGCCCAGGCTCACTCCTCCTCCCTTGCTTTGGGACCCTTCCCCCCTTTCCCTTGCTGTCAGTCAGCATCCTTGTTCTTTGTAAACATATTTCCCAGCCACTGGGAAATAGTGGCAGGCTTCCTTGCGATTTGCCACTGGGGAAGATTTTGGCACTGAGACTTAAGTCTGCCTCTCAGCCAACGAGAGAGGAGACAGTAAGAAGGGGGCCTGGCTGAATTAGGGTATAAATTCTTGTTCTGTCTTTTGTAACACTCCTCTTCTTCATGATGAGTCATGGGGAAGACCACCCTCTTCTCCCAGGGAAGAGAATAAACTCCTGTTTTTATCCTGACATCTCCGAATTTTTCATTAATTTTAGGATGGGGTTTTTCATCCCAAACAAGGGGAAAGAGGAATAGTAAAGTGGGGTCTCCCAACCAATCATCTGACCATATGCCTACTATCTAGCGATGTTCTTTCTTCCAGCTCTGATCTCCAGTCTACTTTGGGAAGGGGACTGGTACCTTCTGCTCAATGACAAACATTTGAACACCCAGTCATAGCCTTTATATCTTGTTATTCTAAACCGCTGTAGGTCATTATCCAAACTCCATTCTTCACCCTTCCCCTCCCATTTCCTTTTTGCCATCCCTCCAAACCTTTCAAAGTTTCAACCAAAAACTACCCAGTCCTTCCACTGTGCCCTTTGGAATACCTGTTCCATAGGCAACAAATTATCCTCCATCCCAAAGCTTTTTCTCTCCTACTCCTTCCATCTACTAGGTATTACTGAAAACTTCGCCATGGTACAACCTCCCTGACCACCCTTTCCCATTCTAGATGCACCTTCACTCATTCCCCTCAACTCACTGGTTGAGGTAGAATAATTGGAATACTCTTTGCTTCCCATTACCACTCCCAGGTTCTCCTTCTACTCCATCACTCTGTAACCTCTTCTCCTTTGAGGTTCATTCTATTCATACCTACAACCCAATCAAAATCTTAGTGGTTGTTGCTACTGCAAACTGTGTGTTATTTCCTTCCTCAATGAATTTTGTGTGTGACTCAGAATTTTTCTTTCCTCCCTAACTATTGCCTTCATATTAGGGGACTTTAACATATATACTAGCTCCTCAAATACCTTAAGCACTCAGTTCCTCAACCTACTCATGTCCCATGACCTATCTCCACCTCAGCCACACACAAAGATGGTCATACCCTTGTTCTTGTCATCTCCCACAAATATATCACTTCTGTGTTCAAGAATTCTGAAATTCCCTTATCTGACCATAATCTTTTGGCTTGTAATCTCTCCCTTTGCCTTCCCTTAACAACCCCTACTCTTGTTCTACACCATAACCTCTAATCCAGTGGTTCTCAACCTATGTGTTGCGACCCCTTTGGGGGTTGAACGACCCTTTCACAGGGGTCTCCTAAGACCATCGGAAAACACATATTTCCAATGGTCTTAGGAACCAAGACACCATTCCTCTATGGGTCTCCAGGCGGGTCCACCTACATGCAGATATACCCACATACGAATATTAAAAGGTCACAACATTAGGAAGGTTGAGAACCACTACTCTAATCCCTTTACCCTTCATCCACCCTGAGCCAGCCATTTGCTCCTCTCTTCCCCATCTTGTTGAACTAATTCAACTCTACACTGTCTTCTTCTCTTGAATCACTAGACCCCTTATCATTTTACCAGTTATCACCAATTATACACTCCCAAGCCTCATTCTTGTATCATTCCAAACACTGCCGCTTTTGCTCCTATACAAGTGCTGATGAATGTGTGTTCATGTTCAGGTAGAGAAAATCTTGCAACCATTCTCATGGGATTCAGTACAAATTTATTTTGCAAATATCAACTGGACTCTCAGTGTTTCTAGGCTGCCTTATCAACTCTTCCCACTCTACATGGCAGCTCTTCCAAACCTTTTCATCCCTCTTCAAACTTTCTATGGCTCCTCCTCCCTCCTCCCCTCTCAGCTAATGACGTTGCCTCATATTTTAGAGAACAAATTGAGGTCATTTGCCGCGTGCTCCCTTTTCCCCCTTTTCCTCATCTCCTATCATTATATGCCTTTGGCCACCATCTCCTCCTTCATCTCCAGCTCACAGGTTGAGGTGGCCATATTCTTTACCAAGGCTAACACTATTTTTGAATCTCTCCCTGTCTGTTTGTTCATTTTCTACTGTCTACAAACATGTCCAAGTCTCCCCATACAGACAAACAACTCCATCTTCATCCTTCCATTCTCGCTACCTATTGTCCTATTTTCTGCCATTTATATCTAAACTCCTTGAAAAGGCTGTCTACAATAGGTGCTGCATTTTCCTCTCCCCTCATTCTCTCCTTAACCCCTTACCATCCAGTTTCCAACCTGATTCGTTGTGCCAAAACTGCTCTATCCAAAGTTATCGGCGTCCTCTTAGTTGCCAAATCCAATGACCTTTTCTCAATGCTCATTTTCCTCAAACTCTTTACATCCTTTGACACTATTGATCACTCTCTCAACTACTTATTTTCATTCACTCTACGTATCCAATCAGTTGTCAAAGATTTCTGTTCTTCCAGAATCATTCACATATGTCCCCATATTCTATTCATATAATCACTGCCACCCTAGTTCATGTCCTCATTGCCTCTTACCTGAGCTATTGAAATAGATTCTCTATTTTTTTGTCCTTTGTGGGTAAATTCCTTGAAAAAATTGTCTACAATAAGTACTTCCACTTTCTCTCCTCTCACTCTTTTTTTTTCTTTTTGGAGGGGGAAGGCAGGGCAGTTGGGGTTAAGGGACTTGCCCAAGTCCCTTAAGTGTTAAGTGTCCCTTAAGTGTTAAGTGTCTGAGGTCAGATTTGAACCTAGGTCCTCCTGACTCCAGGGCTAGTGCTTTATTTACTGTACCACTTAGATACCCCTCTCACTCTCTTCTTAATCTCTTATGATCTAGCTTCTGACTTTATCATTCCACCAGAATGGCTCTCTCCAAAGTTACCAATGATCTCTTAAATCTGATGACCTTTTCTCAATCCTCATTCTTCTTCATCTCTCAGCAGTTTTTGACTCTTATCTTTCATGCTCTCTTCTTTCTAGGTTTTCAGGACCCACCCCCCTTGGCCACTTCTCCTTTTACTTTTTAGAACACTCCAGGGAGTTAATGTGGTGCTCAGGAAGGACTTGCACCTCTGGTGTGAGGGCTTACAGAGCCCATATCAGGGCTGTTCAACCATCTTTGATGTCCACCTGTGTCACCCAACTGTCCCCTGTGGCTCCAAGAAACTGTAGCATACACAGTGGCCACACCCTGGTAAAACTGTCTCAGCAGATGGTCTAAACAACATTGAGTGTAACCACTAGGTCTCAAACCCATTGGAGAGTTAGGGAAATGACTAACCCAGGCATGTGAAGATTCTGAAGCAGAATGGGGAGATAAGAACAATTTGTTCCAATTGCCATGAAGGCAACTGGAACAGGTACTGTGGAGTAATTAGAACTTGGAAATTAGACATGCAAGATCATCCACTGCACCCTGGGATATCCCTGGTTATCTTGACTTTTGTCCTGTTACACCACTTGACTTGAAAGACTCTGAAAGAGAGAGTGGACCTGATAACTTTGCATAACTCTGCCTCTCTTAAATCCAGTTCATGGACAAGTCAGGATATCACTCACCACATTGTGATGTCATTGGTCCTCTTTGAAAAATGAAGAATGGGGTGACTAGGTGGCAGAGTGAATAGAGCACTGACCGTGGAGTCAGGAGGACCTGAGTTCAAATCCAGCCTCAGACACTTAACACTTACTAGCCGGGTGATCTTGGGCAAGTCACTTAAGTCCAATTGCGCTGCCTCCCCCTCTCCAAAAAGCAAAAAATGATGAGAGGGAGGGAGGAAGGAAGGAAGGAAGGAAGGAAGGAAGGAAAATGAAGAATAACGAAGAATGAACAACAAACCACTCCTACTCAGTCTCCTTTTCTGGATCCTCATTCAGATCATGTCCTTTAACTGTAGATGTCCCTCAGGGTTCTGTCCTGGGCCCTCTTCTCACTCTATGCTGCCTCCCTTGGTGTTCTTGTTGGCTCCCATGGATTTAATGACTGTTTCTTTATTTATGATTCCTAAGTCTGTCTATTCTGTCTCACCCTCTCTGCTGACTGCCAAACTTGCATCTCCCCAGTCCTTCAGGCTAGCAGCCTATGAGTCCTACTCAACTTCTTACTTGATCTCACCTCATATATCCAATCTATTGCCAAGGCCTGTAGATTTCCTTTTTGCCACATCTCTCGAATATGCCTCTCTCTCCTCTGACATAGTGGTACCACAACTCCTGCACCAGTAGGCCCTCATCGCCTCATCACCCACCAGCAATAGCTGCTAGCTATTGCTAGCACAGGTCTAACCATTAGACCCTGGAGTCAGG
>CM053593.1:271214942-271234010 GCA_028646575.1 Pseudocheirus occidentalis
GCATCTAGTACCTGGGAACAAGAGACTGTCATGGCAATGGATCCTGAGAAACTGAACTCCAAGAAATAATCACAAAAATTCACTTTACACACACTAAAATCCACCTTACTTACATATGCATTTCTGTAAGGTTGGAAGGGACTTCCAAAGGTCATCTATTACAGGCCCCTCCCCTACATACCTGAAGTATCCAGTCTAATCCATGGCCAAACAATTTGAGTGCACTATTTTATGTATCTAATCTAAATATCTCTTGCTGCATTTTATGGCCATTTCCTCTTTTCTATCTTAAACATTAGCAGTTGGTTTTAATAACTGTAATTGCAATTGATTGCAATGATTATGATCATAATCTATATTGTTGTCTATCTATGTAGATCATACATACATATATCAATATGTATACCTATATATTGTAATAATCCATGTTATTCTAATAATCTATACTTTAAAACTCTTTATCAAATTAACTCCCAAATCTTCTGTTTTCCATATTAAGGACTTTTGGTATGAATTATTGTCCTGTATTTGCCTTCTTTAATTATTAAATTTTCTTTTTTTCTCCTGAAATAAGAAAACTCAAACCAGGCTCTTATAAAAACACAATTGGTTATAAGAAAGTTGTAATTAAGCTGAATTAAGAGGTGTGCCAAATTTGTGAGCTAATTTTACATTTTGTTCTACAATCTCAGGGGATTGTGGAACCTCTCTTTTGTGGCTTTAGGAAAAACAGCATCTAGGGCAGTGGTTCTCAACCTGTGGGTCGCGACCCTTTTGGGGGTTGAACAACCTTTTCACAAGGGTCACCTAAGATAACAACCTTTTCACAAGGGTCACCTAAGATCATCAGAAAACATATATTTCTGATGGTTTTAGGAACCGAGACACTGCTCCTCTATTCTCTAGGCGAGTCTGCCCACATGCAGATACACCCACATATGAGTATTAAAGGATCGCAGCATTAGGAAGGTTGAGAACCACTGATCTACGGTATCCTATGTGATAGTCCAAACAATACCTTCATGATTAAGAAGATACTGCCTGCCTTAAAATTTAAAAAGATGTAAATCCTATTTTTAAAAAAAAATTCAAATAAATCTGATCTCATCAGTCTGGGAAGTTTTAATAACACCATTTAGAGGATGACTATTTAAAAAAAACCCACAACAACTAAAAACATTTAAAATGAACCATTTATTAAATCAGACTATTATTTTTAACAGTTACATAAGTTGCACAATATGTTTCAGTCAGAATATTTCACATGGGAAAATCAAACTCTTGTAGGCAGGCAAATAGTACCACACACAATATGTATTTTAAGGATGGAGTGCCAGGGGAAGGGGAACTGCTAAACACTCAAATATAAGGCCATAATTATTTAAAAATTAAAAAAACATAAAAAAGCTCGAGCATTCTTTCTTTTCTTGAATTGTACTCAGTACTACATACTATTGTCCTTTCTTAGTGTATTCACATAACCAAGGTAGTGATCTCTTCACAGGTTTAATGCATTTCTTGACATTATTTAAAATGGAATAAGGCTCATTAATACATACAGCTGCCCTTGGAATTTCAATCTCAGTTAACTTCATTAACTTAAAATTCACAAAGTGCACAATTAAGATATGTAAAAAAACAAAACAAAAACAAATTGAATTTGCTACTCTAGTAACAGCTGCCCATGCTTAATACTTAGTGGTCTATATGAACAAAGTAATGTTCTTTCCAGGAAAAAAAAAAGTAAGTAAGGAAAGCCACCTTAAACCACTTAACTTGAAAAATGTGCTAGTTTCTTGTAAACTGAAAAACAGAACCCGGAAAAAAAAAAAGGATTGAAGGGAAAAAAAAATACGAACACTAGTAATGACCAACCATTTTCAAAGAACAAGCACCACAATGGACATTTGCATTCAGTTTGGTAGTGTGTCAATGGATGTTTCTTTACTCCAGCCAATCCACTTCATCAAACTCTGAATCATCTTCAGAATCGCTATATTCCACAGCAATCCGGCGGGACAAGATGGTGGCCACGTCGTTTTCGATGCGTTCATGTTTAGCCTCTTGTTCACGCTGTTCCTCTACTTTTCGTAGCTGAATACCTGGTGTGTAATAAATAAGTCAAAGTCATTGCAGGTTTTAAATCAAAGGGCCAAATATTAACTTTTCTTGAACACATTCACTGGACTTGAGGAATCCTAATGGGAAAAATGATGGCCAGATGCTCAGAAAGAATAATGTAAGGGGACAATTTTTAGAGATGTTAGCTGTTTTGTGACCATGATGTGTGTTAGGCTGGTACAGTATTTTGCCAAATGGCACCTCTGGCGATCTCAAGGAATTTAGACAAAATTCCTCAAAAAGCTCATGAACCCAAAAGATCTGGCCTAATGGATGTAGAAAAACAAGTGACTACATTTGAGCTACTGTCTATATAGGTTTGTGGTTGCGGTATACTTATGTAAATTAAGTTGGAGGTAGGAATGGAGGAAAGGAATAATCATTTATATAGCACCTTCTCTGTGTTAGGCACTGTGCTAAGCACTCTACAAATATTATCTCACAACAACCCTGGGAGCTAGGTGATGTTATCCCCATTGCACAGTGAGGAAACTGAGACAAGCAGACATTAAGTGACTTGCCCAGGGTCACACACGTTTTCCTGACTCAGGCCCAGCCTTCTGTATCATTTAGCTATCTCTAAGTGGTATTAAGTATAATTTCCATGGGTTTTATTCTTTCCCAAATGTTGCAATAGGGACTTAATGAGTCACCTTAATCTTAGCAGAACATTAATTTAATAATAAGTAAAAACAAACTAGGGCTTATACAATATAGAACTTTTTTTTAAAAGACCCAAAACATTCCACAACTGTGTTTACTAAATGAGATTTAGCAACACAATTATTAAGAAGGAGGTATTTTCTTGGAGTATTATAAAAATGAAATCTGAGGGGCTACGGATACGCCTTTACATTCCAAACTATATTCTTTACACAGAAAGAGGAAACAGGAAGAAGAGTTCAGGGATAGATCACAAGCCTGGCAAAAGGCATGACAGAGAGATGGTGGAAAGCTTTAAAAACCTGGACGTCTGCTGGAAATCTCTTTCTGCCAATGGCAGAACAGTTAGTAACGTCCTAATTTGCCTTAAAGATAATATCTTTAAAAGTTGGAAGGTCCAGCAGCAAGGGGAGATTCTGTTCTGGACCTTATTACACATGTTATCCTACTCAATCCTCACCCCCCCCCTCAGTAGGTGCTATTATTAGCCCCATTTATACACGGAGGAAATGGATTGAGAGAGGTTAAGAGGTGTGTGTGTGTGCGCGTGTTCGTGTGCATGCATGCACCACACAGAGTTGTACAGTATGAATGTATGAAGCAGGATTTTAACTCAGGTTGCTGCAGTCCTGAACCATTTTGCCTGAGGCCACAGCTCTTCTTATGCTCTGATGTTGACCTATACATCTGATCAAAATATTGCTTCCTACTTCTGGCCCATTGGCTTATAAATTGTGTCTGTATATTTGTATATGTTTGTGTGTGTATTAGTATATACAGATAGACATTGTGTGTACATACACAAATGTACACACGTGTACATATATGTGCATACACACCACACACTTGTATACACACACACAACACATTTTACATGCATATGCACATGCTGATGCATGTACATATATATGTATTGTATATATGTACATATACACATATCTATCTATATATCTATATTTATCTCTATCTCTATATCTATCTACACACACACACACACACACACACAATCTCCCTGGTGACTAAGCCTATATTTTACATCAGAGATGTCAAACATGTGACCCATGGGCTGCCTGAGTGAGGCCGAAAGCAGATTAAAATATCCTTTTGGAAAATACTTAAGAAAAAATACAATAAAACACAGATCACATTTCAGTGTAAAGCTCAATCTTTTGCAGCCTGCAGGGATCTGAATGTGTGGTTTAGTGGCCCATATCTTTTTGAATCTGATACCATCACTCACTTGATGTTTAGGCTGCTCCCACATAGGATCAACCACCCACACGACTTTTCCCTCTAAGCTATCCAGCTTGGGAAGTCCTTTCTAGTGATTCAAAGCTAACAGGCAGGCTGTCCTAGACCAGGAAGGTTCCATCCTTGGCCCCACCCAGGAACGGGACAAAGAAGAACATACCTCAACAAGTGTAAATGTTTTTAAAGGTTTTTCTATGTCTGTGACACAATTCTAATAAAGTCATGAGGGAAAATGAATTTTTAAAAATCATCATGCCAGACTAATCTTAAGTCCTTTTTATTTTTGATGGGGTTAATAAATTGATAGATTAGAGGGGATGAAGTCATTCCAGCTTACCTAGCTTTTAGTAAAGCAGCTGATAAAGGTTCTCATGCTATTCTCATAGAAAAAAAAATTCAGAGATAGGAGGAAGGCTATAGTAAAAACAGTTGCATTCAGAATTAGTTACATGGCCATACCTAAAAAATATTTCTGTGACCTTGTAAAGGAGATTTTCTTTAGAATATTCCAGGGATCTGGCTACCTATGCTGCTTAACATTTTTATTTAATGCCTTGGATAAAAGCAGAAGTGACATGTTTATCAAATCTGCAGATGATACAAAGCTGAGAGAGACAGCTGACATGCTTGAGGACAGAGTGAATTTTCAAAGAACTCGACAGGCTAGAATACTGGGTCGCACAGAATAACATTAGAGGAAGCTAAGTGGTGCCATGAATTAAATGCTGGGACTGGACTCAAGAAGGCCTGAGTCCAAATCCTGTCTTAGACACTAAAGACCCTAGGCAAGTGACTTAAGTTTTGTCTGCTTCTTGTTTCCTCAAATGCCAAATAAGGATAATAGAAACCCTACCTTGCAGGATTGTAATAAGGATCGACTGAGATATTATTTGTAAAGCACTTAGCACAGTGTCTGCATATAGTAAGTCTATGCTATATAAAGTATATATATTCTCTCTCATATATATACTCTACATATACTATATTATATATAGTAAAATTTGTATTTATTAATTTCTGCATAAATATATTTATAAAATAATATTGACAGGTTACTCTCTCTATATACTATATACCTTATACATACTAGACTACTAGTATTTATGTATATGCTATACAATACATATCATAAGTGTACATAAATGCTAGCCATTTTTATTCTTATTAAGATGAAATTTTATAAAGAAACATAAAGTCTTAAATTTGGGTTCAAACATCAATTTCACAAGTGTAAGATGGTATATCTGTAGCTTTAGTGAACTGCAAAAGCTCCACATGGAAGCCAAGAAAATTAATGTGACATTAGGCTGCACATTAAGAGAAGCAGAGAAACCTCATGTGGCATGCCTCCCCTTAGAGGTGCACACAATTGGAGTGCCACATTTCAGGGGAGCATCCAACCAGGAGGGTGAAGGGCCTTTAGAACATGCCATTTGAGGACTGGTAGAAGAATTAGAGATGTTTGGTCTGGAGAAAAGAAGCTTGGGAGGAAATGGTATCTGTTCAAATAAATGAATGGTTGTCATGGGGAAGAGAGATTAGACACATTTTGTTTGGTTGTGGAAGGATGAACTAGAAACAGTGGGAGGAGGATAGAGGGAGGTAGATTTAGGCTTAATGTCAAGAAATACTTCCTTCACAATCAGAGCTTTCTCTAAGTGGGATGGTCCGGTTTCCCTCCCCCTTGGAGATCCTCAAAGTTTGGATGACCCACTTGTCAGGAATGTTGTAGAGCAGATTATTTTTGTGGGTTGGTTTAGATGGTCCCTTAAGTCACCTTGAAATCTTAAATGCTGTGATTTTCTAATGCTCAACTCAGTGGGATATTTTGAAAACTGAGGAGGAGTGCCTACTACAATGTAGCACATAGTAGGTACTCAATAAAGGCTTCTTGATTGGGTGAGTCCTTGTTTGAACAGACTATAAAGGAGCAATTGTTAAAGAAGACCTGTCAGTCAACAAAAACTTACCAGGCACCTACTACGTGCCAGGCACTGTCAAAAAGAGGCAAAAGACAGTCCCAGCTCTCAAGGAGCTCACCTCACAATCTAATGGGGGAGACAACAAGAAAACATATGTACAAACAAGAAATATACAGGGAAAATAAAAAATAATTTAAACAGGGGAGGCAGTAGAATTAAGAGAGGTTGGGAAATGCTTCCTATAGATAGAAGATGACATTTTAGGTGAGACTTGAAGAAAGCCAGTAGGAAAAGATGAGGAGAGAGAGCAATTCAGGCACGGAGGACATGGTCAGGCATAGTTAGAGGAAATGACTGGAACTGAGCTGTACTGCTTAAAGAAAAGCAAGAAGGCCTGTATCATTGGACCAATGGGTACATGGCACAGCATGAAGTATAAGAAGACTGGAAAAGGAGGGGGTAGGGCTAGGTTATGAATGGCAAAAAGAGGATTGTATATTTGATCCTGGAAGTGATAGGGAGCCACTGGAGTTTGCTAAATAAGGGGATGTCACAGTCAGACCTGCATTTTAGGAAAATCACTCTGGCAGCTCAATGGCAGATGGACTGGAGTGGGGAGAGACTTGAGGCAGGCAGATCCACCAGCAAGATACAAAATATTTACAGTATTTTACAAATGTAAAGCATACTGCTGTCTAAATGTCTGACTAAATTTCCAATAACTACCTTACATCCCATCTCCCTCCTTTTTTTTTTTTAAATGAGAAATGGTAAGTTACCTTTCCGTATTGCTTCCAGAAGTACGCTCCTGGCATCGCTTATTACTGGCAGGGTTGATGGATGGCGCTTTGGCTCCGGAGCAGGAATAACTTGTGATGGAGGAGATGGTGGCATTAATGGGACATGAGGCCCAGGGGCAGTAGATGGGGGTGGGTGAACTCCAGAGAGAGGATGAGAAAGAGCTGCAACAGTGACAGGTGATGATGGCCGAATGCTGCCGGGAGGCGGCAGGGGAGGAGGTGGTGGAGGTGGAGGCAGCCCTTGCGCTTCCCCTGGTGGGAGTGGATGAACGGGTACAGTCTCACACACTGGGGCGGCTCTAGTGACTGGAGGGGAGGGCTGCACCAGAGGCGGCGCTATCGGAGGAGGAGCTGGGTGAAGGACTCCAGGTGCGATCTGTAGAGGAGCTGGCGGGGGCGGCGCTGCTGGAACTTGAAGAACAGCAGCTGGAGGTGGAGGTGGGGGAGGTCCTGGAGGGGGAGGGGTTGAAGTCATTGAAGCTCTTAATGAAGTAGTTGACAAGGCAGATGGAAGAGGAGGTGGAGGAGGTGGGGGTGTGGGGCTCACAAACACTGCTGTTCTGCCTGTGGCTGGTGACTGTGGCCGGCTTTCTACCAAGCCTGGAGCAGAGCTGAAACAACAATGATATGCCCCAATCAGTTAATAAAAACAGAAGATCTAAAACATATTTTCAAATGCATTAGTTAACCGGTATTTGCCAGCAGTAATAATATTTACAGGTTCCTCTAAAAATTGTAAGTTTTTTTGTTGTTAAGTAGCATGACAAGAAAAGGATATCAGTAAGAACAGTTATAATGGTAACAATGACAAACATAAATCATATAAATATTATTAATCCTTGATAATTATAATTTCACATTAGACCAGTTTCACTGAACTCCAGTCTTCTTACATTTATATACTAAATTTTAGCAACAAAACAGATTAAGCCTGCACTGTGACAAAGCCCATTTATGATATGACCACATTTGTAGAAATCTTTGTGGCCAAGATAGGACTGTATTCAATCATGAGTATTTGGTGCCACTATGTATATTCTTAATTACATCAATGATATGAATTATATACAGAGTTTGCTTGCAACAGATTTATAAGAGCCATCTATCTTCTGGAGAACATAGCCTAGCGTGAATAGAACATTCATTTTTACTTTAATTTGTAATGCAGGCTATCTTCTCTTAGAGAATTTACTATTTGTTAGATTCAGTAACTGACAGACTAAGCTTCAAAAAACACTTGAGAAAGATTATGAACAGCATTTGATTTTCTGCATCCCCCAAATTTTTTTCCAACATTTTATTGACATCTATCATCATATCTCAACTATTCTGCTTGACTTCCATTTCTTGGTCCTTTAAAATGGAACCCTTTACAAGATTCCACTTTCCCCTCCCTTAGACAGCATGCTATTATTCACATGCACTCAGCAAAATCCTTTATAAGAAACGTAAGTTGGTTTGTTTTTTTTTAAACGGGATAAGGTTCTTCTATTGGAATACTTTACTGGAGAAAAAAATGTTAGTGGCTCTTCTTAAATGAAATATTTACCCATGTACTTAATTCTGTTACCTGATGCAAGTAGGTGCAGGTTTTCCATCTCCTGCTGCATGCATTGGAGGAGGTGGAGGAGGCTCATGTGGTCTCACTAAGACCCTTTCCTCAGCTCTGTTTAGAAGTTCACTCATCTGACTAAAGGGTAATGCAGAAAGTGAGTAAGAGGCATCCATATGATCCACATATGCCTGAGGTCTAAAGAACAGAAAATATTTAGTATGTTAATGTCTCATTTTTTTGCAACAACATTGGGAAATGAGTTATTCCACCTAAGCGATAACTTTAAAAAACCATTTTTGTTGGAAATCTTTTCAAAATATAGGGATCTCAAAAATCTTAATGCTCTAACAGCTTAATACTGCAGGAGGACTTTGGAGTTTCTCAGACTTTGGAGCCTTAACAGGTGCCCTCTTACAAAGTGCTTATGAACAGTTTCAGATCTCCTTAATCCTAAAAAGTCTCTAAGGTCTTGATCCTTCTGCCCCATTCTCTCCTCCTCCTTCACTGTTAAATAGCTTGAAAAAAGCTACCTACATATGCTGCCTCCACTCACTGCTTAACAATTCACTCTTTTCCCAACCCCTTTAATCTGGTTTTTGCCACTTACACTGTACTGAAATCACTCTCTCAAAGATCTCTAATGATCCCCAAATGAGCTTTTAAAAAATTCTCCACTTTGGCTTCTCTGCACCTTCTGACACTGTTGATCACTCCCTCCTACTGAATGCTCCTTCATGCTTTTGATTCAGAGACATCCCCACTAGCATGATTCTCTTCCTGCCTCTTTTATAATGTGCTTTGTCTCTTTCTCCAGCTGCTCCTCTTCCCTATTCCTTAAGATGAGTGTTTCCTGGGATTCTATCCTTGAGCCTCTTTTTTTCTCTCTCTACATTATGCCCCCTGTTAATTTTACTTGCTGTAAGGATGACTACCAAATACGTATCTCCAAGTCTTACTACTTGTCTGAGCTTTAGACTCAAAGGTCTGGCTGCTGATAGGATAAATTCCGTCTAAGAGTCTTGGAACATCTCAAATGCAACATGCCCGTACTTTTTGCATTTCAATCTACGGTACCGCTATTCACTCAGTATCCTATGCTTGACGCCTTGGCATATAGTCATATCACTTCAAAGCTGCTCTGAGACTCAGTTTCCTTATACATAAACAGGAAATGATAATACTAGTTGAATATTAGAATTTCCCACAATTGGCCCGTAGGATGCATCTTTCTGAGTTTACAATCTTTGCTGCTTTCTAAGATGGCCAAGAGAACTTTGAAGAGAGAAGGAATACCAGCCTTTAATGAACATTCCTATCCCATTCTACCTCTTTTGGAAGCTTGCCCCCTCTATTATTCCTTTTCTTTTACTTTCTGTGATTTCAACTTAATCATTTCATCCTTTCCCATGTCCTACAAACATAATCAGGAGGTCGGATCACAGGAAAAAGATTGAGCTTGAAGGGATTTCAGAGAGGATCTAGTCTAACTCCTTCATTTTAAAGATGAGGAAATTGAACCCTTGGGAGACAAGGTGACTTACCCAAAGTCACACATTAAGTAAGTGTCACAGGTAGGATTTTCAACCAGTTCCTCTGACCCCAGAAGTAGTGTTCTTTCTCCTATACCATAGTGCCTCCTTTCTCCATTCTTAAATAACCCTTACTAGACTCTGCTATTTCCTCAAACTATCATTCAATAATCTCTTTTTCCTTTCCTAGTCAAATTCTTGGATGGGGTCATCTACATCTGTTGCCTTCATCTTTTCACATCCTATTTTTTTCTTATTCCCTTGCAATGTCTTCTCACTTTACTCCCTGATGGAAGTTACTTTCTCCAAAGATACCAATATCTCCTAAATGTTAAATCCAGTGATCTTTTTTCAGTTTTCATTTCACTAAACCAGGAACTCTTAACCTGGATCTGTGATCATTAAAAATACATACATATTCCTAACTATAGAGCAACAAATATAGTCTACATATTTTGTGCATTTAAAAATATTCTGAAAAGGAATCCATAGACTTTGTTAGACTGTCAAAGGGGTACATGATATAAAGAGATCAAGGACCTCTGAACTAAAACTTCCTAGAATATTTGCACAGTCAACCACCTCCTCTTCCTCCTCCGTACTTTCTTCACCCTTGGCTTCCATGACAGGACTCTCTCCTGGTTCTTCTCACCTCGTTGACCGTATCTCCTCAATCTCCTTTGCACTGTTGCTGTTGCACTGGTCCCTTTTCTCCTCTCTACTCTGTTTCTTTCCCTTGGGTTCACTTAACACTTCTATGCAAATGACTATCCAGTTTATATATTCAGCCTTGAATCATTCAATACTCATTTATTGAGTGCTTACTATGTACATGGATAGCACTCTGCTAAGCACACAGTAGGCAAAACAAAACACAAAAGCAAAAACAGTTTCTCTCCTCAAGGAAATAAGAGGGGAGACAAATTAGAGGGGAAGGTACTAACAGCAGTTTTCCTACAGAAGGTAGCAAACTGAACTGAGTCTTCAAGGAAGCCAGAGATTCTGAGAGGCAGGCATAAGGAGGGGCAACATTCTAGGCAGGGGATGGGAAGGAGAACACAACCATAGAAATAAGGAGATGGAACAATGTGTGAGAGGAACAGCAAGGAAGCCAATACGCCTGGACCATGGAGCATACAGAAGAGAGGAATTTGTAAAAAGATTAGAAAGGGGTTAGATTGTAAAACGTTTAAATACCAAACAAAAGAATTTATATTTAATGCTACAGATACAGTGATACAGTGGAATTTGTTGAGGGAGGGGAGGCTGACATAGTCACCTATGCTCTTTAGGAATGCTATTTTGGAAGCTGTGCAGATGATGGTGTTATTTGTCCATCATTCTCCAAGAAATCAGGAAGGTGACACCATGATTTAGCAAGTGAATTGGATTTAAGTAAGGGAGGGCTGTGCAAAGTCAGCAGCCTCACTTCCTCCTCTGGAGTCATCTGGGTTCAGTGGCCAGATATGGATCAGGACAGTTGGAGATGGCGCCTGAAGATGATGGATTGAAACAAGGAGGGGGGACTAAGTACAAGGACACTGCAATAGTCCAGGGGATAAGGACAAGAGTTTGAACTGGGGTGGGGACTGTGTAAGTGGCAAGAAGACAACATACAGAAGAGATGTTGTGGAGGTTTAGAAATGACAAAAACTGACAACTGCATGGATAGAATGGCTGAGTGAGAATGAGGTGACAAGGATGACACCAGAGACCTGAATGTGGTGACTAGATGGACGGTGGTACCAGGAATAAGGAATTCTGGAAAACAGGTAAGTTTGGGGGAAAAGATGTGTTGTTTTTGGATGTGCTGAGTTTGAGACACCTATGGGACATCCTTTAGAAATGTCTAGTAGGGGGGCAGCTAGGTATGGCAGTGGACAGGCCCTAGAGTCAAGAGGTTGCAAGTTCAAATTTGGCCTTAGACACTTATTAGTTATATGACTCTGGGCAAGTCACTTAACCTCAGTTGAGTCAAAAACAAACAAAGAAAGAAAAAAATGAAAAAAAAAACCAACAACAAAGAAATCTCCACTAGGTTTGTTTGTAATATAGGACAGAATGCAGAAGAGAGACTAAGTTTGGGTATGTAAATGTGTTATTAGCACATAAATGAATTATTAATATATAGATGAATATGTGTATAGGTACGTGTTTGTATGTGGTATGTAAAATCTAAGTTTGTATATATCTAACTCCAATTCCACATTAATAACTGCTTGCTACTTATTTCTGTCAGGATATCCCATCCACATAAAAAACTCAGAGCTCTAAAATGGAATTCATTATTATCTCCATCCCTCCTCCAAACTTCCTTCTGTCTATGGAAGGTTCTTTCATCTTTCCAGCCACTAGGGTTCTCCACCTTGGAATTGTCACTGAATCTTTCCTTCCCCTCCCTCTCCATCATCATTTAATGAATTTCAGTACTTTTACCATCAATTCCCATCAGTCCCTTTCTGCAATGAATGCACAGAAATAGAATTTTCCATTTATTAAAGTTATTCCAAAATGCTTACTTAATTTATGGAGATATAAATTCTATGTATAGTATTGAATTATTAAAATGATTTTTCTCTGAAAAAAGGATAAGTCTGATTTTCATCTTTTGCACTTATCCTTCACAAAAGGTCTTATTCATGCCTTATCCCTAACAGACAATTTATTTTCCAACGTGGGCCTTTGAGAGTTGGGGGAGAAGGACTCAAACACACATGGATGTTCCATACCTCTGAGAAGGCAGGGTTGATGGTTTGGGGAAAACTCTAATTTTGCATTTATCATTTTAATATAAGGGGAAAGGTTTGTGGGAAGAGAAAAGGTACCAGAATTCACAAGTTTCTGAACCTCTTTCAAATACCACCAAATCAGTAGTACTTAAGAAACAATACTACCCTCATCATGAAGCTCCAGGGGGCTCTCTCTAATGGTAATGTTAGTATGACAGTGCTGGAGACAAAGAAAGGCAAAAAAATACTCCCGGATCTCTAGGAGCTCATGTATTAACCCTGCCCCCTAGGATTTTCTAAAGAGGATAGAATTCCAAGGGACCTCCCCCTCTCCTCCTCCTAGAATCCTTCAAATCTCAATTAAAACCCCATATTCTATAGGATGCCTTTCCTGATCCAAAATGCTAGTATTTTTCTAAGATTATTTCCAGTTTATCCTATATATATCTTGCTTACAGATGGCTGGCTGTTCGGATGTTGTCTTCTTCAGTCATGCCTTCATGATCCCATTTGGAGTTTTCTTGGTTGTTTTTTTTTTTGGCCAGAGATATTGGAATGATTTACCATTCCTTATCCAGCTCATTTTAAAAATTAAAAAAAAAATTCTGAAGCAAACAGGCTTACGTGACTTGCCCAGCACAACCTAACTAGTGTCTGAGGCTGGATTTGAACTCAGGAAGATGAGTCCTCCTGACTATATTCCTAATACTCTATCCACTGCCACTTAGCTGCCCTTTGCTTTCTATCCTGCATTAAACTGGGCTCCTTGAGAAGGAGGAATGTCTTTTGCCCCTGTATCTAGACTTTTATTTTAGCACAGTGCAAGGCACATAGTAGGATACTCACTAAATGTTTATTGAATGACCTTTATAGTTACTTTATAGACATACTTTTGCAAGAAGACTCCTTATTATAAAATAACACCTAAAAAGAAAAGGAACCTTGGTTCAAACTGAGAGGCTGGGCCATTAGCAACTTCACTTGGCTTATGTAAGGGATTCACATCATCTTCTGCAAGCTCGGGACCTTGTGCTAACTTCTGCCATTCTCTCCTTCGGTCATGAGGTGCCCTTGGCACTTTTTCTGGTTCAAGAGGCCGATCTAGATTTTTCTGCTGTAACAGATGTATGGAAACAAAGTCAAAAAGTAATTCAAATTTCTAAGAGTTCATAATGAATGAAAAAATACTCAAAACCACATGGAAAATTATAACATCCAGGGATTCTCCTACACATTACAGCTAATTTACTGAGATAATTTTTGACTACTTGATTTGTTACTCCCAGATTCCTTGAATATTTAATCTAGAATCTGACTTTATTTCCCTCATGCAAACATTACTAGCCTTTGTTTTCAGTCCTGCTAAATGAAAAGTATTTCCCCCACAAGCCTGGAATTCCCCCTATAGTGCCCAGAATTTCTACTGTTAATACTGTCTCTTAATTATCTTCTTAATTAGAGATATATGGTAGCTAGGTTATGTAATCTGTTAAGGACAAGTTAGCTATCTAAACACACTGGAAAGGCTTGGTTTATGTGACGAATTCATTGCTATCCAATGTCACACAACAGAGCAAGGCCTTTGGAAAAATAGCATACAGAGCATCTAAGTTTTCAAAACATACCAATTCTCACAGACTTTTTTGGTCTTTGGACTCCTTTATGCTCTTAAAAATTGAGGATCCTTCAAAAATCTTTTGTTTCTATTAATTATATCTACTGAATTTACCATATTAGGAATTAAAACATCTTAGTTGTAGGATGAGAACAGTTTTGACCCTGCAGCTCCCCTAAAGATCTCAAGTACCTCACAAAGACACCTGGGCCATACTTTGAGTACCATGGGGCACTACCTGACTCCAGTGGGAAAAAGTAAGAGGGACATCCTGAACATACTGGGAGCCTAGAATGGCTGAAAAGGTAGGGAGAGGAGGAGAGGAGCAACAAAAACAAAATTTTCTAACTACATAATTTCGTCTCATGCTGGCTTTGAGTCCTTCTACCTTCTGTATTTTCTACATTCACAGAAAAAAGAATGAGGAAGAACCCACATAGCCAGAAGCCTTAATTAATGATGGTTTTCATTCAACTTTCTTTTGTTTTTACATTAATCATTTGCCTTTCTAAAAATCCAACTTTTATCAGAAAAAGGCAAATATCAATAAAAAAGAGTTATATCAGAGATTTAGTAAAGTAAAACTTAAAAAAAAAACCTCTTTGCCTTTATTCTGTGCCTTCAAGGCCTTCTTAGAGAGCCCAAGAACTTCTGAGTTCTGGTCTAGGTCATTCAGGCCAACCGCACTCAACATCTACAGCTGTACAAAGAGTGAGATGCTGCAAGATTCTTAATCATCAAAGAAAGGTTCCAGTATGTCCCTGTATATTAAGGTTCAACCATTTATATATTTGATAATGATTCTCAGTATAGACTGAAACAAAAAGAGCTACTTAAATCATCTAGAAAATTAAATAAATTAACGAGAACATCCCATTATCCCCCAATCTTAATGTAGGTAGGCATTCCTGTTATCCTATGATTTAGCAAAGTTTCCTTGTTCACTTTTGCACCTTTTTTAGTCTTCCTAATCTATATTTCATGATCAAAAGTAGGGTCTAGAAGTACCCTACTCTCCCAGCAGAATGTAAAATTACATAGCATAGGTGACGATTTTTAAAAATGACACAGAAAATCTGTGATAGTTGTTATATGCTAAGTTTGTGTTACTGGTATGTTATTTTTCCATATTAAGGACAGGAGCCCCTGAATACATCATTTGCCGATATGTCTCACCTTATCAAAAAAAAGTTTGAAAAAACTCATTTATATTCTCTAATATCCCCTATATTACTGAAAAGATGATCATACTTGGCTACATCAATAGCTGAAAATGTAAAAGGGAATGGTATTTCATATGGGTAAAAAATAATCCCCACAGTGAGGTAAAAAAGAGTTGATTTTAAAAAATCTGTGGGAAATAAAATACCTTCTGCTTTCTCTTTTCCTTTCTCTTATCTTCGGTGTCCTGTAACATTTTTTCTTTCCATAGATCAAAGAAATATGAAGGATTCGTATAAAACTTCAAACCCTCTTTACCATCATCCCTGAAGGAAAATAATTCAGATAAAGCACATTTTAGAATCCAGCAAATATGAGCATAGTGTAACACTAAGAAGTATGGAAAAAGGAAATTACTGGACAATTATACTAAAAGCAATCAATTCATGAACATAAAACATAGAGAATAATATAGCAAATATACAAGAACATGAAATAAGAGACAGCTGCTTTACTACAAGGTGATATTAAATTAGAAACTTTGAACACTCAGAACTCGGGGGGTGCAGGGAGAGTGCAAATAGAAAAGGTATTTATTTTAAAGTTCACTGAAATGGTCTGCTGTAAATATTCGATTTAAAATATGGGCAATCAAGACTTATTTTCCTACACTAAATTTTCTTATTAATGGGCCCACTGGGATTTACAAAAAGTGAAAAGATGATTTCTTTCTCTTTCTTTCTCTCTTTCTTTTGTTTCTTTGTTTCTTTCTTTCCATCCAGGGTCATATGATAATATCTTCTGAAATCAATTACTTTGGGATATTTTGCTCCAATATCCTAAATTTCATTAATCTTTCATCCATACAAAGATATTTAGTTTCTGAAGGTCTACAGTTTTAAATAACTCTTTGGCTTTTAAGTAGCTCTTTGGTTCAAAAAGAACATAGTATTTAGGAAAAAATCATTCAATTTGTCATGGGAAAGTATTCTGAGTAGTAAAATATTTTTGAGGTAGAAAATCTTCAAACTAAAAATGTTATTTTAAATAACAAAACTGTATAAATAACAATCCTGGTCTACAACAGTACCTGGGTGTTAAGGAAGGAAGGGTGAAAGGAAGAAAGAGACCTTGCTGAGATAAACACTGAGTGCACTTCATGGAGAAAGTCTCTATTAAAAAAAAGTTTCACCTAGAATTAAGTTTGATTAAGGTTAGTAAAAGTTCTCCTTCATAATGCCACCTACCTGTAAGGAGTGAGTATGTTGAGAGGTGGAGGCTGCTCACAAACATTGTAAGTTTCTTGTAATGGAATTGGCAAAGTCTTTCGATCAAACAGTTGCTGATCTTGAGTTGTGGAACTTCGGAAAGCTTTTCTCATTGTGATATCTTGTAATGACACTGGAATAGAAAAGACAAAATCTGAGGAGGATGAAACATTTTATTTTGTTTTTATATAATAAACTAAATATACTTTAAACACACACACATTTGCCTAATGGGTAGAATGGCTCAGTAAGCTTTGTGTATTGGTTTAAAGTTTAATTATTGTCAAAAATCATCATTATATAGTTTATAGTTTCCCAATTACTAGGGAAACTGACAGGAATTAGATCTGGTTTTTTTTTGGTCTTTCTCTTGTTATAATGACCTTTTACTCTTTTTATTTTCATTGTTCCTCCCTTCTTTGTCCAATCTTGTTCTTTTTTAGTCATTGGTGGCATATGAGATTCAGTTTTTTGTTCAATTCCCCTTAACAACCAATGCAATTAGTTGAATTTTATTATTATTCTATCATGTCCTATGAAAGTATCCCTTTCATAGTTAAATATATATAACATTATAATTTTAAAATAATTGAATTTACAAAAAGGTCACTTTTATGAAAATATCTGAAGCTTAGCTAAAAGTCCACCATAGGAATAGTAATCACTATTGTTATTATGAAATTTGATATTATAAGCAAATTAGAACAATAGTTGTTCTCTAGTAATAGAGAAAAAAAGTACATGTATACAAACACACACACACACATACACAACTATAAGAAGTTCTTTGAAAGCAGAGACCATGTTTTCTTCTTCCTCTCACTCACAGTATCTTGTATTTCTATACACTAAGTGTTCAGTAAATATTTGTTGAATAAATGGAACGATTCCATTTGTTTGAGTACTACAAAATGCATGAGTAAGAAGGGAACAAAAAAGGAGACAAGTTCTGACAAAACATTCATCCTGTGACTAATAAGTTGTCATAAAAAATTATAGACTATATTCCTTAGAGGAAAAACTGGATGTTATAGATAGACATAGGGGTGATGAAAAGACGTAACCTTTTTCAGTTTACATTAAAGTGCCCCTGTTTAAAAAAAATCACAGGGTCTGTTACTATGATGAATTGTACTTTCCAAGTTAATATGAATAATGTTTCTTTTAAAAATACAAGGTATATTAAATATTTAAGCAATTTTTATTCACTAAATTCCAATGAAAATAAGTGGTTATCTTTTTAATACACTGTAATGAAACTTTGCAAATCAGCATGGTCCATAAAATTTATGCATTCCATTATGCTGACCCTTTAGTTCTATACTTGTAAATACTTTTAAACATGATGATTTAATTCAACAAATATTATTAAGCACCCACAAGGTTGTCTGATTCATCTTCCCAAACACCAATCCCTTCCAGTGGTTTGAACATATTCCCATTACAAATAAAATAAATATATACATAACAAAGCAAAAAGGATCCATTTTAGGGTCCTAATTTAAACTTTTTGTTATTGTAAACTTAATAAATAAATCCTTATTAAGTGCCCACAAGGTGGTCTGATTCCTCTTCCAAACATTGGTCCCTTTCACAGTTTTGATTATATTCACATGATAAGTAAAATAAATAACAAAGGAAAAAGGATCTATTTGGGGAGTGTAAACATTGAGAGAAATGAACATTTCTACATTAAAAAAATGAAAAAGAGGGTTTGTTTGCGTGTGAAACTGTGAATGTTACATATACTTGTTAACATATATATGTATGCACATACCTATTTCTATTTGCAACACATTAATCCAAAGCTGTTCTGTTTATCTGAGGCTCCCTCTGAACTTGCCTAGTACTGGTGTCATTGGGTAAAAGGGTATGCACATTGAGTGACCAAGGGTATGTGTCCAAATTAATTGGTAGGATGGCTGAACCAATTCACAGCAGCATCAACAGTTCCTTTCAAACCATGTCACCTCTATTACTTTATCTTCCTCATCCCTCTCTCACCAGGCCCTGGTCTCTGCTCCTGGAGATCTGATAGTGAGGTTTTGCTTTATTTTGGTCAGAATTATTCCTACACAACCATTTCCAAACCGTACCATAGCTCCGGTACTCGCTCTCTCTCTTTTTTTAAAATTTTAATTTATTTTCTTCATTATGTCATTCATGTCCAGTTTTGAGTTACAAATTTTCTCCCCTTCTTTCCCCTAGCCCCAGGCCCAAAACAGTGATCCCACTGTAAAGCCCCTCCCACAATCTGTTCCCTTTTATGTCCTCTTCCAATCCCCCTCTTAACTTTCTAGTAGGGCAGGGAGGGTCTCCCTACCCCCATCCCTGTATGTCTTATTTCCCAGTTGCATTTGATTGTATAGCTTTAAATTCTAGATTCTTGCAATTCCTCCCTTGTCACCCACTCCCACTGGAAGGAGCAGCAATTCAATACAGGCTGTACCTGTG
>CM053593.1:271234510-271252446 GCA_028646575.1 Pseudocheirus occidentalis
TAGCGCTTGAACACCATGTTGGCAGCGCCTAAAGAGAAGGACGGCACATCTATAGTTAATAGACATGTCATAGACCATGAGCTAGCAATGGAGAAAGACTAAGAAAGACCATTGGAACAGGTAGGAAGGAAGGCAGTATGCAAGAAGAAATGATTATAAACACTGTCAAAGGCTGCAGAGAGATCAAGAAAGATGGGGACTGAGAAAAAGTTAATCACATTTGGCAATTAAGAGATCACTGGTGGGGCAGAGCCACGATGGTAGAATAAAAGACAGGACCTCTGCTCAGCTCTGGTTCCCACCATCTCCAATACATGTAAAAAAAATGACGCTAAACAAATTTTAGAGCTACAGAATCTACAAAGTGACAGAGAAACAAATCTCCCACTGAAGGCAGCCTGGCAGGCCAACAGGAAGGGACTATCGCACTGGACTGGAAGCTGAGCACAGTCCCATATGAGCTGTTTGGTTCTGGCCCCAGGGCAGCCCAGAGCAGCCAGAGCAGACTTCAGGAGAGTGAATCACCAGCAGCTGTGGCATTTTCCAGACTTATCAACGCATTAACACCAAAAAGAAAGTAAATAGTCAGGAACTCTGTTGGAAGGGTGAAGGAAGAGTGTGGTCCACCCTGTGCCCTGAGGGTGAGAAGTGGCAGAGGCATAGCAGCTGTAGTTGCTGCTGTGTGGCTGCCTCCAGAGCTCCTGGCCTGCAGATTGTAGGGGGACTGTCAACCTTTTAAAAGTTTGGTTAAAGGAGACAGACAAATAGTAATATAAAACTGTGACCTTTATTTGTTATTCCCTTAAGGTTAGCATTACTTGTACAAGGAGTACAAGTAATGATTGATGAACAATGACTGATGAACGAAAGAATGAGAGAACTTAAGTACATTTTAGGACCATCCCAATTAGGGATGGCTGAGTTACACAAATTTTTGATCACCATAATGGTTAAATAATTGTATGAGAAAGGAATTTTCTTAATTGGATGAATGGTAAATACAATAAAACAAGAGAGATGACAAAGTGTAGATTGAAATTATGATCCAGAATGTCTGTGTTTTCTTTACCATTAACATTCCATAACATAGTATATGTTCAGAAAATCTTAAGATAAGAAAAAGTCCCATTACTCAAGTTAATGGTTCGAGTTGAGAGTCTCGTGCTTAAGGGCCATAAAGTAGACTTTGTTAACATAAGGAGAGGTATTCTCTGAGAGCAAGGTGAAACTGGATCTGTTTGAAATTAATGATCTCTGGATGCCTGTGTTAAATCCTACTCCCAGCCTTATCTGGTCTCTGGAGTGGCCGAGATAGAAAGAGAGCCTTTTTTTTTTAAATGAGGCATAGCAGTCTGTTTGATTAATTTAAACTTTGGCCAAAATATGGTATTAAATGATTATCAGGATCAAGCAACCATTCAGAGAGTAATCACTCTTGCTTTAACCTGCTTGGATCTCAATCATGGTCTTGGGTGGTGGTCCTGGGGTGTGTGGCAAGTGTGCTAGAGCTTGTGGGGGCTGCAGAGAGGGCACCCTCCTCATAGCTCCAGCAGCTGTGAAAACCCTAGTGATTTGTGACATGGCTCTCTGCAGTCTGGAAGCAGAGTTATACTGTGGCAAAGAGCTCGAAAGTCAAGTAATTGGCTGGCAATATGAGCAAGCAGAGGAAGCACAAACAGACCATAGTATCCTTTTAGGGGGACAAAAAGTGTCAAAGCATGGAATGGGAGGAAGTCAACAAAGTCAGAACTTCTACATCAAAAGCTTCCAAGAAAAAAATGAACTAGTTACAGGCCATGGATGAGCTCTAGAAGGATTTTGAAAATCAAGTAAGAGGAAAAGTTGGGAAGAGAAATGAGAATGATGCAAGAAAAGCAAGTCAACAGCCTGCTAAAGGAGACTCCCCCCAAAATAATGAAGAAAATAACACCTTAAAAATCCAAATGGCAAAAGAGGCCGAATAAGCCAATGAGGAGAAGAATCCCTTAAAAAGATAAATTTGCCTGATGGAAAAGAAATTTCAAAAACTCACTGAAGAGAATAATTCCTTCAAAATTAGATTGGAGCAAATGGAAGCTAATGACTTTATAAGAAATCAAGATATGATAAAACAGAGCCAAACAAATGAAAAAATAGAAAGCAATGTGAACTATCTCATTGGAAAAAACCACCGAAGATCCATGAGAGATAATTTTAAAATTATTGGACTACCTGAAAGCCATGATCAAAAAAAGAGCCTAGATACCACCTTCCAAGAAATTCTCAAGCAAAATTGCTGTGATATTCTAGAACCAGAGGGCAAAATAGAAATTGAATTCACCGCTCACCTCCTGAAAAAGTCCCAAAAAGAAAACTCCTAGGAATATTATAACCAAATTCCACCATTCCCAGTTAAGGAGAAAATACTGCAAGCAGTCAGGAAGAAATTTGAGTATTGTGGGAACACAATCAGGATAACACAAGAACTAGCAGCTTCCACATTAAGGGATCAAAGGGCTTGGAATAGGATATTCCGTAAGTCAAAGGAGCTAGGATTAAAACCAAGAAACACCTACCCAACCAAACTGAGTATAATGCTTCAGGGAAAAATATGGTCATTCAATGAAATAGAGGATTTTCTAGCATTCTTGATGAAAACACCTGAACTGAACAGAAAATTTGACTTTCAAATACAAGAAGCAAGAGAAGCATGAGAAGGTAAACAGGAAAAAGAAGTCATAAGGAACTTATTAAAGTTGAACTATTTACATTCCTACAGTAATGGTAACTCATAAGATTTTTCACAGTATGAGGATAGTTGGAGGGAATATGTGTGTCTGTGTGTGTGTGTGTACACACATACATATATATGTACGTAGAGGAGCATGTATATGAGTGTGTGCATAGGCAGAGGGCACAGGATGAATTGAATATGAAGAGAAGATATCTAAAAAAACAAAATTAAGAGGTGAGAGAGGAATATGTTGGGAGAGAAATGGAGAGGTACATTAGGGTAAATTATCTCATATAAAAGAGGCAAGAAAAACCTGTTATAATGGAGGGGAAGAGTAGGAAGGTAAAAGGGAATGGGTCAATCTTACTCTCATTGAATTTGGCTTAAGGAGGGAATAATATACATACTTAACTGGGTATCTAACCCTACAAGAAAATAGGGGGGAAGAGGGAGATGATAGAATGGAGGGCAGATTGGGGGAGAGGGCAGTTACAAGCAAACATTTTTGAAAAAAGGACAGGGTCAAATGAGAAAATAAATAGATCACTGGTAACTTTGGAGAGCATAACTTCAGTTAAGTTCAGAGGCAGTTAGATTGCATAGTGGATCGAGTGCTGGGCCTAGAGTCAGGAAGACCTAAATTCAAATCCTGATGCAGCCACTTACTAGCTGTGTAATCCCAGGCAAGTCATTAACCTCCCTCCACCTGAGTTTCCTCATCTATAAAATGAGGCTAATAATAGCATTGACTCCCCGGGAGGGAGGGGGGTGAGGATAAAAGGGAGGTAATATTTTAAAGTACTAGAAACCTCAAAGTGCTATGTAGATACTAGTTACTATTGTTATAATCATTAACATTATTATGGGATGAATTTGGAAGTCAGATTGAATAAAATCAAAGGATTAGTGTGAAGAGAGGAAGTGGAGTCAGCCAGTTTGATTATTTTTTTCCCTGAAAGGGAAGAGAGGTATAGAATAATAATTTTGAAGAGATGGTACTGTCTGTTTTTTTTTTTTTGGATGAAAGATATAGGTGTGTTTTTTATTTTGGCATCAAGGGAATGATCCAATACATAGAGGAAAATTGAGGATTAGAGGGGAAGAATAATATGGAGGATAATCTTCTGGAGAAGTTGGAATTAGTTATAATCAATAGAGCTTTGGTGAAGAGAAGCACCATCTCTTCATTAAAGAATGAGATAAAGCAGGAAAGAATAAGATGAATGTCAGGAGGTTTTGAGAGTTATAGTAGGAAGAAGAGGGAGCTCATGCCAAGTGGTTTCTGTTTTTATCATTAAGTATGTGGTAAGGATCTTAACTTAGAGGTTGGCGGGTCAAGAATGGTACGAGAAACTTGAAGGGAGAAGAGCCTCTGTGGGGGGTGGGATGGAGAATTAGGGAAGAGTAAAGGCTTATCTTGCTGTGGGAATGCATAGTTGGGATTAGACAGCATATAGTTGTAGTGGACCAGGAACACTCAGTCGCATGATTTCCTCTAGGTCTTTACAGTAAGCAACATGTGTGAGTAGAATGAAGAAAATCTTGAGTTGATAAAAAGCGAAGGAACAATCCAGGCAATGTTCTATCAAAATCTATATAAGAGAGATAGCACTTTCATCTTGGGAGTTAGGAATGGCTTCACAGAAAAGACATTTGAGTTGGGTTTTGAAGGGAGGGTCTTGTGACAGATGAATGTTGGGGTCAGGTGAGGCAGAGTATGTTACAGGCAGACATGAGCAAAGGTAAGGGGTGGGGAAGAGGTGAAATTAAATAGTCCTGTTTGACTGAAACACGGATTATGTGAATAGTACTAGGAGATAAGACCAAGCAGATAGGTTAGAGACAATATGACAGAGGGCATCAAATTCCAGACTCCACAGTGTATACTTTTTTGAGGAAATCATTAGGCAGCCATTAAGAGTTTTGACTAGAGATGACATTGTATCATTGGCTCTGGAAGAATATTCAGGTTGGGATGTAAAAGCTGTATTAGAGATGGAATGCAGGCAGAAACAAAAGCAAGGAAGTTATTTGAATACTCCATGAGGGCCTAAACTGGGATGGTTGCCATGGGAGTGAAAAGGATGGGCCAGATATGAGAGAGATTGCAGAAGTAGGAATAATAGGATTTCAGTTTATTCATTTGTCAAATGGAGATAATACCTACCTCACTGGGCTGTTGAGAAGATAATGACTGGGAGATATCGATGATGATTCCAAAATTATGAGTCTAGGATGCTGGGACGATAGCAATGCCAGTGAACAGAAATAGAGGAGGGGAAGATAATGTATTCCGTTTGACATGCTGGGTTTGAGGTGTCAGTGACATATCCATATGGAAATATTCAAGATGAAACTGGAAACATAAGGCTGACAGATTAAAGCTCTCCTCTAATACCACCTCGTGGCATAGAGGTGACTCTGGGCTCTTGAAAGGAATGCCAGCTAAGTAGAAATTCTCAAACCTAAAGAGTTTGGGGGGGATGGTATGGTATAATGGGAAAAGGACTGGACATGTAATCATAAGAGCCAGACTAAGATCACAGTTCTTAGAACTTTCTAAGTGTATTACAATGGACAAGTCATATTACCTTTATGTATCAGTTTAATTGTAAACTAAGAAAAAAATCTATTATGTGCCTTAGAGGGTTGTTGTGAAGAAAGTGTTCTGTAAACTTTAAATTGCTCCAAAAATTTAAATTATTGTTCCTGTCATTGTTACAGTTACGGGCCAACACTGGACTCTATATGTCTGTCATCCAAGGACCAGCCTTGCTAAGGCTAAGAGATAATTAGTAACAGAAGGCTACTGACCAGGTAATGAATTTTTTTGGCAACAAGAACTCATAAAGTGTTTACTAAAACATATAATGGTTGCAGTTTGCATTAATCAGTCAAATTGCAGAGCTACTAAAAGGTATTATTACAGTGTTGCTATTTTGACAAATATACCATAGATATTTTGTTTTACAATGTTGTTTTTACATTTTATAATGGGAATCATTAATATGTTATTAGAAAGGCAGTAGTAAATGGAATCCTGGTCTTGGAGTCAGAAGATGAGTTCAGGTTCTACTCTGACACGTTATACTATGACTTTATTTTGTAGCCTGGGGCAAGTCACTTAAACTCTCAGTGCCACAGGTAACTCTCTAATGAGTTGCCAATCTATATTGGAGGAAGGAGTTTCCACACTGAGAGTTCCCTAAACTTGCGAAATTAGAGATTTGGGCTCCTTGCCCAAATATATTATTATACTATATTATTACTATAACCTGTATTGACAAGTAAGATTGTAGTTTTAGCATGTACTCAGAGGCAATTGGTGCTACAGTGGTTAGAGCTCTGGCCCTGGAGTCAGGAAGAACTCATTTCAAATCTAGCCTTGTACTAGCTTTGTGCCCCTGGGCAAATCACTTGATCTCTGTTCCTTAATTTCATCAAATAACAGTACCTACCTCAAAGGGTTGTTGTGAGAGTCAAATGACATAATAGTTACACAAGCACTTAGCATAGTGTGCCTGGTCCGTAGTAGATACCATATAAATGCTTATTCTTTCCCACTTATTTCTCATATAAGAGTTCACATGTATTCTCCACATAATCATGTTCACTTGATATCATTCCTTTTAGAGATGTGTATTTAAAATGAACAAAGTAATAGGTTGTAATTATAATGGGAAGCCATATAGTTTATCAGGATTAGGTACCATTGGTGTTTGTTTGATATTGGTTATAGGGTCACTATATTCTCAACGGTCTTTGACTTGTTTTCAGAAGGGGGGATGAGGGTGGGAAGGGATTATTACAAGATTGGAATATTTTTAAAATGAGATATTTCAAAGTATACCTTTCATCAGCTACCTTCCCTACCTGAAAGCCCCACAGGCTTCGTGACAGCAGGCTGAAGAACATTGTAGGTTATGGTCACTCTAGATACACTTGTAACCCCAGCATTCCATGGTCCATTTAGGTCTTTAGACACGGGACTTCATCAGCATAGGACAGTCCTGGTATTCAAGCTCTATCCACTGCTGAAGATTTGCGGTCTGTAATTTTCAGTCTTAGCGACTTACCTGGTACCCTGACAGCTTAAATTACTTGCCCAGCACACCCCTAGTATGTGTCAGGATGAACACTTGAATCCCAGTCTTGCTGAATTCTAAGACTAAGCTATCTAAGTTCTCTCTGAACTGTCCTCAGTGCATGCTGCAGAAAGGGCAGTCAAATAGTTAAATGTTTATTGATTGTTACAACTGCCCCATGCATATTATTGACTTGAGATGCTATAGGAAAGGGTTTTGCAAACTTCAGGACAAACTCATGAGCCTTGAAGGGCACATTGATATTTTGTTGCTGTTGAGTGGTTTTTCAGCCATGTCCAGCTCTTCATGACCGCATCTGGGCTTTTCTTGGCAGAGATACTGGAGTGATTGGCCATTTCCTTCTGCTGTTCATTTTACAGATGAGGAGTACATTTTAATAAAAAACAAAACAAAACATTCTTAGTTCACTGGCTGTACCAAAGTAGGTGGCAGGCCAGATTTGGCCCATGAGGCATAGATTGCTGGCCCCTGCTATAGGGGATAGAGAAATAATACAAAATATGGTACTAGTTTTCAAGTAGTTTGCAATTTAGTTGAGGAGAGAGAAAACTGACACTTTTTTTAAACATTTGTATGATGTTTTGTAATTTTCCGTATTGTTGTTCAGTTGTTTCAATCATGTCCAACTCTTGGGGTTTTCTTGGCAAAGATACTGGAATGGTTTGCCATTTCCTTCTCCAACTCATTTTATAGATGAGGAAACTGAGGCAAACAGGATTAAGTGACTTTCCCAGGGTCACACAGCTAGTAAGTGTCTGCCATCATATTTGAACTCAGGTCTTCCTGACTTTAGGCCCAGGGCTCTACCCATTGCACCACCTAGCTGCCCATAATATTCCATAAGAAGTACTAAATTTTGTGGCACAGATTTTAGTAGAATAGAAGTTCAATAGGAAAGGCAGGTGAATAAAGACTGGAGAGGTTAACAAAGGCTTTGTGGAAGAAGCAGAATTTGAATTGGACTTTAGAGGAAATTTGAATTAGTAGAGGGAAGATTTAAATGGGATTCAACCTGTAAATATTGCCAGGCAGTTTGCTTTTGCTTAGCTGTAATACTTCAGAAAATATGTCTTCTTTTTGTTGTCTGGGTGAGTAGATTTTTTTTTGTTCTTTAATTCCATCCACGTTAAAATGCTTTTGTGTCCAAATTTTGCATGCTCTGAATTCCAGCTTTAAACTTCTATGAACATTTGCCTATTACAGCTTGTATCTTGTCCCCTTGAACTTATCTTGGCTATCTTCCAATGCCATAATGCTTATAGTAGGAGGTAAATAGCAAATAGCATTTACATTTTGCAGAGGTTCTCCCTATGAAGTCACGTTCCAAGTATAATATACAACAGTTGCTAAATGGTAGATTTTTAGATTAGAATTATACTCTACATTGTTTATATGGTTTATGGTTCATATAAAAAAAAACAACATGTAGTAGATGGCTTACATTGCAGCCTGCAGCACTTCTGAGTTAGCCTGAACCAGATTAAAAGGGGAAATATTTAACAAAATAAATAAAAGTACAGTAGAACGTTAATATGTTATTTTCTAAGTCAGTATGCACACTGTACCTGTTTCTATTTGAGTTTGACACCACTGATCTAGATAAGGATTATATAGAGAGGGATAATTAAAATAAAATGATATAATTTCATATCACTCTTCCATTTAAAGAAAACTAGGAAATCAGAAAACTCAAGCAAAAATAACACAAATTCCAAGACCAAATTGAGTAGTAAAATGCAGGACTTCAACTATCCAGTCACAAAGGAACAAAGTATAGGCAAAAGGTAAGAGGAAGTAGAGATTGTAATACAGGATTGTAATACAGAAAAATGTCATTGAGACTTGGTGGGAGAAAGTCCATGACTAAAATATGGCTCTGGATGAATGTAACTTAAAAAACAACAGAATTGGTAAAAAAAAAAAAAAAAAAAGAGGGGAGGGGAGGGGGAGTGGGGCAAAGGAATATTATATACTCGAGACCACATAACCACAGTTGATTTTTGTTTGTCCTTTTTTCTCTAAAGGGACCAGGAAGTCAGGTAGATGATATCATGACTTGCAAGTGAATGGATTTAAGTGAGGCAGGGCTGTGCAAAGTCACCAGCCTCACTCTTCTCTAGAGCCATCTGGGTCCAGTGGCAAGATATAGATTAGAAGGACTGGAGATGGCCCCCATAATCACTGTAGTTGAGAGTTGGAGAGATCCTTCGTAACCATCTAGTCCAACCCATACACAAAAGGAATTCCCTGTAAGACATACTCAGCAAGTGGTCATCCAAACTCTGCCTGAAGACCTCCAAGGAAGGAAAACCTGCCACATCTCCAGGCAAACCATTCCAATTTGGGACAGTTCTCATTATTAGAATGTTTTATCTGATATCAAGCCTAAATTATAATTTTTGCATATACTGCCCCTTTCTCCTAGTTTTGCCATCTGGGGCCAAATAAAACAAGTCCAATCTCTCTTCCACGTGCCAACTCTTCAACTATTTGAAGACAGGTATTGTCTCCCCTGACTGTTCTCTTCTCTAGGCCTTACAAATGTTCTTAAACTGGTTCTCATAATTATTCCAGATGAAATCTGATAAAGTTAGTCAACAGTAGGACTCTCACTTCCCTATTCCTGGAAGCTGTAACCCTCTCAATGCGGTCCAAGTTGGCATTAGCTTTTTTGACTGCCACATCACAAAGCTGACTCATATTGAGTTTGCAGTCCACTTAAAAACCCTCCTCCCATCCATCTTTTTCAACACAGAAATGCACAGTGACCCTCCATAGATGTGCAGAGAATCTGTGATAGACATGTCAGTACATATAGAGAAAGCAGCACAGAAGGGAGAATATAGGAAGTCCCTGGTATCATCAGAGCATTTACAACTCCCCAACTGAATTCCAAGACTGTGGTGTGGTTTCATGAGACCAACTTTAGGGCATTCTGAACAGTTCTAGGAGTTGGCTAACCATGAACCAAACAGCATTGGAGCTCAGCCTGAGACTGTGGCTTGTTGCTTGAGTCGAACTTAAGAAAATATTCAGGATCTGGATCAGCACTCCTGGAAACAGAGCTTGATCCCAACATATTCCCAGTCCCAGTGGTATCCCAGTTCAGCCCTAGATTATCAGGAGTAGGCATAGGCAAAAGAGAAGCAGAATTTTTGTTTTTTAAAGATGATATGATAGTGTACTTAGAGACCCCTAGATAGTCAGCTAAAAGTTATTTAAATTCAGAAAAGTTACAGGATATAAGATAAATCCACATAAATCATTACATTCCTAAATATAACCAGGAAAACCTAATAAGAGTTAGAAAAACTCCTTTCCAAAGTAATATGTAATAAAGAAGTAATAAAGTAAAAGGTAATAAAAGTAATAAATAGTAATAAAAGATTTGGGACTCTGTCTTCCAAGGTTTACTTAGGGACTGTGAATCTCACTATAAAACACTTTGTAGAAATATGGACCTAAATAATTGGAGAAACATAATTGCTCATAGATAGATTGAGCTAATATAGTAAAAATGAAAATGCTATACCTATGTTAGTTTAGTTATTCAATGCTGTCTCTATCAAACTCCCAAAAGAATATTTTATAGAGCTAAAAAAAAATAAAGAAATTCATACAAAAGAACAAAGGGCCAAGTGTCTCAAGAATAACAATGGTAAAAAGGGAAAGAATTGGGGAGGTGGTCATTTGTTTTTTGTGGGGTTTTTCCAATGGAGGTGAGAGTAGAAGGGGCAGGTTATTTTTTTTAATGCTTGTCAGTTGAAAAAACAAAAATAACAAACTATGAATTCCAGATCTCAAGCTATACTAGAAAATAGTAATCATGACATTGATTTATGAGAGAGAGAGACTGAGAGAGAGAATATTTATCAGTTGAACTTCTGATTAGGTGAGCTACATAACATACAGAAGCAAACAAACATAATAGTACGTTTGTTTGATAAGTTTAGATAAACTGAGAGACTCCAGTTACTGGGGGGAGGACTCACTGTTTTTCAAAGTCTGTTGGAGAAACTCAACAGCAATCTGGCAGAAATTAAGTTTGGACCTTACACTATATAGTCAGATAAGCTCCAGATGGATACAGGATCTACATATATAAAAAATCACATTGTAAACAAATTAGAGTAGCAAGGAAGAAGTTACGGTTCAGATTTATGGAGAGTTCATGACTAAACCAACAATAGAGGGGATTATACAAGATAAAATAGAGAGTGAAGATTATATGAATTTTTTTTTGCAGAAACAAATCCAATGTAGTAAAAATTAGAAGACAGGTAAGTAGGAAAAATATTTGCAACGAATTTCTCTCATAAAGGCTTCATTTCTAGGATATATAAGGAAGTATTTCAAGTTTATAAGATCCAAAGCCATTCCTTGGTAGGTAAATGTTTAAAGGATATCAACAGGCAATTTTTAAAGGAAGAAATATACTTATCAATAATCATAAGAAAAAATGTTCCAAATCACTAAGAATTAGAGAAATACGAATTATACCAATTTTCAGGTTCCACTTCATAGTTACCAAACTGGAAAGGATGACAAGAGAAGAAAATTGCAAATGTTGGAGGGACTGTAGGAAAATAGGTTACTCTGTTACTGGGATTAGAATTGGTCCAGCCACTCTGGAAAGCAGTTTGGAACTATGCATAGAAAGTTATCAGACTGTTCAGTAGTAGGCCTATACTCTCAAGAATTCAAAGTCAGAAGAAAGGATTCTGTATGTACAAAAATATTAATAGCAAGTTTTTTTTTTCATGGTAGCCAAAAAGTTGAAATGAAGACAGTCTTCCTGCCGAGGAAAGGCTAAATGAATTGTGATAAATGAGTGGAATAGAATATTGTGCCATAAAAGATGATGAAATGGACAATTTCAGAGGAAACTAGGAAGACCTGAATAAGCTAATGCTGAGTGAAGTGAGCAGAAAAATAAGTACAGTTTATACAATGATAGAAACATTATGAAGAAAACAACTTTGAGAGATTTTAGAATACTGTGATCACAATGTAATGGTAAGCCAGAAGTTCAAAAGAATGGAGATGAAACCTACCACTCATCACCTGATAGAGTAGGGAAATATAGAAAGAAACATACTTTTTGGCTAATAACACTACATGGCTAATGTGGTGATTCCTTTTTCTGGTTTGTGAAGCTAAATATTGAGGGCTTTTTTTTTTGTGGGGTTTTTCCAATGGAGGTGAAAGTAGAAGGAACAGATTATTTTTTTTAATGCATGTCAGCTGAAAAAATAAAAACAACAAACTATTTTTAAAAACAAAATCAAGGTGAACTATAGTCCTAATATTCCCTTCATCTACTAATTAAGTTCTTTTGTCAAAAAATAAAATGATGTTAATCTGACATGATCTGTTCCTGATAAACCCATGTTGGCTTTTTGAGATGTTCACCAATCATCTTTTAGTGATCCATTCTAAAATTTTCATAGGAATCAAAGTCAAACTTACTGGCCTATAGTTTGCAAACTCTACTCTTTTTTTCTTTGTCTTTAAAAATCAGGATATTTGCACTTCTCCAGTCTTGTGGTACTTCTTATATTTTCCGTGATCCTTCAGATATCACTGATAATGACTCAGCCATTATATCTGCCAATTGTTTTAGTCATCTGGACCAGGTGACAACTCATCAAGGGCAGCTAGAACCTCTCTTATTATTACCTTGCTTAAGTACTAGCTCCTTGTTATTTATTTTTGTTCCATCATTTCCAATGTCTTTTCCCTTTGCAGGGGAAAAAAAAAAACCAGAAGGAAAATACAAATGTATCTCTCCTCTCTGTTATCAGTTATCATCATTCTGTCCACTGTAAGCAAAGGTCCTATTATACCTTCTTTGATCATCTTTTTTCTCCCAATCTCTCTCTCTCTCTCTTTCTCTCTCTCTCTCTCTCTCTCTCTCTCTCTCTCTCTCTCTCTCCCTCTCCCTCTCCCTCTCCCTCTCCCTCTCCCTCTCCCTCTCTCTCTCTTTCTCCCTCTCTCTCTCTCTCACACACACACACACACACACACACACACACACCCCCCAAACCCACAACCTGTTTGGTGTCCTTAACATTCCTCACCATCCTCAATTCATTCAGAGCTTTAGCTCTTCTGTTAACTGGCCTTGTTTCCATCTTCCATATATTTTTGTGCATCCACATCAAGTTTTCAGAGAAATATCACTTTTGTTGCCCATTGTGTCTTAAAATTTCAGTCTTGAGCAGCTCCATTCTTACCAGCCTGTGTTAGGTGTGGCCAGGAATCTGTCAACCCAATAATATTTGTAAATCATTTGGCACAATGCCTGGCGTGTGGTAGACATTTAATAAATGCTTCTTCTCCTTCCCTTCTGAGCCATAATCCAGAAATCCACATCTTATTCTCAGGTACCACCTTCTTACCCAACTGTTCATTTCCCAAATTAATTGTTCTCTTCCGTATCTCCTGTAATGGGAAACAAGTGAGGAAAATGCAACTTTTGTCCTTATGGTCTTATTTTCTTACCCAAGACTGTATAACCATTGGCAATGGGTTTTAGGCCCCTTCTGGAAGTGTTGTTTGTGCCCATGTGAATCAACAGAAGTCAATGGTTGTCATGTGTTTTGCTGAGTCTTTTGAGGTTCTCTGTTATGTCTTGGGTACATGCCCCAAGAAGACAATGGACCTTTCAACTATTTTCTTTATTAGGCTTACAGACAGCAGCCTTAGCACCTCTGGGTAGGGAATCAGTAACTACTCCTCCTCATTTCTTCCTCTTCTATCTCTTCTTAGATGCTCCCTTACCCAATAGGTTTTATGAATCTATGTGAGTTTATGAAGCCGGCTATATCATCCTTGGGAGGATAAAAAGTTTCTTCTCCTCAGAGCTTTCAGCTCTCTCCTCTTTAAGTATAGCCTCAGATCTGGCTTTTTATTTTTAATCACCTAAATTCCCTGCCGGTACCTTACCTCATGCCTGGAAAATTACAATAGCATTGTATTTGGTCTTACTTCCTTAAGTCTTTCCCCTCACCAACACATCTTCCACATAGCTGCTTACACAATGTTCCTAAAGCACAGATCTATCTAACCCTAATTCATAAATTCCAATGACTCCTTGTTATTTCTGTGATTAAATACAGATTCCTGTTTAGCATTGAAAGTAGTTCACAAGCTAACTCCTACTTACCTTTCTCACCTTATTAAATATTACTTCCCTTTAGGCAACTAAGTAGCACAGTGGATATGAGTGCTGGGGCTGGAGTTAGCAAGACAAGTTCAAATCCACCCCCAGATCCTTACTAGCTCTGTGACCCTGGGCAAGTCACTTAATTATATTTGCCTCAGTTTCTTCATCTGTAAAATGAGCTGGAGAAGGCAATGGCAAACCACTTCAGTATCTTTGCCAAGGAAACCCCCGATGGAGTCATGAAGAGTCAGACACAACAGAAAGGACTGAACAACATTCTGTAGTTCACTCCAGTTGGTTATCTTTCTTGTTCTTATACATAAATTCCTCCCCTATTCCTCCCCCTTTGTATAGACTGTCTTCTGTGCCTAGAAAGCACTCTTTCCTCACCTCTGCCTCCTAAAAGCTCTAGTTTTCTTCAAAGCTCATCTCAATTCACCACGTGAGGGCTTTCTTGGTCCCCCTAGCTGTTAATAGTGTGTGCCACCAAAAATGACACTACATTAATTTATGTAGACTTGTGTGTCTACACGTCTCCCCTGAGAGGACGTAAGCTGCTTGAGCACAGGAACTTGCCAGTTTTTTGAGATCTAATTAACCTTTGTGTAGGTGGGCACTTTTCTGGATGGAAAGTTGTCAGCACTGAAGTTGCCATAGCAAGGAACAATTTAATTGAATGTTTTTCATAAATAAGGTAGAGAAGAAAGCACATGGTGAAAGCTTTTCTGAATCATAAATGTGAATGGGCAGAAAAACAACAACTTCCATGTTGTAAGTGTTTGGTAATAGGGTTAGAAAAAATTTTTAACTGTACATTATAGTGGTAAGAACTTAGGAAACATGGAGGTTTTCTACCACCATAACCACATACAGTGTTTTAGAAGGAGTACTGTGACTTAGTTCAAGGTTAGGGTGATTCTTTCTGTTTGTTTTTCAACACTCTTCCTCATATTAACTGCATTTTTGTTGGCCTTTCTGTCATAACACATCCGGCGCGTTTCTTCAGGGAACTATGTACATTGACAATAAAATATTAGAGTTAAAAGGTTAGGTTCTTTAGAAATAAATCATCAAATGATAGCATTGGCCTTTTGTGTATAAAACAGGAGAGCAGCTTAGATACATTGTTTGATTTTTTTTTCCTAGGGTCATACATTAGGTTAGTTGCAGCCCTACAAATAGAATCTGAATTCCATTAACTCCCACATCCAGAGCTTTTTCCACTCTACTACCATTTATTTAAATAGCAATGTGGCATCAGTCTGCAAAAAAATATTGGAGTAAGGGGAAAACTAGAGTCAAGATAATCAGCTAATAGGCTGTTGCAACCAGTAACACGGTATGAACTTGTATTTGCCAGCAGCTATGGAAAGGGAGATGCGAATGCACACATATACATACATATACATACAGCGAGGTGGCATGCTGGATAGAGTGCCAAGCCTAGAATCAAGAACACTCACCTTCATGAGTTCAAATCTGGCCTCAGATACTTACTAGCTGTAGGACCCTGAGCAAGTCTCTTAACCCTTTTGCCTCAGTTTCCTCATCTGTAAAATGATCTGGAAAAGGAAATGGCAAACCTCTCCAATATCTCTGCCAGGAAAGCCTTAGGTCTTTATGGGGTCATAAAGAATTGGAACAACAACATATGTGCATATGTGTATCTGTATTATATAAATATTCAATTGCACTGAATTATTGGGTATAAGAGATATAGTATGATGGTAAATCAAAGTTTATACATAGGTTTTGAACTTGACTGACTGAGAAGGTATTAGTACCATATACAGAATGGAAAATGGGAGGAAAAACCAGTTTGGGGAAGGGGAAAAGTTGAAATAAAGATGTATCATTATCAGGCCTGACTTTTACTAACTAGTTCTGTTGATTGATAGGATGATAAATGCTACTATTAGTAGGAACCTAGAAATCCTGCTATTAGGGGTTATCAAGTCTTGGACAAATAACAGATTTCAGGGCACAGAGTTGTTTTTCATCTTTGGATTTCAAGAGAGATACTAGTTTGGAAAGTACTCATGTGGTTTTAATTTGGATTTCTAGACCGTTGCTTAACATATAGGAATAACATATCACTGACCAAAGATGAAGTGCATCTAACAATGGCCAGCAAAAAAATATATTTGTCTAGAAATTAGTGCATTTGTTCAAGAGGTTTTAAACTGAAAACAGAGGTAGAAGGTGAAAATCAGTCATTTACATGTATATGTAGATGTATGTATCTGTATATACATGTAAACATATAGACATGTCTGTGCATACACATGTATGTGTATATCTATTTTGTCACTTTTTGCTTAAGAATTACACGTTGTTGATATCATGTTATACCTGTTTACTACACCTACTGCAAATATTTCCATTATCCCTTGGATAATCTACAGTTTTTATTCTTTGGAGTTGGGGTGTGTGTCCCAAAAATCTCAGTGCAATTTTAACCTACTAAAACTAAATGACATGACCAGAAAAATATTGTTATTAAAAAGATGGAGTTTTGGTTCTGGGAACAGCTTGGAATAGTTGAAAGCATTGGGCACTTTCTTGAATGCACTCTATTCTGCTCTCTCCACCAGTTATAGGTCCAGCTTATTATTCTGCAGTGTTTGGCCAGCACACACACACACACACGCACACTCACACTTTCACTCTGATGGACCAACTCAATAGATATCCAGTCATATAATATAGTCTGCACAACTGACGTTCATACATTCAGATTTCCCAGTGTTTATTGTCAGGTCAAATTCCCGAGTGGTTGTGGTTCTCTGTAGTGTTCTGGGATTTGATGTAACATCAGACAAGAACATCTGGAGAACCTCACCATCTCTAAGGAATCCCTTTTTCACTGGGGCTGTTTATCAGGTAGCCTCCCTTGATATTCAACTCTTCGATATTTCTAAATGTTATGAAGTTTTTAAGTTTAGCCTAAATTTATCTCTTTGTAATTTCCACACATTACTATTAATTTTGCCCTTTGGGACCAAGCAAACCAATCCCTTTTTTCTCTTCTACAAGACAGAACTCTGATGTTTGAAAAAGGCCAATAGGTCTTTCTCCCCCCTAAGCTTTTTCTTCTCTAAGCTAAATCCACCCAGTCCTTTTAATGAATGATGCTTGTATATAGTAGAAGCATTCACCGTAATTGTTCCCATTACCTGGATCTGCTCCAAATTATCAATAGCTTTCCTAAAATATGGTATCTGGAATTCTGCACAGTACTCCAGCTGTGTCTGCCCAAAGAAGACCATAGCACAGCCATCACCTCCTCATTCCAGGATACTATGCTCTTTTTTATTTTTTGCTTTTTGGAGGGGGAAGGCAGGGCAGTGGGGGTTAAGTGACTTGCCCAAGGCCACAGGGCTAGTGTGTCAAGTGTCTGAGGCCGGAATTGAACTCAGATCCTCCTGACTCCAAGGCCAGTGCTCTATTCACTACTGTACCGTCTAGCCACCCCAATGCTATGCTTTTTAAAAAAAAATTGACTTGTTTATTTACTTTTAGTTTACAAGATTCATTTACAGAATCACTTGAGTTTCAGATTTTCTCCCCTCCCTTCTCCCCTCCTCCCCCCCACATATGGTGGCATACAATCATGTATGGGATCTGCAAACACTTTAACATTGTACAGTAGTCTTGTTGTATAGAAGCGTTGTAACCGATGGAGCGAATAATGTGAAAAGGAAGAAAAAAAAGAAAAGAAACAGAAGAAACAAAACCGAACATGGAAAAGAACTATAGCATGTGTTACTTAAGTCTCCAATTAAACTCTAGTCTTTCTAGATCTTTCTCTGAATGTAGACATCTCCTTCCATTCTGAGACTTGCAGAGTTGTCTTTTAACTGTGCGTTGCTGAGAAGAGTCCAGTTTATCCGGGTTGGTCGTCATACATATGATGTATCTGTGACTGTGTACAAATTTTTCTTGGTTC
>CM053593.1:271252946-271268174 GCA_028646575.1 Pseudocheirus occidentalis
AAGAGAGTTAATCTGACTGAAGAAAATAACACCTTAAAAACCAGATTAACTCAAATGGCAAAAGAGGCCCAAAAAGCAATGATGAGAAGAACGCCTTAAAAAGTCGAATTTGCCAGATGGAAAAAGAATCTCAAAAGCATTCTGAAGAAAATAATTCCTTCAGAATTAGAGTGGAGCAAATGGAAGCAAATGACTTTATGAGAAATCAAGATACTATTGAACAGATACAAATGAAAAAATTGAAGGCAATGTGAAATATCTCCTTGAAAAAACCACTGTCCTGGAAAATAGATCCAGGAGAGACAATTTAAAAATTATTGTAATACCTGAAAGTCATGATCAAAAAAAGAACTTAGAAAGCATCCTTCAAGAAATTCTCAAGGAAAATTGCCCTGATATTTTAGAACCAGAGGGCAAAATAGTACTTGAAAGAATTCACCTCTTAAAAAACATCCCCAAAAGAAAACTCCTAGGAATGTTATAGCCAAATTCTAGAGTTCCCAATCAAGGGGAAATTATGACAAGCAGCCAGGAAGAAACACTTTGAGTATTGTGGAAACACAATTAGGATAACCCAGGATCTGGAAGCTTCTACATTGAGGGATGGAAGGGCCTGGAATATGATATTCTGGAGATCAAAGGAGCTAGAATTAAAACCAAGAATCACCTACCCAGCAAAACTGAGTATAATATTCCAGGGGAAAATATGGTCATTCAGTGAGGTAGAGGACTTTCAAGCATTCTTGCTGAAAAAACCAGAACTGAACAGAAAATTTGACATTCAAACACAAGAAGCATGAGAAAGTAAACATGGAAAAGAAATCATAAGGAACTTATCAAAGTTGAACTATTTACATGCTAATATGGAAAAATGATAATAGTAACTTATGAAACTTTTCTCAGTATGAGGATAGGTGAAGGGAATACAAATGTATACATATATATATTATATATATATATATATATATATATATACATATACATACACACATATATATGTATACCTACCCATATGTCTATGTAGGAGGGTATATATGGGTATGAATACATATCTGAGTATGTGTGGATATGAGTTCATAGAGGGCACAGGATCAATTGAATAGGAAGGGATAGTACTTTAAAAGGTGAAATTCTGTGGTGGGAGAGGATTAGAATGAGAGGAGACAGGGACAGAATAGGGTTAATTATCTCCTATAGAAGAGGCCAGGGATAATTGTTACAATGGAGGGGAAGAGCAGGAAGGCAAAAGGGAAAGGGTCAACTTTACTCTCATTGAATTTGGCTTAGGGAAGGAATGACATAAACTCTAAGCTGGGTATCTTGCCACACAGGAAAGTAGTGGGGATGGGGATGAAAGGCGGAATGATGTAGGGGAGGGCAGGGTCTGGGGGAGGGTTGCTGGAAGTACACACTTCTGTAAAGGGACAGGGTAGAGAATTGAACAGGGGTGGGGGGAGTGGGATAGGAAGGAGGGATATGTAATCAGTCTCTTACAATATGTCCACTGTGGAGATGTCCTGCATAATTACACATGTACAGCCTGTATTGAACTGCTTGTCCTTCCAGAAGAAGTGGGTGATGAAAGAGGAACAGAAAGAATCTAGAATTCAAAGTTCTACAATCACATGTTAAAATATATATATATATATATATATATATATATATATACATATATATATAATTGACTACATGCAACTGGGAATTAAGATATACAGGCACTGGGGTAGGGAGACCCACCCTGCCCTACCAGAAAGTTAGAGGGGTGATGGTGGAGGACATAGGAGGGAGCAGATTGGGGGAGGGGCTGTTTTGGGGTTGTGGGTAGGGGAAAGACAGGGAGAAAATTTATAACTCAAAATCTAGTGGAAATGAATGATGTAAACAAGAAAATAAATAAAATAATTTTGAAAAAAGAATTGTTCTGGAGAGGTAGTGTAGCATAGCAGATAGAGTTGACCTCAGATTCAAGAGGACTCAGGTTCAAGTCCTTCTTGTGACACAGATTGGATATGTAGCCCTGGGCAATCCCTTAACCTCTTAGTGCATCAGACAACTCTATTAAGAACATGAATTGCATAGGAAAAGCCCATCTACATTGATAGAGAAAAAAAAATCTATACCAGGAATATCCTTCACTGGTAAAATTGCAGGTATGGAGTGTGGGGTGGGGTAGGGAAGAGAAGAATAAATTTGTTTGTTAAATTTCTTTTAGTAAAAAGGAATTCAATTTATATTTAAAGCTGACATGCCTTTTAAATTTCTAGCTTCCTGCACTAAATCACGATGATGATGTGTGTTGGGAAGATAAGGACTACATATGTCTGTGTGGTCTTGAAATTGTTTTAAATTAGTTCTGACTTGTCCTAATACATTGTTCTTCTGGAGTAATTACATGATTATGCAACTGATGAAGGAGGCCATCAACCACTTTACTGCTATTATAGCTGTAATATGAAATAATAATTTATATGTTTTTTCTTTTGTGTCATTTTTGCAGTTTGACTGTATGAAAAAACTAGGTAGAAAATAGAGCATTGGGGAAGGCTGCAGGACAGCAGTTTAATACTTTGTTAACTACATCTGGTTTTTGGTTGGAATTCCCTCTTTGAAATGACTAGTCATGACCCGTTTTCAACTTTCATGCAATGAGTGGAATGAATTATTAAACAACTACCACATGCAGTGTTCTTTGCTAGGTGCTTTGGTGTCTATAAAGATAGGGACACAGTGTTTGTTCTCAAAAACTTTATAATCTGGGGAGGAAGATAAAACAAGCAGTAATACAATCAAGCTGATAAGAACATGAGAAACCGTGTATTCTAGAAGTCCAGAGGGGAGATCTTGCGCAGCATGAGGGTAGTATTAGGGAAGACTTCATGAACAAGAGGACAGTTAACTTGAGCTTTAAAGGCTGGCTAGCATTAAAAGAATTAAGAGGAGAGGAGTTTAGTTTATTTGGAGGAGAGAATTTATGTAGAACTATAAGCTCTTTTAGAAAGTATGCTCTTTGAGGTCAGGTACTGCTGGGTGTGTGTGTGTCTGTGTCTGTGTCTGTGTCTGTGTCTGTGTGTATCCTTGGTGCTTAGCACAGCACTTGGAACATAGTAATAATAGCAAGGACTTATATAACACTTTATGGTCTGCAAACCTCTTTACAAATAACTCATTTGAGATATTAGTAGCTTATAGTAAATACTTAAATGTTTTTTGATTGGGAGAAACAGAATGGGAAAGAGGTATGGTGTGAGCAGCTGGTAGTTTCAATGGATGATCTATATAGTAGATATAGCTAGAAAGACAGAGGTAGATATGATAGAAATTGTGTAGCACTTCAAGAGACATTTCCCAATGAATTAGTGGTTAAAAGATATAAACAGCTCTAAAAGAAGAATTGCAGGCTATTAATAGCTTAATGAAAAATTGCTTTTTAAACAATTCCAGTCTTACTTTACATGCAGAAAATAGATATGGATGACAAAAAATAGAAATAGTTATGTTTAGTAATGTTAGAAGGGTTGAGCAAAACCAGATAGCAGCACTTATCCATTGTTGGTGGAACTGTGAATTGGTCGAACCATTTGAAACAGCAACGTGGAATTATGCTTTAAAAGTGACTAAAATATCCATATCCTTTAACCCAAAGATTCCATATGATTCCACCATGTTAGGCATAAGACCCAAATAGGTAAAAGATAGAAAGGTGCCAGATACCACTTTTTTGATAGCAGAGAATCAGAAACAAAGAAGATGCCTATCAATTGAGAAATGACTAAGGAAAATTTGATACATGAATATAATAGAATATTACAACACTATGAAAAATGATGACTATGAATAATTCAGAGAGACAAGTGAAGACATGAATTGTTATGAGGTGAAATGAACAAAACTGGGAAACCAATATCCACAGTGAATATAAACATGCAGATAGAAACAACAATAAAATAAAACTTAATGCAATGTAATTAAAATGACCAAGACTGGCCTAATAGAAGCTGAGAAAATATACTTGCTTTCCTTCATTGAAAATATGGGAACTATAAATGTGAAAAATGGCATTTGCCAAATGTGGTCAATGTAGTTTGTTGGTTTTGCTGTAATGTTACTTTCCTCCACACCTCTTCTTCCCCCTCTTTCCTCTCCCCTCCTGTCTCCTCTCCTCTAGCTTCTCCCCTCTTCTCCCTCCTCCTCTCTGACTCAAGGTGACTCTGACCTTACACCTAACCTGTATGGCTTAGGGAATGTTTTGTGCCATTAGCAGATGTAAGGAAGTCAGAAATAGGAATTGGTTTTGTACAAAAAAACATGAGTTTGATTATGATGGAGAGAGTTGAACTAGTTAATGCTTAAGGACTCTTCTAGGGTTTAGATGTTGAAACAGTCTTAGAAAGGTTTAGTGGTTTGACTAAGGTCACACATTTAGTAATAATGAGGTAGAATTTGAACCCAGACTGCTGAGTTGGTGCTTTTTCTATTATATTGGCCAATTTCATTATGTCTAAAAGGCACAAATGGGAAATGCTATCTGGCTGGAGATCAGGAGAATTTGATGCGGGAAATAATAAATTTGGGAATGATTAGCATAAATGTGATGGTTAAAGTTGGAGAAGTGGATGAGGTCATTGAAAGAGAAGAGCTAAAAATCAACCTTGGGGGATGCCAATAGTTAGGATGAGGAGAGAGAGAAGAAGCAGAGGTTGATTAATTTGAGTCTTATGTATGGTTTCTTGGGAACCCCTGCTCTTTGAAGTATTCCATGCATCACAAAAGTATATTTTAATGTATGTAGTATCATGGTTTTGTGATAGGTCTATATCCTATCCCTTCCTCCTAACACTTTGCTTATCTCTACTCTGCCTCAGTCATCTTTCCCCCATTGTCTCTTACCCCAGACTCATTTTTTTACCTTTTTAATGCAGATTCAATAAACTCAGTTATGACCAAAAAAAACCCACCCCACAAAACAACCCCAACTCCAGATGAGAAAACCCTGGGAACTTTTTAATGGATGAGCATCTTTTCATCGTAAGATTTTTGGCAGGGAAGATAATGTCAACTTTGTCTTAGTTTCAGGGGTTCCTTTCCCTTAGACTAGGCAGTGAGGTGTAGTTGAAAGTGAAACTCTAAATAGTAAAGTGACCTGATTAAAATCCCAACTCTACCACTTAATATCTGGGTGACCTTAGGTAAGTCACTCAACTTCTCTGGGCCTCAGTTTTCTCATCAATAAAATGAGATTTGAACTGGATGACTTCTAAGAATCCTTTTAGCTGTATATCTATCATCTAATAGTCTTATATATTAAGGACCTTTGAATAAAAATTCCAATTAAATTGCTACTATCTTTTGCATATGAAAAATGTCATTGATGACTATGATAAAGAAAAATTATATTGAAGACTTCTAAATGCTGGTGAACAAAGTTATTAGCCTTCAGAGTTGTGTGCCTCCTGAGTCTGGAAAGACTGTACCACCTAGAATGAGGCTTACACTGCCAGACAAGATCATTGTGTTTATTTGCTTTCATTAGATGTTTTTAAAAAAAGGTTTTATTTGGGACCAGAGGAAAGTCAGGAAGTGATAGTATACACACACATATATATATATGCATATATGTGTATACATGCATGTATGCATATGTATGTATATACACACATATACATTGCATATACACACATGCATAGATAATACACATGGTTTGTTTGTCTGTCTATAGAGATAGAGGATATCTATAGAGATAGAGATAAATTAGAACCTCAGTTTACAAATTTAATTTGTCACGAGATTTTTGTTTGTCGTGTGATTTGTTAGTATTGCAAAGCAAATTTTCCTATAGGAAATAATGTCAAGTCAGATGATTGGTATCACATTCCCCAAAACATTCATATAAAATATTATTTTTCATATCATTCATATTTTACATATATTTACATTATTCACATTTCAAATTATTCATATAAATATAAAAATTATTTACAATTTTAAGTTTTTTTGTTCCTAATGCACCTGAAATACAATAGCAGTGATTAGTACACAATATAAACTGAAAATAAAACAAATTAACCTGCACTTTACCTTTGAGAAGAGTCATGGTTGGCTTGAGGGAGATGAGAGAGAGGAGGAGGAGAAAGGGTTATTGTTTGAGGGAGAATCTCCTTCCATGAGAACTTTGGGGATTTCAAATCAGGAGTGTTCTCTCTTATGCTACTTTCACTAAAAGTGAGACTAACACTACTGCCTTCACTTATTTTTCATTTTTTTAGAATTACTTTCATGTTTTAACTCACTGATTTTTTTCTTTACATTAGCTTCTGACTAGGAATCTATCTAACAAAACTTGTTTTTAGTGGTTTTTCAGAATGTCACAGAAATATTGCATTATCATGAAAAATATTCATGGTTCTCATTGCTATAGCCTTATTTGGGTGATGTTTTTCAACAAAATTTTGTACTTTTTCCCCACATCTGATAAACCTCTCTAATCTCACTTGACATGAGGAATTCCTCTGACCTCTCAACCTCCTCCTCAGACAAGATATTCCACAACCTCTTGCTATTGCTCCTCACACAGATCTATCAGTTGGTCTATCATCAGCTCCTGGCTATGTTCCTCCATTGTTACAAATGTTGTAGATCACGGTCACTACTGTATGCTTTTACACACAGTACTACCATACATGTGCAAACACATGTGAACACACTTATAATGGTACTGTTAAGAGCAAATGATTCTGCCTTCATGAAGGGTCAACACTGAATGAGGCCAATCAGGTGGTATACTTGCCTGAGCTTCATTTGCTTGACATATCAAAGCAAAAAAAAACAAAAACAAAAAAAACCCAACCCCCCCCCAAAACCATTGCCCTAGTTGAGTTCCATCCCTTTGTGAACCATTCAAGTCCAAATATGATGTTCATACTGCAAATTTTTGTTTGTCCTACAAGACAAATATTGCGAAAAATTTTTCCTCATGCAGTGAAACATTCATAAACTGGGTCACTTGTAAATGGAGATTCTACTGTACTGTGTATACAGATATAGATATGTGTGTTTGAGTATATTTATACATATATACACATATATTCATAATCATATACATATATACATGTATACATATTTGAGGTTTATTTGTCTACATAGATATACTGTGCATATATATAGAGATATGTATGTTTGAGTATATGTATGCATATACATATATATTCATATGTATATACACATATTTAAAAGGCTATCAATATAACATTAAGAAAAGTGAATTCAAGCAAATCAGAGGCAATTCTCAAGTCATCATTGCTCTGATTACTAATTACTAATTACTCTAATTTGCTCAACATAAATGTGGCATTAGAAAATACCAAAACCAGAATTTTTTCACATCCCTTATCTACTCATTTTATCTTCATAGAAGTATTTCTTTGATTATTTGGGGGCTAGGAAATAGAGAGAAAATGAACTCCTTTGCTGCCATCATATGGTTGACTAGCCCTCCTAATTCCAGTTCTCAGTGCTTCTCACTCTCCCCACCCTGATCCCCTCCTAGTGCATGTTGGCTGTGCAGTGAATAGAGTGTGTAAACTCGAGTCAGGAAAACCCAAGTTCAAATCTAGCCTCAACATTTTACTAGTTGCATGACCCTGGGCAAGTCATTTAATCTCTATTTGCCGCAGTTTCCTCATTTGCAGAATGGAGATAATAACACTTCTCAGGGTTGTTGTAAGGATCAAATAAAATAATATTTGTAAGTACCTAGAACACTACCTGGTACATGCAGTAGGCATTATATAAATGTTAGCTATTATTACTACTACTACTAATGATGGTGACGATTATTTATTTGGTCAGACAACGAGGTTAAAACTAAGTATGAAATGAGGAATACATGTCCTCAGGGTCATCTTTGACTTCTCCCTCTCCATCACCCACCTTCACATCCAGTCAGTTACCAAATATTGTCACTTCCAGCCCCTTTCCTCTTCATTCCCTTCTTTCAATTCATATGACCCCTAACTTGGTTCAGGGCTTATCCCCTGAGCGATTTATCAACCTCCTAAGAAACTTCTACTTCCAATGTATCCTCTCTCCAAACTGTTCTATACACAGCTGCCAAAATAATCTGTCTAAGGTCTGAGTCAGCTCCTATCACTTGCCTGCTTAAAAAACAAAAACCATCCTCAGTGTCTTATTTCTTTTAGGATAAAATATAGATATTTGAGTCTGGCATTTAAAGGCCTTCCATGATCTAGCTCTTACCTAAATTTCCAGTTCTTTTTTAAAATGACTGCCCTTCACCCTTTTTTCCTTCCAACCAAAATGGACTTAACTATTCCCAGAACTTGAAATGCCATTTTCCACCACCTTGCATTTCCAGAAGCTAATCTCCTTGCTTGCAACGCTTTCCTTCCTCCTCTCTGCCTCTTAAAATCCTTATTCTTCAAGGCGCAGGTGCTCCCTCCTCTCTGAAGCCTTCCCTAAGCCTTTTTTAGTTATTGGTTCTCACTCCCTCTTCACATCAACCTTGGATTTAATTATCTATATACTTGTTATATTCCTCTATCCAAAAAAAATTAAGCTTCTTGATGGCACAATGTTTTAATTTTTCTTTGTATCTGTAATGCCTGAGAGGCAATGTTATGTAGTGAAAGGCATCAAAAACAAGGACTGAACAAGATTAAAATGCAATTGGAAAATATTAAACAAAAATATAATAATATTAATGTCAATTGTTGAGTTGTTTCATTACTGTCCTATTCTTCATGATCCCATTTTTGGGGGTTTCTTAATGAAGATTCTGCAGTGGTTGGCCATTTCCTTCTCCAGTTCATTTTACAGATGAGAAACTGAGGCAAACAGGGTTAAGTGACTAGCCATACAGGTAATGTGTCTGAGGTCAGATTTGAACTCAAGAAGAATCTTCCTGATTCTAAGCCAAGTACAATATTCCCTGTACCATCTATATAGCCTAATAGAAATTAATTATTAGTAATTATTATTTATAAGTAATACCATTTATTATTCAATATTATTTATTATTATTAATATTTATTAGATGTGGAAATATTTTAATAGCCTATATTAGATTTCATACCATCTTGGAGGGGGGAAAGGAAAGGAGAAGGGGAAATTTAGAACTCAAAATCTTGTAAGTGAATGTTGAAAACTAAAAACAAATCTAAAATAAATTTTAAAATAATATTCATTAGAAAATATAGATAATATTAATATGTGGTTTTCTAAGTCAATATGCGACCTGCAGCAATCTGTATATATGACACAGTGGCCCCTGTTTCAATTTGAGTTTAACAATACTGGCATAGAACACTAACCTCAGATCCAGGAAGACCTGGGTACAAATCTTGCCTCTTAACCATACTAGTTGTCCGATCCTGGGGAAGTCATTGTGCTTTAGGCACCTCTTCTAGACTGTAAGTGGCAGAGAAGTTGCCAACACAAGGTGATAGAGTTTCTTTATTTGTGAGTTTTCTATTATCAATGGAAGTCAGAGACGTAGCCTATACTCAGGACCATACACAGAGTAGATAATTAATAAATATCTATTTAAATGAACTGAAGAATTCTGGGATAGAGGAAGGTTCAGCAAAGTATCTTAGGCAGCTTAAGAATAAGTAATCTTACAGAGACGGCATAAGACCTTTGTTGAAGCAACCATTATTATGGAGCTGTCCTTGGTTTTGTCCCATACTCCACTTCATGTCACATACTCTACCATATGTTAACTTCAAATTGACTATTCCTTGTTCCATTCCCTTTCTTCTTACTATCTTTGGGAACTTGGAGTTGCTTGACCTTGCTCTGCAAGATCTCTTGCTATTGTTTTGTTTTTTAATTTAAATTTAATTTTTCAATAATAAATGTATATTTTCTCTTCTACTTCCATTGAGATAAAAAGAAAAAAAATCTTATGACAAGAAAACAAATTCCCTCCTTTTCCATGTCCAATGATGTATGTCTCATTCTGTATCTTTAATCCATCAACTCTTGGTTAGGAGCTGAGTAGCACACTTTATCACTGTTCCTTTGGAATTGCAATCGATCATTATATTGATCAGAATTCTTAAATCTTTCTAAGCTGCCTTTCTTTACAATATTGTTATTACTTTATAAATTGTTTCCTAGTTCTGCTCTTTACTCTGTATCAGTTCATATCAATCTTCCCATGTTTATCAGAAATCATTCCTTTTGTGATTTCTTTGGCACAATAGAATTCCATTACGTTCCTCTACCATAATTTATACAATCATTCTCCTAATGATGGGCATCCCATTAATTTTCAATTTTTTTAATATAAAAAAAGAGCTAATATCTATATCTTTGTGCATAACTGATGTTTTCCTTTTTCTTTAATCTTATTGGGGCTTTAGGTCTAATAGTAGTATTACTGGGTCAAAGATTATGTCCACTTTAGAAAATGTCTAGACATAGTTACAAACTGTTTTCCAGATTGTTTGGATCAACTAATTCACATGATCCTGCTTTTTACCATGATAGCTATCATTGCCACTATCTCATCTGTTATAACAACCTAAGTCTGAAACAACAATGGAGCTTTTGAGAGTATTGCCTCATTTGGAGATACCCAGACCCCATTTAGAAGTTTTTCTCTTTCTAATTACTAGCATTTTTAAGTACACTATACGTATCTCCACGGTTCCATTATTCCAAAATAAACTACTTGTTATTTGGTGTGTAGCAGATTAAGTTTTCTGGGTCTCCTGCTGTTTTTTGCAGTATAGTCAATTCAAACAGCTAAGTGGCATGGGGCAGCTAGGTAGCATAGTGATGAGAATGCCTTGCCTGGAGTCAAGAAGACTCATTTCTCTGGAGTTCAAATCCAGCCTGCGACAATTACTAGCTGTGGGAACCCTAGGCAAATTCTCTTACTCCTGTTTGCCTCAGTTTCCTCATCTGTAAAATGGGCTGAAGGAGGAAATGGCAAACCACTCCAGTTTCTTTGCCAAGAGAACCCCAAATAGGGTCATGAAGAGTCAGATCTGACTAAAATGGCTGAACAACAAAACATTCAAATAATCATCTGGTCCCTTGGCTATTTCATGGATAGCCAAAAAGCAGAATCTTTTTTGGTCATGGTTTTCCTCTCTTTTCAAATCTATTTACAGATATTAATCCCCTGGAGTTGAGGCTGCCTACTGCATCAAGAAGTTATTTTCCTTAATTTGTTCAGTATTGCCATAACATTAACTTAGACTTTTCATATTTCTCAAATTATTCAGGGATGACCTAATTTTTATCTCCTTAATGTAAAGCTGTTATGTTGAAATGCTAAATTGCTACTGTTGATAGTAATTGACCCAGCACTTAGTAGGTGTGAAGTCAGAGGCCTTCAAAGAGCTTTCTTTACCTCCTATTTATTTAACTTAGATAATCTGTTTTATTTTTTGCATTAGACTAGAGCTCCTTCCTCATCATGTGCTTGGTTATTAGCTCCATGTTTACCAACATACCCTGTTTTTTAAATTGTTTTTCAGTCAGTCCGACCCTTTGTACCCCATTTGGAGTTTTCTTGGCAAAGATTCTGGAGTGGTTTGCCATTTCCTGTTCCAGCTCATTTTACAGATGAGGAAACTGAGGCAAACAGGGTTAAGTGACTTGCTCAGGGTCATGCAGCTAGTAAATGTCTGAATCCAGATTTTAACTCAAGAAGAGTCTTCCTGATGCCAGGCTGGGCACTCTATCCATTGCACCACCTACCTCCCCTATACCCTCATTACAAAAAAAAAAGATAATTTGACCAATGCTCTTGATAGAGAATAATAGAATGGAACAGATGGAATGGACATTACAGATCCCTCAGCCCAAAGCTCCTCAATTTATAGATGAGAAAATGGTTCCTGATGTTGCTTTGAATCTTGGTAATTTTAGAGATTAGTTCATGAACCTTAATGTTAGCTTGTTCTGAATTTTTTATTTGGAACTTTACAGTAATAAATGAAGTTGTCAAGGTGACTAAAAATAAATGTTTCAAAATCCAAGATTTTAAAGAAGTCAGTTACAAATGTCATTTTTTTCTTCTTTGTTTTTAAAAGCCATATATAGTTTTAATTTATATTCAAGTTGAATGTATCACCGAGAAAGTGATTATAGTCTTGAACTATCTAGCGTTTGAAACAACACATCCATGTAATTTTATTTTAGAAATTTTGCAGAGGTAGAAGTATTACTAATTAGTACATTATAGATGAGGAATCTGAGGCTTATAGCAGTCACTGCTTGCCTAAGGTCACACAGCTGGGAAGGAACCAGTAGGATTGGAACTGAGACTACTAACTCAGTATTATGCCCCTGAAGTAATTTCTTTACTACTGACACATAAAAGAGATTATTATAAAATGAAAATACTGTAGTCATACTTCCATGACACCAATGAACATTTGAGGGGAAAAGGTGAAACCTTCTAATTAACAAGTCTGTGTAACTTGTTCTAAAGAAAGGCATTGCAGCTGGATTTATTACAGATTATATAAATGATTATCCATGGGGCAGCTAGGTGGCACAGTGAATAGAGCACTGGCCCTGAAGTCAGGAGGACCTGAATTCAAATCTGACCACAGACACGTAACACTTTCTAGCCATGTGACCTTGAGCAAGTCACTTAACCCCAATTGCCCTGCCTTCCTTCTCCCCTCCAAAAAAAAAAAAAAAGAAATGAAAAGTAAAGAAAATTTAATGATAATCTAGATTTTAACAATAACAACTTCTGCCCTAAATTTAGTCATAATGGAATAGGCATTTGGGAATTGAAAAAGAAAGTTTTTTTCCTTTTTTTTCTTTTATTTTTCTTTTCTAGTTTGAATAAATAGCATTAAGAGACAGTTGGATGATGCAGTGGATAAAACCCTGGATCTGGTGTCAGGAAGACTTGAATTCAAATCCAGTCTTAGCCATTTACAAGTTGCATGACCCTGGGCAAGTCATTTAACCCTGTTTGCCTCAGTTTCCTCATCTGTAAAATGAGCTTAAGAAGGAAATAGTTAATCGCTCTGATATCTTTACCAAGAAAAGCCCCAAAAGGGTCACAAAGAGTTGGCCACAACGGAAAAGACTGAAAAACAAGAACAAAATGGGATTAGTAATAGCACCTACCTCCAAAGGTTTGGGGTGAGGATCAAATGAGGTAATATTTGTAAAGCATTTAGCATAATGTCTAGCCCTTAGTAGGTGCTTAATATATACTTATGCACTCCCCCTTTCTTAATAATAATTATGGTTGGCATTTACATAGCACTTTAAGGTTTGCAAATTATATATATATATATATATGTGTATGTATGTATGTATCTGGCCTTTACAAATTCTACTATTCTCTATCATATTCTACATCTCTATTATATTCTGTATCTCTGATGTAGAAACTGAGGCCAAGAGAGCTTGAGACACTTTCCCAAGGTTGTAAATTTAGTGTTTGTGGCAGGATTTGAACTTAGGTGTTTCCAAATTCCAAATCTGTCACTTCCATGGTAGTTTATAGCTACAGTAAACAGTAAGCATAGGGGATACCTAAATAATTTGGCATTCATATTTCTCATAATTGACTGATTAAAATTTGATTTATAGTATATTTGTATATACTATATAGTATATTTGATTTATATACTATATACTATATATTGTATATTACTATATATATTTATTTACTATATACTATATTTGTATTTAGTATGTAATACATTTGATTTATAGAAAAAGCAAAATAATTCTATCCCTCCTTCAACACATTTCCATAATTAGCTTATTACTTTGATATTTCTATGGATTTGTAATCTCATTGATGGGGGGCATTTCCTCTAGCTATACATATTGCAACTTCAAAGCAACCCAGAAACACACTTTAAAAATTTTTGAAATCATATTTCATATTTTTTGTTGAGAAATTTCCAGGATACATTTGTGTAATGCTTGGCCAAGAACCTCAGATTAGGTTTGGTCTTTAGGAGTTTTCTCATAAACTGTACATTCCTTGGATCTTACTCCCACCTATGATTCCTCTGGAAAAATAAGAATCTGTCTTGTGCCTTGTTCTCTACAGAAAAGACAAAAGGACCTGTACCTCCCATACAAGCACTTAGGCTAACAATATACCACATACAGGATGCTTGCAACCCAATAGCTTCTGAGCCTGTGACAATCAAACCAACTTCCCTTTCTTTTCCAGTGAAACCTACCTTTCCTGGTGACCTATACAGTCTTCCAGACTTAAAAGTACTAACATAAAGGTGAGACTTTTCACACAGAAGAAAGAATTAGGTGAGTGCTAGCTTTTAGTACACGTGAAAGACAACAGTTCCGGTTTGCTCCTCCATGTTATGGTTTTATCTCTCATTACTCTTCAGCTCCAGCTTTGTCTTAGTCCCAGAACTCTTCTGCTTGGTCAAAGAGCTTGAGTTTGTTCAGGAATACAGAACTGACCAGTAACTATTCCACAGGATGGTTTTTCTTACAGGAATTCTTTGGCTATTTTGACTCTCTGGTATTGCTATGGTCTGGAACTAAGAGGATTCTGTGGAGGGGAGATGCTTGAACAAGCATTCTTTTCCCTTACTCTCTAGGGACCTAAATATAGTACCCTGAGGCCCTTATTCTTTCTGCATCTCTCAGCTCTGGTCTTTTTCTATTTCAGGGCCTTGATTTAGGTCTATTCCTTTGTAAAGGCCAAATCTAAAGATGTGTACCAGATCAATACCCGTATGTAACTCATTCAATCAGCCTCAAATAGTGTGGCTCAATCAGTCATTGTCAATGAATCAATGAGCACCAAGGACAAAGGTACTTGTTCACTATCCATGAAATAGAAATTATTAAAGGAAATAGAATCCATTGGGATTCTGCTCATGACAAGCTCTGTGACAGTGGCAAACACTTTAGGCCAGCAAACATCTACTTATTTTATGCCTCACTTGGCATTCCTAATCTTATGATTGTTGAACAAAATTATCTATGTTGTTGTAACCCTCAAGGAATCATATATGATCTTAACAACTACACAGTAGAACTGCTGGGGGAGAAGATTAAAGGCTCTATTTTGCCCTGCCAAGTCAAATTTATTATTATCAGTAATTAGTGAATGCCATGGGTTCTTGTTTCAGTCAGTCATGTGACTGTGAAGATGTGTTCTGCTGTAGTAAATAATCAGCAGAGACCTTTCTGTGTTCTCCTTTTATTTTTATCAATACATTTTCTTTTTTTTTTTTT
>CM053593.1:271268674-271286329 GCA_028646575.1 Pseudocheirus occidentalis
CTTGCAATGCATGAGAGATAAATTGCATATCCATATCCCACTAGTGAATACATTGCTATTCGATTTACCTTTTAAACAGCATGATGAAGAGAATTATACTATGCAACAATTACATGATGAAAGATTAAAAACCAATTTTTGGACTGAAAACAAGGTGTGGCAGTGGTGCTGATTATGTGATGAAATACAGTCCTTACATAGGGTTTAGTGGGCCCCCATCTCTATCTGGGTTTGACACCACTGAAATAGAGGACTTGATTTAGCAGCCACCATTGTAAAGGAGTAGAGAACTTAAAATACTGAATTCTAGATTAAGATACAGACTTAGAGTCAAGAATAATTTACCCAACAAAACATCATAAAATTATAGAGGGGCAAATGGATCTTTAAAGAAATAGAGGACTTCCTAATCTACTATGTGCTGACCAGGATATTTGGTAAAAACCAATACATTCATCAATGGCTCTGGATTGAAAGACGAACCATATCCCCACTGAAGTAGACTTGGCTCTGTATAAATAAAACAGGTTTTAGAAAAAATAACTACTGGGACAGTTAAAAGGTTAGTCTTGTTTAATATTCTTACTGATAATAGTTTGGGCAGTTTAGTGACCCCTTCTCAGAATTGTTTTTAAATGTATAAAATATATTGGATTACAAAAGGAAGCCAAATATATTGAAATATATCCATCAAACTATTAAAAGTTCATGGGCCCCAGGTTACAAAACCCTGATATGAAGGTAAAGGTGGTTTCAGTGTCAGGCTAATGGTTATGAATCACCAATTCCAATGGGCTAAAGTTTGAGTAACCCTTTCAAAGTCAGAAGAAAAGTTTTAACAATGAGTTCTGGTTCACTGTGCCCAAGATGTAGTCTGAAAGGAGTTATGTAATCACTAAAGACCATGATCATGAAAATGAGGGCAATTCAATTTAACAAACATTAAATGGCACTTCCAATTTAAAGGGGATGGGAGTGGGGGAACATTTAAATATCAATTAAAAAGAAGTAGTAAGTACCTCTTATGTGCTAGGCCCTGTACTGAGTACTGAGGATACAGAGATGGGGGTGGGGGGGGAAGACAACCTTGTTACTAAGGAACCTTAATTCTTTTGCAGTAGAATACATAATTGAGTATATACAGAATACGCACAAAATCAACACAAAGTAACTTGTAGAGAGTCCTTATAAGAAGAGAGGAATGGAAATGGGGGAGAAATCCAAAAAGTCTTCATGGAGATGATGGAATTTCAGCCAAATCTTGAAGGAAACAGGAATTCTAAGAGGTGGAGATAAAGATATGTATTCTAAGCCTGGAGGATAACCAGTACAAAGGCCTGGAAATGGGAGATGGAGCATTGTGTGGGAAGAATGGCAGGCAAGCCAGTTTGACTGGCTTATGTACCCAAATAACTAATACAAGGCAAGGTTCAATTAGATTTCAGCATAGGTTATATGAAGGAAAACAATAGATGAGACTGGAAAGGTAGATTGGAGTCAGATTGTAAAAGGCCTTGAAATCTAGATTGACTTTGGGAAGTCAAAAGATTGGTTTTTTTAGAAGTGGTGTGATAATATTTAAAAGACAACACATAAGCATGATGGTATAGTGAGTAGAGAGCTGCTCTCTGAGTCAGTAAAACCTTGTCTCAAGGCCTCTGACTCACAGTGACTGTGACTTTCTGCAAGAAATTAGCTTCTGAGTGCCTAAGACAATTCTAAAAGTTGAACAATAGGTACCAACCCTAGAGTTCTTTATAAAAATGAAATTGCAAGTACAGTCAGACAACAACAATAGCAAATTATGGAGGTAGCAACATAAGTAATGGACTGTTAGAATCTGTTATTTAGGATTTTAATAATGGAAGAGAGAAATTTGAAACAGGAGGACCAAGTAGATTATTATAATAGTCCAAGCAAGAGATAATAAAGACCTGAACTAGTGTGTGTGCAATGGGGTTATAAAGGAGGCAACAGGTACAGGACAGATGCTTGAATAAGCTTGGAACCAGACTTGAGTCTGGTTGTGGAATGTAAGCAGGAAAAAAGGGTCAAGATGATCAGGAGGATGGTGTTGCCATCATGAAAAACAATCCCTGGCAGCATCAGAATTTGTTAAGATGATTGAAATGTGAACATACCGAGTATGAAGTGTTATCAGGAAATCCAAATAAAATCTGCTTCAGGCATTTAGAAATGAACTGGAGCTGAGTCAAGAGAATGAGGGCAAGAAATGTGGGAGTCACTTGCAGAGGTGATAACTGCAACCATTGGTAATATCATAAAGGGAGAAGAGAGAGAAGAGAGCTAAGGACCATTCCCTGGGAGAACATCTATATTTAAGGAATTGAGGAAGTTGACAGACTGACTGAAAGATACTCTCAAGAAATCAGAGGCTAGGGGTCATCTGTTCCGAGAAAGATAAGGGGTGGGTAGAGTTGGGAGCTTGTAAAAATGTAGACAGAATTGTCATAATAAGGGGAATAGATGAGTTGGGGTGGGGGTGGGGGGTAGAATGGTTTGCTGTGTAGAAGGGAAAGTCCAGTTGAGGTAGCTTGATGTAGTGGAAAGAGTACAGAAGACCGAAGATTTGAATTCAGGCTCTCCTACTGATTTGTGACCTTAGTCACTTAAGCCTGTCTAGGGTTTTGCTGACTTGAAATGAGATTTGGCTAGGTAATTATAACCCTAAGTATGTCATTTAACCTCTCTGAGCCACATGATCCCTGTCAAATAAGAGAATTGGACTAGATGGCTTTTAACACCCTTCCACTTCTCAGGTGAGCAGTAAAGAGGGAAGGTCTCAGGACCTACCCAAGGAAAGAGGGGAGGAGTGAGCAAAATCTCCCTGTGAGGATCACATCTGTCAAATGAAAATTTCCATGGAAGGTCAGAAAAGATATAGATGGACATTTTAGCAAGAATAAAAAAAAATTGTCTTGGATCTGCTTTAACGGTTCACACAGGACCACGAGCAGCTTGCTAATGCACAAAAAACTCATGATGAGCCAGTTTTCACTTGCTTGGACAGAAACCAACCAACACCATAAGCATTGTATGGAGTTTAGTACAAAAGCCAGCTAACAATCACAGCATGGAAATGCATTAGTATTGATTGTGCTTCTGAGTCCACTTTTATTCCAAAATAGTAAATGTTAATTAAGGAATTCTACCTTGATTAGAGGTATTGCCATTTGAAAATGTTTGATGACCCTGGAATTATGGTGTAAAACAATATGGGAGAAATTCAAATTACAGCACTTGCATAAAGTTCATGGTTTTCACTTACTAGGAACTACAATTAGACCAGAAACTTTTGCTTATATAATATTTTTTCCTAGTTGATGATATTAATTGACATGCAGTCATTAGCAATGACAACACAAAATTAAGACAAAACTATTTCCTCCTTAATAATTTTAATTTTTTCTTTTTGGAGGGGGGAAGGCAAGGCAATTGGGGTTAAGTGATTTGCCCAAGGTCACACAGCTAGTAAGTGTGTCAAGTATCTGAGGTTGGATTTGAACTCAGGTCCTCCTGACTCCAGGGCCGGTCACTGCACCACCTACCTGTCCCCTTAATAATTTTCTTTATGTGAAAAAAGTAAAATTATTCTTGAACATCTTATTCATGACAATTAGACAAAGTCAACAGACCTACGATAGCTCCCCTCACACACAAACCTCTTCCCCTAACAATCTAGCCCAAGTTCAAGATATTTGGAGCCAGCTTCTACTTGAAACTATGTCAAAAACCCCATTGGATGCCTCTTTTATCAGACCAAGCAGAAGACAATAGTTAAAAGCAAGAAACATTTAACTTAACATATAGCAAAATAAATGGCAGGAAAAAAATCCTTCCATATATACCAGGGTTTATTCCCAAGCATTCCCATACCACTGGTGGAAGAGGAAACACATGAGGAGAGGGCAGATATTTGGGATAGGGAACATACAAAGCCACAATGGGGACTCACACTTCCAGAGTTATATGTCAGCTAAAATTTACCTCTCAATCATTTGTGGCTTCATTGATGTCAGGTGATGCCATGAGGCTAAGGGCTGTCTTGTGCTATTAACCTATTCTCTCCAACACTGCCATCTCCATGGTTGAGGTATCCTCCACTTCCCTCTACTGTATTCTGTGGCATTACCCCTGTTATGTGGCTTCTGGTGTTCTACTTACTATCTGTGTGGTTTTAGGTAAGTCATTTTACCTTTCAGGGCCTTTTTTTCTTCTTCTGTAAAATAAGAAGGTTGGACTAGATGGCCTCTAAGGTCCCTTCCTACTCAGATCCATGACAGAAGAATTTCAACACAATCTCAAAGGCTATCTCAATCTTGTGATTTAAACCCTCAATTCATAGTCTACTAGATGGAAGCTTTCAGACGTGTGTGTCTAGTACCTTAACTGCCACTCCAGCTCAATCTGTTGTTTGAATGAGAAAAATTCATTCAACTCTTTTATATTTTATATATATTTTATATTTCCATGTCACCATTAGTCATTGACCCCTGAAGCAAGACTGAAAGTGACTGAGAAGTGCTTCAGATAAGTTATTCTATACTCACGGGCCAGTAATACAATGGCCACCTCCACACATTGCCAATAAAAATTTTAAAAGATTTTAAAAGCAAGATTTATCTTCTGAGTCTGGATTTTTAAAGCCCTTCACAATCTGGCTCCAATCTACCTTTCCAAACTTATCTTACATTACTCATTTTCATGCATTCTATATTTCAGCCAAACTGGCCTACTTCCCTAAAAATGGCATTCTATCTCCCATCTCTAAGTATTTGCACAAACCATCCCCCAGGCCTAGAAACTAATCCTCCATCTCTACCTCTTAAAATCTTTATTTTCATTCCAGGTTTAACTCTTCCATGAAATCTTTACTGATTTTGCCCATCCCAAGTTGTTGATGCTTTTTTACTCTTCAAATTACCCTGCATTTATTTATCTCTATACATGTAAGTTCCTTGGTGGCAGGATTGATCTTATTTTTTTTCTAGGTGTCCATTACCTTGGAAAAACACAGTTAGAAGTCTGTGCTCAGAGTCAGGAAAGTCCAGGGTTAAAGTCCTGTTTCTAATCCACAGGACTGTGATCCTGGGCAAATCACTTAGCTTCTTTAAAGCAGGCTGTAAGTTATAAAGTAGGTATTGTTGATCTGTATCAGAAGAGGAAGTTTTTCACCAGGAGCTCCCTTCACTGATGAAATCCAAGTCCATCCAGTCAAGAGAAAGAAAAAATAGTGCCTAGTACAGTGTCTTGTATATAGTAGATGGTTAATAAAAGTAGAACTGAAGTCTTTCCCTTAAACTCTGATTTGTGAATAAGCCATGGAATGTTATATTTTCAGTTCTGTAAGATAAATTACAGATGCAATGCTGCCTCTAAGAAGGCAGGTTTCTACCCCTGAACCACCACTGCATATTAACATCATTGGAAACTATTCCCTTTGGGTCACCAAAGAGCCCCAAATAGTAAGAGTAACAGCTTTTAGGGCCATGGAAGAAGGAGCACATACCTCTTCAGACTCAGCTCATATCACTTCTCTCTTCAAACTCTACACTCCAATAAAAGTAAGCAGCTGCCTCCCACCCCAGTATGCTCTGTCCTCATGCTTCCATGTCTTTGCTTATTTCTATACCTGGGATAGAAATAGATAGAGAGGAGGTCTTCCCTCTCTCTACCCATTGAATTCCTACCCATTCTTTACAGCATAACTACAATGCCCCTCCACAAAGCCTTCCCATTAGTAAGAAAGTTTCCATTTGTGTCTTTCATATTTTCTACTTTACTAATGCTATTATGATGTCATATTGTATATGACAGTTGTCAGCATTTATCTTATTCCACTACTCTAGATTGTAAGCTCCTTAAGGTCAAGAACTACATTCTATCTAAACCAGAGTTTCCCATACTTACTTGGCCTACTGCCCCCTTTTCAAAGAAAAATTACTCATAACCCCCAACCCCCTGGAAATCTGCTTTCTTTAACCTTTTAACTTTAAAAAAAATTGCATCATTTCAAAAACATAATTTTTAAATGACATAAATTTAATAATTTATTGTAAATTTATGGGGTTTTTCCTGTACTGAAATTTTGATGATGCAAGATTGCATCATATAACCATATAGTATCATATTGTAAACAAGTGATTACACATAAATATTCCTGCTATTGAATGCTGGACTTACTGACAATATATTATACACTTGCCTGCCAACACTTTCTTGTTAAGACCTGTCAGCAGTCTTGACCACTGATGGCTTATAACTTGTATTTTGTATGTTTATTTGGAAAATAATGTAATCACAACTTTAACTCTGTTACACAACAGATGAAACATGTAAGAATGGTTTTTCAAAATTTTCTTCTTTCCTTATGCTTCCCCTACACCCTTATTTTTATTCAATGCCCCCCAATTGCACCCAAAGCTACTACCACCCCACCCTGGATCCTTCCAGCACCATCTAGGGGATGGTGTCACCCATTTTGGGAACCTATGACTGAACTTTACTTTTCACCCAGAGCTTCACGTGATATTATAATGTGATCTTTTGTGAATTTCTGCCCTTTTTTTGTGGTTTAGTCCTGAATGTTATCCTGAAAATACAGTCTTGAAAATATCTTTACCACAGGATCATAGGATTTAGAGCCAGAAGAGACCCTAAGGTACCTAGGCACATAGCAGGTGATTAATAAATATTTATTGTATTGCATGGTGTTTGTTGGAACAGTAATAGAAGTTACACAAATATAAAATCGTCAGCCAAGGTACTGGAAGACACTCGAGAGGGGAAGCATTGAGGGTGCTATATGCACAACACTTTTAGGTTTGATCTGCATTATTAACACTTTCTCTATTACTTTTCTTAAGTTTAAACAATTAACAAAACAATAAATCAAGATTACATTGTAGTTTAGGATCATAGACTTTTGAGCCTTCAAATGACTTTGAAGCTCATAGGCACATAGTAGGTATTTAATACATATTTATTGCATTGTGCTCTATTTGTTGTAACAGCAATATTCTTAAGCCTCCCACAGGTTCTAATAATTCAGAATGAGCAATATAGCTTTAAGAAGGTAACTAGCTTAAAGTTTAACCTTAATTTAATAGACCTTCTCTTCATAGAAAGTTCAATTTAACAGGGTAAGCTGCTTTTGAGAAGAAACTGTTTCCCAAGATGCCTGAGCATTTTTAGAAACATCCATTTACATGAAAGCAATTGATATGCTAATGGAAACCATTCTGATTTATTCATTAAAGCAGGTTGTTGAGGTCCTAAAGCACTTAGGGTTCTCTTCCTACCTTTTTTGACTATACTTTCTGTCTCTTTCATTGTGGCAGCCAGTATCCTTCCCACACCCAACCTTTGAACATAGGTTCTGCCCTCTCCAGAGAGTTTATATATGTATATATAATTTGAAAGTCATAAAATTGAACTTTTTTTAAACATGCTTTTTTTTCACTGTAATTTTGTCATTCAGTCTTTTTCAGTCATGTCTGACTTCTTGTGACTCCATTTGGGTATTTTTGTGGGTTTTTTTTTTTTGGCAAAGATACTGGAGTGTTTTGTCACTTCTTTTCTCCAGCTCATTTTACACATGAGGAAACTAAGGCATACAGGGTTAAGTGACTTGCCCTGGGTCAAACAGATAATAAGTGTCTGAGGCCAGATTTGAACTTAGGAAAAAGAGTTTTCCTGACTCCAGGCCTGGCACTCTATTCGCTGTACCATTTAGCTATAGTATTCAATACAAATTTTTAAAAGTAGAAATTCACAAAATATGATTATTTGCAAAAATCAGTTTGTGGAATCCTCATCATGAATAAAATCCTTACAGAACAGATACTTTTCAAGGGCATTTTTAAAAGATCATAATATGGAGCATGGCACATCTGTTTGTCCACACACACACACACACACACACACACACACACACACACACACACCCCTTAATGGGTTTACTTAAAATAGGTTATCTGAAAATTAGCAAGGCAAGTAAATTAAAAATCTTGTAAACAGAGATGGGTTCATAGATTTTGAGAGGAAGAGACTTCATATAGTCAGTCAACTATCATTTATTAAATGCCCACTCTATGCCAGGCACTGAAGGTCGTCTAGATCAACTCCTTCATTTTGTCAGTCAGGAAATTGAAGCTTAGAAAAGTTAAATCACTTCCCCAAGTTCACAAAAGTAATAAGCATCAGAGGCAGGAACTGAACCCAGGGTCTTTTCCTTTATGGCCACTACCCTTTCTACTGTACCACAAAAGCCTTCCCTTGACTTCTAGTAGAACTGATTTTTCTAAAAAAGGAACCACAGTGTTAATGCTAATGAAATCTGTGTTAACACCCCACAGAGGAGGGCAGGATGTGACGCTGAAAATAGGACCTTATTAAAATGATGTTGATTGGTAATAAAGATAAAGGAAAAAGCACCAAGTTGAGTTTTAGGAAACATGTTTTGAAATTAGCAATTCTCTGAACAAGAAACTCCCATTTGATTTTTTGTTTTCCTTTTTTTTGTGGGGGAGGGCAGTTGGGGTTAAGTGACTTGTCCAAAGTCACACAGCTAGTAAGTGTGTCATGCGTCTGCGGCTGGATTTGAACTCAGGTCCTCCTGATTTCAGGGCCGGTGCTCTACTCACTGGGCCACCTAGCCGCCCCCTCCCATTTGATTTTAAGAGGCAGGGACTATTTTTTTTTATATTCTTATTTTATATCTACTTTATTTTTTTCTCCTGAGATCATATAAGCTCCTTGAGGGAAGGGATTGTTTCACTTTCCTTTGTGTATAGTGCCTAGCAGAGTTCCTAACACAAAATAGACACTTAGGAAATGCTTGTTGATTAACTGACTGACAACTGAATTGGGTTTTACAGGAATGGAAGGGGTTCTATGACACGTAGCTGGGAATACTTGATAGAACACTGGAAGGTCAAGAATACCTGGCTTTGAGTTTTACCTCAGATGCTGTCTACTGTGTGACCCACAGTAAGTCATTTAACTTCTCTGAGACTTTCCTTAGCAGTAAAATGGGAGATAACTACACCTACCTTACCGGATTGCTGTGAGACTTAAAGGAGATTATGTATTTCAAATACTTTGTCAGTGATCAGGATGATAATGATGAGGGGTATGAGAAGTATGAGAGCTGGCTATTCTTGATAACTTAAGCATATTATATTCACTATCTTAAGACACAGAATAAAATGTCTTAATCATTTAATCCCCAGATTATTTCCTGAAAGTATTCTATCCTAGGAGTGAAGATAAAAATCACAAAATGAGTCAAAGCAAAGGTTGAGAAGAGACTGACATAATCCATAATATGATGAAGGATATGGACAGGAGGAATGTAGAGAGAAGCAAAATTCACACCCAGAAAAGTAATTTCAACTTCACAAACTTATGAAGGTGTAAGCTGAAAACAGAGTAAGATTCAAAAGAATTTAGGTACATTAGAATTATAGACCTGGATAATGAGTTACTTAGGGAAAATCGGATGTTAGTGTTGGGGAAGGGTACATCCCAAACCTCTGAAGTTAACCCAAGACCCCATAATACATCCCTTGGTGCCTCTTGTTCAAACACAAAAGACTTGTCAACCCTGGGTCCAACTTGATGTGGCTATTCTCATAATAATAACAAGGATAGTGACTAGATCTGTGATTTCATTGATATAGAGAACTCCTAAATGAGAAATATTTCTCTACTAATATAGGTCCTAGGCAGTGAGAGGCTAAATAAATTGCCTTGAGTTACATGGTCAGTGTGTCGCAGAAGCAGGATTTGAACCAGTCTTCCTGCCTCCAGTACCAACTCTCTATCCATTATTACATTCTACTTTTGGTAATTATAACATGACAATTATATGGCACTTTAAGATAGTCAAAGTGCTTTACATTTGAACCCCATGAGGTAGGCATTCTTAGTCCCATTACAGAGATTTAAAAAAAAACACAAAACACTGAGTCTCAGAGAGAGTGATTTACCTAAGGTCACAGGTCAGAAGCATGATTTAAATCCACATCTTCCTGACTAGAGTCCAGCTTTGTATCCACTACGCTAAAGGTGTCAAAGTGAAATGCAAATGAGGGCCACTAATCCATACATAAGGATCTCTGTAGACCACAGATTGACTTAGTTTTTAAAATGTCAGATTATCTATGTTTTATCTTATTTTTATTTGCTTTGTAAAATATTTCCCACATTTTAATCTGGTTCAGGCTGCACTAGTGAGTGTTGTGGGCCGTATTTGACACCTCTGCTCTACACCATGTGTCTGCATCTCCTAGGGCCTAGACATTTCAGTAATTATCTAAATGTTTGCTTCAAATCTCACCATAAACAACTCATTTATGCTTGTGAACGCTCTTCGCATCTCACTTCCATCTCATGTTCACCCAGCTGAGAATATAGCAGCTACTGGCATTGAAAAGTTCTTTCTTTAAGAATAGCTGTGGTTTGGATAAGTCTTTGTAACTGTGAAAGAGCCTGAAATCCTTCAGTTCTAACTCTTTGAGGAGACTGTACCAGAAGCGTACCACAGAGCTGTCATCGCCACCAATCTCAAACCCAGGCCAGTGGAGGTGGATCTCAAACACTAGCTGTCCAATCTGTTCAAGGACACCTTCCAGGATCAGGTTTTCCAGAATTTTCCATTCAGCACTTTCCAGGTCAGCCTTGAGGACATCAATCTGTAACAAAGGAAAAAGAGGGACTAAAGAGAAATGTAACCCCATTAGCAGACTCCATGACTGTTAAAAATAATACTCCTTGATGTCAGAGGTTTAACTTTTAATTAGTGTGTGTAGACAGCACATTTTTTTGTAAATAGTATTTTATTTTTTCCAATTATGTATAATAATAGTTTTGAACATTCATTTTATTATTAATTTAGTTTTAGTTTCAAATATTCAATTCCATAAGATTTTAAATTCTACATTTTCTCCCTCCTTTTCCTCCCTCTCCAAGATGGCAAGCAATCTGATAGAGATTATACATGTGCAATCATGTTAAACATATTTCCACATTAGTTATGCTGTGAAAGAAGAACCAAAAGAAAAGGGAAAAACCACAAGAAAGAAAACAACAAAAAAACAACAACAAAGGGAAGATAGTATGCTTCGATCCACATTTAGACACCATAGTTCTTTCTCTGGATATGGTTAGCATTTCCATCATGAGCCTTTTGAAATTGTCTTAGATGCTTGTACTGCTGGGAAAAAGTTAAGTCTATCAAAATTGATCATTATATAGTCTTGCTGACACTGTATACAATGATCTGGTTCTGCTCTCTTTACTCAGCATCAATTCATGTAAGTCTTTCCAAGCTTTTCTGAAATCTTCCTGCTCATTATTTCTTAAAACACAATAGTATTCCATTACATTCATATACTACAACTTGTTCAGCCATTCCCCAATGGATGGGCATTCCCTCAATTTCTAATTCTTTGCCACCACAAAAAGAGACAGCAGATTTTAATGAAACCATTGGGTATTAAAAGTTTGTCCTTTATATTTTTGACTTCTAAATACATTCTCTACCAAATCCACCTTGAATTCCCATTTGTGGTGTGAAGGTGACCCTGGTTATTTGAAGGTCATACCACTGAAATCTAAGTTCTGGCAGATGCTACCATATTGGGAAGGCATGGAGTCATCAAATACAGTCTCCACAAAAGGCTATTACATTTGCTTTCTGAAAACCAGTCTGGTTTAGGCTCATCACCAGAAGACTGGCCTCTTGAAGATCAAATTTTTGACCATGGCAACCCATGGAACAAAGAAAAATACAAAATAATCACTGAGTCTGAGCAATGCCCTTGTGTTTCTTCAGTGATGATAGAAAAGTGGGCAATAGATAGAAAAGGATGGGGCAATTTTTATTTCCAGTAGATAATGGACAAGAGTCACACAAAATGGGCAAGCACAGATGGGTTGCAATCTGCATCATTGAGAGGGTACCTGTTGTTAATGACATCACAAGTTCACTGGAACATTTGCACTTCAGTTCAAAATACAGCATTTTAATACACAAATTATATATAAACACAGACAGTACAATTTCAAACTTTAATAACTTAAAACTACACTAAGACTTTTGGGATACCTTGTATGTCCTGAGAGTGTGCAGTGGGTTTGTGAGGGATACTGTACTCCCAAAATTGGGTTTGTGAGGGATATTGTACTTCTGTATTTTCTATAACTTCTTAATAAATATATCCTTATAAAAGCTAATTTATGTTAATTGCTTAATTGATATTGAGGAGATATGGCCCATTTGGATGGTATTATGGGAAATAGCCACATAAGGACTTGTCAGCAAGTGTATTAGAATCTCCAGTTTGTCAAGCCTACCCTTAGGAGCTTTAAGGAAAAAGTAGCAGCCACCCTCTGGTGATGTGGCAGGTAGTATTTGGAGGGATTGGTATAGAGCTTACACTAAATTTACAACTCTCCCCCATTAGAATATAAGCTTCGTGAGTAGAGATAGTCAATTCTCAATAACCACATGCTTAACTTTTGCAACATCAAGCATCTGGATGATTTTATTACTAACCTCATTTTCACTTTCACATTGCCAACCAGGAACATTCACAGCCATGCACAGTAGAGGAAGAAAATGAGAGGCGGAATGCATCCAACTTTGTGAAGTGGTTGGTATCCTACTAGGTGTTTCATTGGTCTTGTTCACCCTGATGTAGGAGAGTAAAGAGCTCCCCTGGGCATTGTTGCATATTTTCATTGTTTACCTTTAAAACTCAAGTTTTGTGTTGAAATTATGCCCCCAAAGCATAATGTGCAAAGCCCAAGATGCAAAGTCAGTGATGCAGTTTAGTAAGAAAATAATAGTGTTAGGTAAACTTCCTGCCTGAATGTCTACAGGGAGTATGGTGTCAACAAACCCATAATTCATTATACAGTACAATGCCATCTGATGCAGTGGGAGACAAGACTCACATTTTAAAAACTGTTTTCATTTTGAGAATTTTATTGGATGTATATTATTTATAGTACACAGGCAGTTAGGTGACACAGTAGATAGAGCTCTGGGCCTGAAGTCAGGAAGATTCATCATCTTCCTGAGTTCAAATCTGGCCTCAGACCCTTACTAGCTGTGTGACCCTGGACATATCACTTTACCCTGTATGCCCTCAGTTCCCTCATCTGTAAAATGAGTTGGAGAAGGAAATGGCAGACCCCTCCAGTATCTTTGCCAAGAAAACTCCAAATGGCGACACAAAGAGTTGAATGCATCTGATGACTGAACAACAACAAAATTTATAGCACTATAGATTTAATGTGTTATGAAAAGTCAATATTGTCTGAAATCAATGTTTTTTATTGAGATGTTAGCACAAAAGGTCACATAATTCTAGGGAATTGCTAGCAAGAAAAAATGTTAGGCATGTTATCAGTTTTATTTTATATTCTACATTTTATGGGTTATTTCATGGGTACTGTGTTAAGAAAAGTGCATATTATCAGAATTATTGCTTTGTTATAAAGAATTGGGTGCAGAAAAGTGTATTTTCAGCAATCTCTCTAGAGAAAGATTACAGTTTTTGGTGATTACAGGAACCTAACCCTTATTTCCCATAAGTTCAATGTACCAGCATTTGCATTTTTTACTTTTGTGCCATTTTCTAGGAACATGAAATGTGAGGATTGGCTATAATTTCATTTTATATCCTTAACACCCAACATAGTGTCTGGCACATAGTAGGTGCAGAATAAATACATATTGGACAAATGTGTCAGCAAAATACCCTAAGTTAGATAAATATTTCTGCTCCCACTCACAACTTAGCTGATTTTAAACTCTGTGCCTCAGTTTCTCTACCTTTCCAAATGCTCTCTCTCACCTTTAATATGCTAATGCTACTTAGAGGAATTAGTGGACTAGAAACAGTCTTAGGGAAAACAATGCTCCTGTAATTAGAGAGTAATCTAAACAGGTAAACTGATTAAGGTAGCACCAAACATATTTTAACTTCTTTCAGTTCCCAAGTGGTAGATTTATCTGGTATTTCTGAGCACTCAAATTATTTCTGATTATCATATTATTTGTAACAGCGATAGAAAACAGACATTAATAGACACTAATAGAAGGTAAGAACAGCTTTTTTACAAATATTGTCTGATTTTATACTTCATGACAGCCTTGGGAGTTAGGTGCTACAATCACCTCCATTTTATAGATAAGGAAGCTAAATAAGAAAGAGGCTAGCTGAATTATTTGTCCAGAGTCAGGGTCAGTAAGCATTTGAGACCAGATTTAAACCCAGATCTTCCTGAATCCAGGCCTAGCATTCTATCCACTGCATCATCTTTAACTATAAAATTATCTTGATACAAATACCATAGGTAGTAAAATGAGAAAAGGATGAATATACCTCCTCTATGAGAATTAGGCAGTTAGCTTTATACTTGAAAAAGAAAAGAGAGATCTTTCAAAGAAGTGAATAAAGAAGCAGATGATAAAAGCCTTCCACTGAAAAGCACCGTGCTAGTCTGGGCGCAGGGGAGGGGAGAAAGCAGAAAAACTAGGGTGCCTGCCCTCAAGGAGGTTATTTTCTATTAGAAGAAGTTACCATAACAACCAAATATAATACAGAATGTAAAGTGAAATAGTAAAAGTTATATGGCTGTAACGGGTAAAGAAATGGGAACAGTGAGTAATCTTATTGCTGTGAAGGCTACAACTGGAAGCATTCAGATGGAAATTATGAGAAAACTGAGGGGAAGAGAGAGAAAAGATTGGGGGGGGTGAAGCAGAAATAAACCCAACGGGCTGGTAAGAAGAGAAACAGATGTTTAAGAGGCTCCTCTTTCAAATTATGCAGATTCTGCTACCTCTGTTTAATACTGTCATTACCATTTCCTTCCTCTCCTGAGAAGTAAAATTTGGAGCAATGGGAAGAAAAAAGCTCCCATCAAAGTCTCACAATCTTGGGCAAAGTCTGGGGTACATCTATAAAGTGAATCCACTGTCTGGCTTTGTGTTACTATAAGTCAAGTGAGGACTATTTCCATCTTCTACTGAAAGCCTGTTCTGATGCCTCATTGTGGCATGGAATTTTGAGCTCTCAAAGGCTATGCATGGAGCACAAAATTTGGGGTACCAAGCTGAAAAGGTTTCCAAGCTTTAACCTTGCTAAATGCACAGGGGCTCATGAGCAAAATGCTAGATACCAAGAAATGATTTTTTTCTTGTCCACAGATAACCACCAAGAAAACAGAATCTAAAATCTACACTGCGTGTAGAGTTGCAGTGTGCACTGGGAGAAGCCCTTTCACAACAATGAATTCACAGATTTGAGAAAGTAAAACATATCAAGTCAGGAAGGGGGAGGGAATAAACATTTGGTGCCTACTATATGCAAGGCACTGTGCTAAGCACTTATCTTGATTGTCACAACTGTGTGAGTCAAAAAGAACATAAGTGACTTGCTTGATGTATCAGAAGCCAAGTTTGAACTCAGGACTTTCTGATTCCAGGCCCAGTGTTCTATCCATCCATGTCACCTAGCTGCCTCTAAATAGGCATTTATTAAGCACATACTATGTTCCAGGAACAACGCTAAGTGTTTGAGATAGAAAGAAAGGCAAAAACACTAACATAAACGACTGAGTATATAAAGATATAGACAAAGTAGATTGAAGGCACCAAGAGGGAACAGTATTAGCTGCTGGGGGGTTGTGGGGCATGGAGGCGGGGGGGGGGGGGGGGGAAGGGTAGCCTACAGTGGGCAAGGTTTGAACTGATTCTTCAAGGAAGTCAAGGAAGTGAAGAGACTGAACATGGGGGGAAAGCTAGTGTAGACAGAAGATGAAGTACCACATTTGAGAAATCGAAAACACTCTGGAGAGTGCCCAGGAGAGTAAGATTTAAGAAGTTTAAGAAGACTGGGAAAATAGAGCAGGCTATTCATGGAGTAACAACTGTAATGGCTCTGGGAGAGATCTCTGCTTAGTGGCCTAACAAAGGGAAAATTTTTTCTACTTTAGAGGAACACTGGGGCTTGAAAATTATCAGAAAAAAAATCAGAAAAAGCAGAGATCTTGAAAGTTAGATTTTGAACATATTGTGTTTAAGAAGAAAATCAGAGTGTACAAAACTGAGATCCACAGTTTCATACTCAGACAGTTCTCTCTTAATGTAAGTGGACTTCCCCTTCTCCACACCTCTACTTAAAGCAATTTTTACTTAATGAGAATTTGCCAGACAGTGCTGAGGCACTAGTGGAGGGAGGGATCAGGTTCACATGTTGGGGAAGGGGACAGATAATCAAGGGCAGGAGAATGAATGCAGGAGCAGACACAAATGGGGCTGGACATGAACACAGACAGAAAAGGGCAAGTGACCCATCAGATAGACAGGATAGATGTACTATCTGAAAGGGAACTGTACTTCTGAAAGGGAAGACAGACACACCAGGGCCTGACCAGAAAAGGGAAGTGAAGGAAGAGGAGGTCTCAAGTCAAGAACCCAGTCCAACATTCCCTTCTTTGCTTTCCCTTGGAGGATTTGGGGTTTTGGTTTTTTGGGGTTTTTGGAGTTTTATTTTTTTGGTGGGAAGGTGGGATTCCAGGTAACACTGAGGGGGTTCAGGAGCTATGAGAGAGAGCACAGTAATGTATGGTAAAGTTAACTTCAGTGTTTTGGGTTTGGTTTTGGTTTTTTTTTTTTTTGGAATATTGATTTCTTTCAGAACTCTTGTAAAGTTGAATTTGCAATGCTAATTTACATAAAATGAGAATCATCTCTACAATCCTTTTCTATTATACTATGGATACAGAAATGTCTGTTTGATTTGATGTTAAGCTCAGAATTTTTTTTAAATAGAAGGAAAAAAAAAAAGAAAAACACAAGAGAAAGCAAATTATCAGAAGTTAAACGTCCCTAAACCATCTCGCTATCACTTTGGGAGTTTCAAAAGAAGAGAGAAAGAAGAGAGGAGAAAAAAGTTTCCTTTCTCCACTTGAGGATTAAGCAAAGTAGACTTGTGCATATGGTAATAATTATAAATTCCTTTTTCCAGCTCAGTGGCACTGGCATTTTTACGGATTGTTTAATCTATTATTAACTCTTATGCAGAATACTTCTAGGTCGAGGTTAATTAGGTTGCCCAGAGAATCACTTTACTTAAAATTTCACAAGAATTTTTTCTTCTGCTTGAAAAAGAGCTCAGAATCACTCAAGTCTGTTGCATTGCCCACATGATAATCCAGAACAATGTTGCCCTGACTCTCCAGCTTGGCAAAATATCTCACAGTTGCCTACCTCCTATCACTCAGTTCTCATCAGCCTAAGGGTCAATGGCTGGGCTTTTAGTAGTTCCTATGGAGGAAAAGGAGGAAGAGGAAGAAGAGAGGGAAAAAAGAAAGGGAATCTGTGGGAGGTGCAAGATGTAAGGAGAAAAGAAAGGAACCATTTATTAGGGTGCTAAGTTATAAGAATTTAAGTCTGACTTAATATGCATTAAAAATGACCTTTAGGTGGAGCGAAGATGGCGGCGTAGAAGCAGCAAAGCACCACAGCTCCCACACAAACACGCTAAAAACTCATAAAATGGGACTCTAAACAGATTTTCAAGCTCCAAAACTCTCCAAAAGACAGAAAACACA
>CM053593.1:271286829-271317229 GCA_028646575.1 Pseudocheirus occidentalis
TGGGAGCTGCGGGACCTTGCTGCTTCTACACCGCCATCTTGGCTCTGCCTCCTCGAATGTCCTCTTTTGCTTAGTCAAAAGAAAAATCATTCCGAGAGGGAAAGGACCCTCAGGGTTTCTGGCCAGAATAGAAACAATTGCTTTTTACAATCATCCTGAGCCATTGAGGGGATCAATTAATATCATGTTCTAGAACCCTGCAAGACACTTCTGCATGAGATTCTTGATCCTTCACAAGTGTTTGGCCTAACTGTTCACCCAGGAGGAACCAAATGGATAAACAATGCTTATAAAGCAAAACAAATTCTGACATGAGTCAGGTCAAAAAAAGTATTTTTAAATTCTTGCATATTAGTCTGTCATTTCTCATGAGGTAAGCAGGATTCTTTTTTACTAGCTCTTTGCAGTCATGATGAATCAGTTAGTTGGTTGACCAGAGTTCTTGATGTATTTCAAAATTGCTGATTTTAAGCTATATTGATGTTGGACTCCAAAAAAAAAAAGTATTTTATAGAAACAATTTATGAATGCTGTTTTGTTTTAGTTGTGTTAAATGCTGCAGATAACTGAAACATTGAGTTCTAGTAACAGTAGTTGTTAGAAAAGCTTCCACCCCATTCCTGCTTTGGTGTAATGAAAGGAAGGCACTCTTTTGAAAGGATTCTTTTTTATGTCTGTTAACATAGTATAATTAGTCCAAATTAGTTACATGAGTATCCATTACTATTTTATTTCATTTAGTTATTTTAGAAAGTTATTCCTTTTTAAGTTTTCTTCATCTGATGTTTGTGATTTTATTTTTTAAAGGAGTGGAGGGAAATATTTTAAAGGGCTGTGAAAGTGTCAAGCTCTGTTTTTGAAGGGAGCAGTATGGAATAAGACTAGAAAAGTATGTAAAAGCCAGATAGTGGAGGACCTTAGATGACATACTGGGGGCTTTCTATTTTACCTTAGAAGCAGCAGGAAACCACTGAATGTTTTCGAGCATTGCTTTAGGGAAGAATATTTTAGCTTCTGTGGGGAGAATAGACTGGAGATGTATTAAAATGAAAGCTAGGAGACCAATAGGAAGCTGAGAAGTGATGAGAGACTGAAATAGGGTGATGTCCTTGTGAATGGAACACAGGCAACCAGTGCAAGAGATGTTGTGGGAGAACATTCAACTAGACTTGACAAATGATTAGACATGGATGGTGAGCTACAGAGAAAAGTCAAAGAAAAATGTGGAATTTTGAACCAGAGTATCAAGAAAGATAGAATATATACTAAACTGAGAGAACTTCAATGACTAGCAGATTGGTTGGGACTGAGAAGGGGATCAAGGTGAAGTAATCAGTTCTGTTTGGAATGTGTGAAGTTTCACTTGCCTATGAGACATCCAGGTGGAGACATTTAATAGTGAGGTTAAGTACACCAGAATTCTGGGGGAAAGTCCCAGGATGATGAAAGCCATGGAAGAAACACATGCTAAGGAGACAGGGAAGAGTCAATCTAATAAAAGCAGTTGAGGAATAGTCAGGTAAAGAATAGAACCAAAGGAGAGCAGTATCACAGTACTCTGAAAAGAAGAGGTATTTAGGAGGAGGAAAAGATCATCAGTGTTAATATTTTAGAAAGGTCAAGGAAGATGAGTGAGAAAGACCATTAAGATACATTGGTAACACTGGAAAGAGCAGTTTCAGTCTGGTGAAACTACATGGATTATAAAGGTGTAAGAAGTGAGTAGATCATGAGAAAATGGAAGCAGAAAGTATAAAATATTCTCTCTTTAAGTGACAATGAGTGGAGGAGAGGGGTAGGACTGTAGTTTGAAGAGAAGCCAAAACCACGTAAAGATTTTTGTTTGTTTATTTTTTGAGGATGGGGTAGACCTAAATATGTTTCTAGGAAATGAGGAAGCCAGTAGATACACTTCCAGAGGATATAGGAGAAGATAAGAGCACAAATAGGAGTTTCCCTTCATGTGGAGAAGGGATCTCACCTTCTTCAGACTCTGGGATTATAGACAGGAGAATGAATGAGGATGTAGAGACGTGGAACAAGAGAGATATGTGGACTTAGAATCAGTTGCTTGGGTTTTTCTTAGTAAAGCAAGAGACATGCTTATTTGCTCACAGAAAAGGGATCAGGGATGACATAGTAGACTTGAGAAAAGAGGTTTGAAATTGTTACTGAGGTGTGTCAAAGAGGAATAAAATGATTACAGTATTGCAATAAGAAACTAGATTAGATTGTATAAATTTGTAGTGGACCCAATCAGCAGAGTTGCTTTACTTCCTCCAAAGGCATTCAGCTGCACAGAAGGGAGAAGGGAGAATATGTGTTATGGTGACTGATCCAGGGAGGGAAGCACTGTGATGGAGGGATGTGTAAGTTGAATTGCTTAACTGCAGTCCAGACTGAAGGGAGGAAAATGGAGCCAGAACCAAGGCAAAGGACAAGGAATTTCTTGTGAGAACTGCTTTTCCATATTCTTTGATCACAGATCTATTGGAGAATAGCCATTATTGTTAATAAATATTTGGATCAGTTCTTTAGCAGAGAAATGTGATGTGATGATTTTCTCTTCATTTTACTGTTTCTAATTTTAACTGCATTGATTTTGTTAGTACAAAACATTTTCAATTTTATGTAATCAAATTTATCCATTTCATTTTCTCTGGTCATCTCTATCCCATATCTGGTCGTGAACTCTTCCTATCCATAGTTTCAAAAAGTATTCTATTTTTTACTCCTCTAATTTGTTTATGATATGTACTTTTATATCTAGGTCATGTGTATATTTGGAGCAATATGAGATCTTAGTCTTAGACTGCTTCCTGCCAGTTTTCCAGCTTTCTCAGCAGCTTTTATAGAATAAACACTGTTTTTAAAAAATTAACCTTTTTTACAGTTAGGAAAATACTTAATTTACAAACAGTGGTCAAGAAAAGATTGTATTACTTTGATATCAATTTATATTTTAAAAGTAAAGGTCGTAAAAAGTAAGACCTGGAAGGGATTTTAAAGATCTTATTCAAACTTCATTTTACAGATTCAAGAAAGAGTAGGCCAAGAAAGATTAGATGACTTTCTGAGAATTAAACAGCTTTTAAGCATCAGGATAAAAAAAAAATCCCACTATATTGATTATCCCATTAGTATTTCCAATATATTTTGCTAGTCTTTTGGTTTAGCTACTTTAAATTAAAATCATTGGAAATTAGAAAGTGTTCTTTCCGAAGACCTCAAGAAAAGTATGCTTTTCCATAACATTATACTCCTTGGAATCAGAAGGCCTGAGTTTGAATCCCTGTTACAGTCTGTAAGATAGGAATAATAATATACTACAAGGTATTAAGGAAGTACTTTGTATCCCTGCTTCCCCAGTTGTTAGTATCCCCCATCCTCAGGACCATTGTTTATTTTTATATATGTCCTTGAATCATTCGTGAACATGTTGTTCCTCAGTAAAATGTAAATTCCTTAAGGCCAGGGCTTGTCTCACTTTTGTATGGATATCCCTCATCTAGGACAGTGCCTAGCCTATAGTTGGTACTTAAACAGCAGTCATTTGAGTGCTTGTTGTATTGGGGATATAGAAAATGGAAGTTTGTCTCAAGAAGATTTCATTCTTTTGGGAGAGACAATATGTATGCGTTTAAGCACCTACAGCATAATGGGCTGGGGAAGGGGACATATGACAGGAAGGCAGGGAGGCTGGAATGGCTTTCTGTAGAGGTGGTTCTTTGAACTATGTTGGGTTCTTGTTGGATGATTGACTGACTGGGCTATAAATGAGTTATTGTTAACAATGTGGTCACTTCTATTGACACAAATTTCTAACTCTTCATCAATTAGAACATGATCTTCCTGAGTGTCTGCAGTCTGAAAATTTCATCATCTCATGATCAACCCCTAGTGATAAACTTTCTGAAGTTAAGCTAATTGAAACCCACTAAATTACCTGCCAGTTCACTCTGTTAGATGAGATACAGAAAGATACATGTGTATCATTTCAGGAGCATCTCAGGGAACAATGAGTCAATTATCTGAATCATTACCTAAATGTCTCTGATTTTTATAAAGGAAAATAAAAAGTAGTTGGCTTTAGTACCATTTAACATGTCTTTTCTTCTGTAAATTTTTGCTATACTTAATTTTAGTTTGAAGTCTAAGATTGTAAGTTTCAGAACAGTTGCCAGTCTTCTTTAAGAGACGTTTCCTACTAGAGATTCCAACACCAATAAAGTCATAGGTCCAAATGAAATCACCAAAAAATAGAAAATATTTATTAAAGTACATAAGTATTCAATTATTCTTAATCTGGATTTTTGTTTAAATATTTAGATGTACATTTAGATGCTTCTGTCCACCACTACAGAATCTAACCACAAAATATTAAAATTAGAAGGAATATTAGAGATAATTTGGTCCAGTCCACTTGCTTTGCAGATGAGGAAAAGGGAATGTAGATAAATGACTGGCCTAAGGCCACACAGTGAGTGGCAAAGCAGAAGCAAACTTTTCTGACTCCTAGTCTAGTGGTATTTCTACTGTGTTATGATACTGCTTCTCCCTCGCATGCCTTCTCCTGTGTGATTGCTGTCTGATTGTAAGTCAGTATGCCATAGAAAACTCATCCAGCGTGTTGGTGGCCCACCTATTGTTCTTTTATTATCTTAGCTTTCCATTAATTCTCGAAACTTCTTGGCTTGTCCTTCATAATCTGTCTTGTCTGTTGTCACATCCATGCCAGATAAGTGTAAAATTGGGGCAGCATTCATTTCAAAAAGATTTCTGGCTTTGCCTTTGCAAACTTCAGGGTTGAGAAAGACAGTTACCTTCTTCACTTGTGAATTAGAACAGAATAAGATGATTTCCAAATATCTGGGCTTCTTGACAGGTTGCTCACCTCAGGAGGTTATCTATTAGTGTAGCAATTAGGCCGTCCATCTGTTGTCTGCCATGCTCACTGTATGACTGGCCTACCTGCCTTTGATGGCTTTTACATACAAGAAATAGTGTAAGTCATCATTGATAATGTGCTACATTGTACTTCTACCTCCATGCATCTTTCCATTTCCTTTTGGATTATTTATAATTTTCATTTTTTTCTCCTAAAATCATAGTTTTCTATCATTTGTAACCACACAGTATTCTTTTTTGAAATTTTATTGATGCCTTTTGTTGTTATATTACAATAATTACAATAAACTTTGTAACAAAGATTTTTTTCGAAAAAGAAGGGGGTTGAGGATAGGGGAAGCAATTCAGGAAAACTAGCCATTTGGTAGAAAACCTTCTAATAAGGAAGACTGGGTTCAAGTCTCAGCTATGCCATGTACTGTCTGTGTCTCTGGAAAAGTCAGAGGCAGCTAGGCAGAGTAGTAGATACAGTGCTGGACTTGGAGTCAGGAGAACCGGGGTGCAAGTCTTTCCTCAGACACTTACTAGCTCTGTGATCCTAGGCAAGTCACTTAACCTCTGTCTGTTTCCTCACCTGTAAAATGAGGGTAATCGATTAGATAATAGATTGTTGGAGGAGCAAATCAGATTATATGTAAGGTGCTCCAGAAGACTTAATGAAGTGATAAGCTCTTAACTGCACTAAGACTTTTGAGATACACTGTATAAAGCACTTGGTAAACCTTAAAGCCTTCATTTAAATCTTTTTCCAATTCAAATATATTATTTCTAAATTTTGACTTCCAGATTTTCTTCCTCCCACCCCTCCTCCTCCACAGAGGAGCCATGCAAAATGATATCTATTATATATGTGAAATCATGCAAAACATTTCCATCTTAGCCTCTCTCAAAAAAGAGAAAATTACACTTCAGTTTGTATTCAGTTCATTGATTCCCTCTCTAGAGGTGGATAGCATTTTTTTTTTTAATCATGGGTCCATGCCTTCTATGATACTCTTCTACATATCCTCCAATAAATCCGCCACACTGGATCCATTTGACGTGCAAGGATCCATTTGAAAGCTTCCACTAGCTTTCTTGACAATATTTCCACAGCAGTGGAGTGCATGGATTTGTCTGTTCTGTATCTCTCATTCTTGATTTTTGACAACCTGTTTTCTTTTCTAGTCATACATCTTTTTGGTATCTTTTAAACGCTGCTTCTTGTGTACTGTCATTTGTTAGTGGTATGTTTCAGCCAATCTATGTCCACTGTATCCATCTCTTATCATCCTTTGAATGAATGACCTGTGACTTTAAGCCTTAGTTGATATTCCATTGATAACTGTATATTATCACTGGAAAAATATTGTCGTTGTCAATTCATTTATTCAAAGCATTTATTAAGTATCTCATTTGTACCAGTGCTGTGTGCTAAATGCTAGGGATACCAACAAAACAGATTTTGTTCTAAAGGAGCTTAAATTCTAAGGAGAAAACAATATGTGTACAGAGAAGTAAATGTAGAGTAATACTGGGTGATGGGGGAACACTAGTAATAGCGTATATCAGGAAAGGTTTTGTGTTGAAAGTAGCTCTTCAGCTGAACCTTGAAGGGCACTGGGATTTGAAGAGGCACCGGTAAAGAAGGAAAACTTTCCAGGCATGTGGATAGCCTGTAGAATAGCCCAGAAGGAGGAATGGAATATTGGTGTGTGAGGAATAACAAGTAGGCCAGTTTAATTGGAACATAGAGTGCATTTGTGAGGGGGAGCAAGTGATGGGAAATCAGTCTGGAAATCAGTCTGGTTGGAGCCACATTGTGAAAAGCCTTAAATGTCAAACAGAGGAGTTTGTGCATAATATTAGAGGCAAAAAAAAAAGTAGACTTTTGTTTCAGGAAGAAGCTTGGAGTCATCAAAAGCACTGTGTAGTTTCATAATTGCAGTATTGCTTTTCTCTATGATGTTGGTGTTAGATGCCTTGTATTGACCATCTCCAGTATCTGGCTAAGGTATACACACTTATCGATGATATAAAATTATCTTTTTAAAAAATTTTTTCTCAACTACATGTAAAAAAATTAACATTCATTTTTTTAAAATGTTCACTTCCAAATTCTTTCATTTCCTCCCTTCCCCTACCTTGAAAAGCAAAATTATCTTTGTTATTGTTCTTTCAAAAAAAATCTAGTATTATTTTAACATATGTTTGAGAAACATTTTGTTGTTGTGGGAGGGCTTTTACCTCAGTATTTTACTCCACAGACATATCCATTTTTCATTGTCCACAAACAAATAGTGGAATCTTGACTTTTTTTAGTGCTTTTAATCAGTTAAGAGGTCATAAATCTATAGAATATCATTTGCAAAAGCCTGACATATTGTATCCTCATACTTTCACCAAAGATATCCTCAGTACATACGTAGTCTACTCTTGTAAAGATTTTATAAAAATGGGGAAGTAGGCCTGTGAGTCAGTAATTAATGTTTACTCAATCACCTTTTATGGGTAGGAATAATGACCTTGTTTTTTTCCAGCTGTTTGGTATCCTTTTTTTCTTCAGACATCGTAAAAATTGTCGGCTTCAACAGACTCCAAAGCTTTGTCTATTCCTGGTCAAGCTTCACTGCTCTTCCCATTTTTGCTGTCTTTACTGTTCTTCTTCCCAACGTAGGACATCAGGAACTGTGATGTTAAAGTACAATTGTGATTGATAAAGCAAAGAGTTTGTTTTAAGAAAACTTGATACATTTTTTTCATTTCATCTTTTTGCTGTCCTTCCAATTTCATCCTTGAGTAATTTTGGAAAGATCTGACCTAATCGAGTCTCTTGCTTAGCTTTCTGTAGACTTATTTTTCTCTCTACCAATTCTCAGTATTTTATAAAGCAGTAATGCTCATAACCTATCACCATCATCATCTGTAAGATTTTACAGATAAACTTATTAACTATTATTGCCCTTAGCTTCCACCTCTCTCTACTTGGCAAAGAAAGGTCACATGTTTGCTGACTGAGGCATTTTGTTTTAAGTCTTCCTTAGACAGTTGGGATATTCTCCGTGTCTTTTCCTTGATTTACCATTTCACTTTTTCAGTAATTTGTTTAGATAGTATTTATTGTAGTTGCTTCAACAACAGCTTGAGAAATTATACTGCCTCCATTGATAGCAAGTTATTTCCTGTCAAGATATATTCCATTTCATCTTTTTGTAATACCATTTGATAGTTGCTGTATCTAGCACCTCCTAGTTGTTTTTATGGAGGGAAAAAAAGGTTCATGATGTTTAGACGTGAGGCTTATATATCGTCTACAGCCTTGGCCTCCTTCGTCTTTTATTTCTTTGCATGTGTTCCAACATATATTTTGCTATCTTTTGCATTGAAATCACAAAATAGTAAAATGTAAAGTTGCCTTAATTCTCATTATCCTTCGTAAGAGATATTGGTATAGAAGCTGAAGTTGTCTTTATATGGCTCTTTTTGCTTGTGCTCAGCATGTGTACTACAATGTGAGATGACTAAATGTCCCTTCCAGTGATGTTTTTCGACATGATAAAACTCATTCTGCTAACTCCTTTCAAGGCAACTCTTACAATTAGCAACAAATTCCTTTTGTCTTCTGATGTCATTTGTAGTGAAAATGTCAATATGTATCTGATTCAGTTACCCCAGTTGTAAATCCTTTGGTCACTAGACAGTCATTTCACATTTAGTGCAACAAGAGTTAATGTTGTAATGTTTATTGACAGTCTAAGAACCTGACATTCTTAGCCACTGAGGATTGCTTCCATTCTTTATTAAGCAGACTTTCTTGCTCTGGCATTGCAGGACTCTTTGCTTTTATTCTCATTTATAAAAATCCTTCCCAGTTATTTCTCAAATATTTAGCCTTTGTGACTAAATTTGTTCAACCAGTTGTGTTATAGTTCATTAGACTTTACTCTTATTAGGTTTGTTCAAAGTGAGATAGATCTTCATGCTAAAGCCAAATGCTTAAAAGGTTATACTTTGCTTAGGCATATTAATAAATGAAAGTGTGATTGCATTACTTTCAGTGAGCAAAGCTTACCAAGCATGTTTTAAAAACAATTTAAAGCAGAAGGTAAAATGACATATGATTCTTTTCTGTGAAATGCAAACAGAATCTTAATTCTTGAATATGGATGTTGTTCTTTCTTGCTGTTCAAATTGAATAACTTCCTCCAAGGAATCCTGAAATATCTAGAGAAAAGATAGACTTGGGAGAACTGAAATTTAGTAGTTTGGTCATCAGAATACCATCAGAATGTAGCAAAAAGAGTTTTCCTGCTATCATACATGTAGCTAATTCTTTAAATTATGTTTTAATTCCATGTAATACTGCAGTTTGGACCAGAAAATCCCTTTAGGACTCAACAGATGGCTGCCCCTAGGAATATGCTCTCTGGATATGCTGAGCCGACTCATATCAATGATTTCATGTTTGAGCAACAGAGGCGAACTTTTGCAACCTATGGTAAGACTTATAGTTTAACCTAATTAGAAGAGTGGATATTTCTTAATGATAGAAGAACAGATCTGCTGCATTTTTAGCCTGCAGTTCTTGAATATCATATTTATTTCATATGCATATCTATTTTGTTACTTTTTTAAGATGGGAGATAAGAATGATTACTAGTTGGAAATAATTCTTGCTAAACTCTCTGGAGTTTACTAACGTATTAATTCCCATTGTGGGTTAGTTATGGGTTGCTTAGGGACAGGGTAGAGTAGTGGATAGAGGGCTGGCATGGTAGCCAGAAGACCTGGGTGTAAATCCTGCCTTTGACATGAACTGGTTCTATGATCTTGGGAAAGCTCTTTAACCTCTCAGAGGTAGGAGTTTCTTCATCCAGGAGTGGTAAGTCACAAGATTGGGATTCAAAATCAAGTTTCTTGAGTCCAAATTCAAATTTCTTCTCAGTATTTAGGTGATATATTGTCATTCATAAATTGAATAATTTATTTATTGGAAAATGCAACTTTGGAATCTTTCCACATGTAATTTTTAGGTTTCAGTAATAATTCCTTTAATCCATATGCACCGGTCCAAAGTATAGTACATTTTACTAAGATCTGGAAAAAAGACAATTATTAAATTCATCATAGATTTCACATTGTGGGGATATGTGCATACACAAATAGTTGTGATGCAAAATAATATGTGCATATGAGAAGCACAGGCCTGACTCCACAATAGGCTCATTACTGAGGGGGGAGAAATCAGAGTAGGCTTTGTGGAGAAAAAGACAGTTGAGGTAGGCCTTAAAGAATGATTTTTGTCCCCTTCCAAAGACAAAAGCCATAAACAGTTCTTATTTCATATGCCTAAATAAGTAAGTTCTGAAAAAAGTATTCAGCCCTATCTACCATTAATTCCTTTGTTATAAAGTACAAAGAAAAATAAGTTAATGAAATAAGCTGGTCAGACCATGTCTGAATTCTCATCTGAAATATGATTTAGTCTGTTATTTTTTACACTCAATTTAAAGTAGGTTTTTTTTTTCTCGTTGCACATGTTCTTGGAAGCTGTGTCATAATGGAGGGCCATGTTTTCAAAATAAGTATAGCAGAAGGCACACTAGACCTTATGTCAGAAAACCTGTATTTGAGCCCCAGCTACTCTAGTAACTTAAATGTTTGTCCTTAGGTAAATCACTTAACCATTCTAACCCTCTGTGTTATCGTCTGTCAAATGGCAGTAATAATTGCCTTTGCTTTTTCTCTCAAAATATTCTCTTAGCAAGCAGAAAGAATCATTCCTTTAACTTTTGAAATGAGATCCGAAATGGCCTCATTCTTTTAACAATAGCCTTTGATGTATCTCTCATTCACTAGATGGCGCAATGTCAAATGAATGGTATAAAGCATAAGTTCTATTTGGCAAATTACAAATTCATAAGGATTGTCTTTGTTGTGGCAAGAGTTGAAACTTGTAACAGTGTGAGGTAGATTTGCTAAATAATTTAATGAATGTTTTAACTTTTTATTTGCCCAAGTATTAGAACAGTTATACCAAGATTAGACAGTTTGGAAATTTTAGGGAAAAATTATAATTTGTAAGAATATCTTAAATTTGCCTAACATTGGACATGATTCAGACAAATTTACTAAAAGGAAGCTAATAGAAATATTTTGGGTTTTAAGTAGATAAGAAGCTTCGAAAAGTGAAAATCGACTATGTGCATTGATAACTAACTAAATAAAATATATTCATTTGCTAAAGTGTGGTGCAGTGGAATAAAGGTCAGAATTGTCTAAAATAGGTTTCAGCCAGACTTAGTCTCTGACTCCTAATAAATACTTGAGATAAGAATTTCTCTTGGTTTTATTTTGTCTTGATGGTAAAAGAATTCTATCATTCTCTGCCTACCTTAGGGAAAACTGAATTTTTGAAAAAGGAAAACAAAAATGATGACAAGAGAAGAACATATGCTGGTTTTAAAATTCTCTAAAGAATGATACACTGTTTTCCAAATTGGTATTGTGGTTTTGTTACTACACAAGATCTATGTATGTATGCCAGAGTAGGCTGGATATTTTTCTATTTAAGAATGGTTAGTTAGCTTTCATTAAATCGACAGAGGAAATCAAGAAATATTTTATGTTACTTTAAAAATTAAAAAGAATTTTTCCTCTGTGTCCACTCATATGAATTTTTATCCCATTTACATATACACACACACATACACACACACACATGAAGTATACGGTTGATTAGAACTTGAAGAGTCATTGAAGAAAGCAGACAAGGGAGTTAGGGAATAGAGGAACTTTGTATGAGGTAGCAAAAATGGCACTGGATTTGGAGTCAGAAGACCTGGGTTCAAAACTAACTTGTATTTATTTTGAATATATACTTCTATTCCTATCATTAGATTATAAGCTCTTTGAGGGCAGGGACTTTTGGTTTCTTCTTTTTATTGACAGTGCCTTGCAAAAGGTAGGTATTCAATATATTCTTGTTGGTTCATTGATTTGATTTCTTCTGATTCGTCTTACACTTAACCAGTCCTGGCCAGTTTCCTCATCTGTAAGAGTAGAGGGTGATCTCTAAAGTTTCTTCTAACTTCTATGATTTTATGAACGCTCCTTTTGTAAAAGGAGGGGTTTTACTAATAGTAGTGAACAGAGAAGAGGGAGTATATATTCCCTTCTTCATCTAGACAGGAACTGTAGCGGAATTGAGGGAATTCATGGAGGCAGGAAGAACCAGGAAACCCTCTCATTTTTCACCAGAACTTTAGTGCACAGGTATGTATGTAGAGAAAGATCAATTTTAAAGGCTAGTTTACTTCCCATACAAGTCTTTATAGTTGTGTTGCTTTTTTAGTGGGGGTAGCAACTTAATTTTTTTTTAACTTCTTTAAAATCTCATTCAAAAAGTTTATGTACAGTGAAACTTTCTGTACATTAAAGGCATGAAAGACTAAATTGACTCATGGGATTTGAACCTGTGATTTCAGGGATTCTACTCCAAAGCTGCTTTCCTACCATCAAGCTATCTCTTCTGGCTAAGAAAATATTTTAATGCTGAAAAGTAAATGCAAATGAACTAATAGCCAGGTGGTTGGTTCTATTCTAGCATGTCAAGAGGGTGAGTTGAGCACCTGTACCATTTAGCTTATTAAGAACTTATTATCAAGTATATTTGACTTAAATCTTGATTCTCTGAGAAAGCAGTCTTTTTTTTTTTTTTTTTTTTTTTTTTTTTTTTTTTGCTTTTTGGAGGGCAGTTGGGGGTTAAGTGACTTGCCCAAGGTCACACAGCTAGTTTTTGTGTTAAGTGTCTGAGGAAAAGCAGTCTTTACTGAATAAACTTTAGCTAAGGAATAAAAACTATCAACTTGCATATGTCCACAAAGATGCACACTTTTACTGTTCCTAACTCCTGTTCCCTCCCTGTCTGAAAGTGTTGATATTAAAATATTCCGTGTAAATTCTCTGTGGAAACAGATTGTGACCTTGGTGGTTCATGATACTAGAGATTAAATTGCCTTTGAAGTTCAGAAGGCATATGCTTAAAACAGAATATTATAAAATGTGTTATTTATTTTTGATTAGTATTTGGCCCTTTTTTCCATGTTCCCAAAACCCTCTAGAGACCTATAGGTAATGTACTTTTAAATTATTCACCTACCACTGACATATCTCAAATATGGGATGATTACAAATATACTGTTAATTTAGTGTGGGAAATGAGGAATATTCTTTCCCAAAATAGAAATGAGTTTTTCCCAATCAGTATAAGCAAGATGTTAATTTTTTAAATTTCTCTTCTCCACCATATTTCATGTAATTTAAAAAAAAGGTTTCCTCTTTTCCTAACTAAAACTTGAAATGTTGGGTATTAGTGAATAATTACAAATGATTACTATTCTGTGATTGACCTTTTTAGTGTATTTATATATATGTATATTACTATGTTATTAGAAACTAGACAAAGGTTTAAACAACCAGCAAATATCTAAGTAATTTTAGTACAATTTATTTCCTGAAAGAATAGTCTCTATCCTTTCCTGCTATAGTCTTTTTATTGTCCAGGCTAAAAATTGTATTTATGGATTTAACTAAAAATATATGACAGGCTAAGATGATTGCTCTTCAGAGAATTTTTGATGCATTTTAATTGAGGAAATGGGATGTGAAGTTATTTATGCAATTAAAAAATTGTGACTGGCAAAAAATTCAAATGACAATTTGCTCCCCCCCTTTTTTTTAACTTTAGGCTATGCATTGGACCCCTCATTAGATAATCATCAAGTGTCTACTAAATATATTGGGTCTGTAGAAGAAGCTGAGAAAAATCAAGGTAAATTATTTTTAATATTTGATACTTGCATGCTTCATTATATCAAGGATCTATAATTTTGTCAGTGTGGATACTGCCTTTCTCTAGCTTAATGGATGGTCTTTAAAAGTTGCTGTAGTAGAAAAATTCATGAACTTTATGATGAGCCTCTCCAAATTTAACTCAGCTAGAGTTTGGACAATAAATACTGAGTTCTTCCTCAACTCCATGATGTTTGATATTAGTTATATGCACTTGATTGTATTGTAAATTGGTCACTCCCGTTATATAGTAACAATAGAAGTAATAACTGGGTACAGCGTATACTTGATTTTTTTTTTCCTGATATTGGAAGGTATAGTTACATTTAAGCATAAAAATTTACTTTTTGTGCCATACAAAGGACCAGCTACCTTCTTGTAGTAATACACGTAGTTTTTCCAGGTACCTAGCAGAGGGAGAAGTAGGGGGAATAAATAGCCTATTGTGTAGCCTGAATACTTAGAAAGCTATTCAATGCTAAGAAGATATGTGTGTCTGTATAGTAAATAATTAATATAATTGTGCATATAGTTTTAGTTTTTACTAAAACATAACAGTGTAGCCAGTATTATTCCTTGAAATCTGTTGCACTATAATGTATCTGTCACCATCAGCCTTTTGAATTCCTCTGTTCAATTCTGTTGCTTTTCTAACCTTTTGCTGCTCTCTTCAGACTCTTGGTCAAAGATAGACTTTTTCTTTCCTCCCTCTTTTATTATCTGTAGCATGTTTACCTCCCTGCAGATATCTTTTCTATTTTGATCTTTCCTTTTCTCCTTTTCCATGTGAACAGAGACAGTTTCAGGTCTGGTATAGTTCCAGTTCAGCCATGGCAAATGTGGTACATCTCTAATACCTGACCTAGGGGAGTTACCATTAGAAGATGGGAAGGCCGTGTTCATGAGGAAGATTTCTCTGTCCCCCTCCTGCTGGGGACAGCAGTGGCTTCAGCCACCCTGACTTCTCAGTAATTCTATTTAAAGGGTTGGTCATCCAGAAGAGTGAAATAATCTAATGTTTATTGGATTGAATTGACTCAGACTTTCATTTTCTGGGCTGTTTCTGTCACCATTTACTGCAAATCATTCAAGGTTAATGACATAATAAACTGTTGTTTAAAAAATGAACTAACTGGACATCTGTGAACATTTAAAAAATTATAATAAAAGGTATTTATATTTTCTTAATGATGGAAAAAGCCCATGACAGTAGAACCTTTGACAGAAAATAAATCCTATATATGGGTTTAAATAAACAAATTGCATTAAGTACAGGATAGTAGAAACCTGAATTGATAATAGTTCTGGTGATAAAAGATAAGCTTATTACAAACCACTAGTGAGGTATACCTAGGGGGGATAAAGTTCATATGATCAAATCCAGATTATAGCAGATATTAGTCTTATTGTGGTCTTTGCTCATCAGGCCACATCTGGAGTATTTTGTTGATGTGCTATGTTTTAAGGAAATAAAGTGTTTCCAGAGGAATATGATCTAAGATGGTGAGAAGTATGGAAATATTAAGGAAGAGATGAAGAAAGTGTTTGGCCTGGGAAAAAAGAAGGCTGGGGGAAATATCAGAAATGCTGTCCTAGTACAGGAAAGTTTGTTCTTGCTACAGAGGACAGAACTAGAAAAAAGAATTAATGAGGGTTACAGGGAAGCTAATTTTAGCTTAATGTAAGAAAAATGAGTTTCTAATAACTAGATCTATTCAATAGTAAACATTCATCAAGCAACTCTGTGTGTCAGACATTGTGCTAAGAAGTGGGGGTTCAAGGAGAGGTAAAAGTCTCTGCTCTCTAGAAGCTTATAGTCTAACAGACAACAGTAGAATAAATTGTCATATAAGGTAATAAGTTGGCCCACCACTGCGGTCATTGAAAGTACTCAGGCAGAGGATAGGCAGCAGTCTGTAAGTGTTGCTGCTAGCATTGGCAGCTAAATATGACAGCGGATAGGGTGCTAGGCCTGGAGTCAGGAAGACCTGGATTCAGATCTGGCCTCAGACACCAGGCAGGTCACTTAACCTCTCTTTGCCTCAGTTTCTTTAACTTTAAAATGGGAATAGAACAGGGTCGTTATGAGAATCAAATGAGATAATATTTCAAAAGTACTAAGCACCGTGCCCAGCACATAGAAGGCATTACATAGATGTTTATTCCCTTACCCTTGCTGATGGAGAAATTTCTGTATTGGTCTACAGTCTGAACTAAATGCCTCTGAAACTTCCATCTGACTCTAAAATTCTCTAATTAGATGTCAGCTTAATATTAGGATCTCTTGAAAATGTCACAAACTGATATTAATACAACCATATCTCCTTTGTAATCTTTGTATTGAATTATAAATAAGCTTAAACATTATTTTGGAATTTGTCTTTAAGCTGAATTGGTTCTTTAAATGACAATCTGCCACTGCAAAAAAGCATAAGTTGACAGCTTAATAACAAGTTTTATTCATTATTTAATTTGTAATATTAAACTGTTAGTTTCTTTGAAAATGGAGAAGCTGTGGTCAAAGTAAAGTTCATTCAGAGAAGATTGTGTATTACCAAAGAAATATTCAATTTCCTGATTCATTAAACTTTGAAGAATACTTAAATATTATAATCACATGTATAAAGCACTTTAATGACCAAAGGGCTTCCTTACAAAAATAATGGATTATAAATTGTAGTATGAGATTCTATAGTGAGATTTAGTTTCTTTGCTTCATGTTATATATGCTTTGAAAATTCTGTCTATTCATTATCACTCCCTGTTTATGTAACTTTTCTTTACTAAATACATTTGTGTTGTCTTACAGGTTTAACTGTGTTTGAAACTGGCCAGAGAAAAACAGAAAAGAGAAAAAAGTTCAAAGAAAACGATGCATCAAATATTGATGGTTTCTTAGGACCTTGGGCAAAATATGTAGATGAAAAAGAAGTGGCTAAACCTTCAGAAGTAAGCATTAATATTTCTTATTGGCATTACACATATATACTCTGTAAGGGATATAAGAATGTTTCTACTAAGCATTGATCAAGTTCTGTTTATATGATATTTTTAGGATTATTTTAAGATCATGTCTGCCATATTAAATTTCAAACCATTCTTATAATTCTGACAATATTACTATCGCTAAATATTTATGGGAAAAGTATTTGAGCTCTTACTGTGTTTCCAGTACTATGCTATACACTGAGTTCCAAAAGAAACAATATGATACCCAGACTTAAAGAGCTTATTTATAGTCAAGTTGAAAGAGTACCTAAAATGAAAACCCTCATTCATTTTATTAGATGCTCCCATTCGAATGTAAACTCCTTGAGGGCAATGACTTATTTTGCTTTTGTCTTTGCTCCCCAGAGCCTAGCACGTAGTAAAGGATTAATTAATGCTTATTGATTAACCAGATATATTATGATTTTCTGTTTTTAAAGTTTGCCACTCTTTAAAATATGCTCATTTTTTCTGATTTAGGGAAAGTTTGATTACTTTAAACTTAGGCATTATCTTTGCTACCATTTTTGTGCCATAAAAATACTCTTTGTTATAGTCAGCTGGCTTGTTTTAAACAACTTATAGCTGATTTTAATGTAAGGTGAGATCTAGAACTTGAATTTTAAAGTAATGTACTTGATTTTTATAGGAAGAACAGAAAGAATTAGATGAAATTACAGCCAAGAGGCAAAAGAAAGGCAAACATGAGGATGACAAACCTGGGGAAGAAAAGACTATTTTACATGGTAACGTACTTTTTATACTGACTTCTCTTTTAAAATATATACTGAAAACTTTGGGTACCTACTTTTTAAGTAGGTCTAAGTACACAGTACAAATGACACTGATTGTCCTCAGCATTAACTGAAAATCATCTATATACATGTTTAGATTCTTATGCTAAATGAATTCTGTAACACTAAAGTCAGTGAATGCTTAATTATTCTTGTTCCAATTAGTGAATAATTAAGTAATTAAATCTAGGTAATTTTGATTAAAATTTGGAACCATTAATTTCATTCTCTAACTTTTAAAAAGAATTCTGGTAAAGTAACTAGTTTCTCTTTCACTTCGACTTTTTCTCTCTACCTCTGTATTTCTGATGGAGGTGCTAATGGTTAGTAATATGGTAAAGAAAGAAGAGAAACCCTAAATAACTCAATATATTACATTATAAGCCATTCTTTTGATGTAATATGCTCATTTGATTCTCATTTGACGAAGTAGAGCTTGAAGTTTTAATAATTCACATGTTTTAAACCTCAATGTTATTTTAAGTATGCCTCATTTCATAACAAATGTTTATACTTGATGTGGCTTTGAAATTGCATTCATCACCCCAGAGCACCTACTGTAGCACTATGGATGCTCTTGCATTCCCACTAGAAAATTTACCCTGAATTTAAGAAAAAGTGGTTTAGAAGAGGATTAAAACAAAGGATATGAATTGGGAAAGGAAAAACTATTTTTTGGAAAATCACTTTTCTATCTATGTTCCATTTTGTTGCTGATTTAAGATGACTAGCAACAAATGGCATATATTCCTGCTTAAGCATATTATTTCCTTTCCTCTTGGTATTGTAGATAGGTTTCTGTTTATAATCAAATTCTTTCCTAATCCAGTGCTTCATCACGGCGTGGAAATAGCCTTGGGTTCTGAATGTCTCAGCCAGTTGAATGATTTTGTGAAGATACTCCATATTTATGCTGTGCTTTGAAATTTACCAAGCACATACATATATTAAGGGGTGCAATAGACAGAGTGCTGAGCCTGGAGTCAGGAAGACGCAAGTTCCAATCCAGCCTCAGACATTGATTAGCTTTGTGACTCTGGGCAAGTCACTTAACCTCTGATTACCTCAGTTTCCTCCATTTTAAAATGGAGATAATAGCACCTACCTTCAAGGGTTGTTGTAAGCATCAAATGAGATAAATGTTTAAAGTGCTTAGCACAGAGTAGGTTCTATATAAAGGCTTAGTCCCTTCTCCCCTTTGCCATTATCCAATTTGATCCTCATAACAACTCTGTGAGGCAAGCATAACAGATAAGATTTTCATTTTTACTATTCCCATTTCAAAATGAAGACACTAAGTCTCAGACAGTTATTGTTGGGAGATGGGATTTGAATCCCAGATACCCCTGGCTCCAAATCACTATTGTCTTCCTAAGTTTTAGCAGCAAGGCCTCCAAGTTGCAGAGATTCTTGAGTATAGGTTTTAGGGACACGTTTTTTCTAAGGACCAACCTAGCTAAGTTTGAAGAGGCGTATCACCATAAAGTTGACTACCTACTACAAAGTTGCTGTCTGTGTCCTTGGAGGGAAGAAATAAATTGTAGAGCTTTAGAAACATAGGTAAAATCAAATGATTTTTCCTTCTACAACTGTGTTATAAATTATTTTATAAATCACTAAATTGTTGATGTAACTGAGGGCATAATATTTCTTACTAAAAAGTGTGTATCTGGTATTGCTTAGCAATTAGAAATTTGACAGTACATCTAATGTTAACAATAGCTATAATTCCAAGCAATTGAACTTGAAAAAGTCTTTGAGATTATTAAGTTATTAAAAAGTAAATATGAGCTCTTAAAAATGGCATAATCTTGTTTTTAAATGACTGCAGAGCTTTTTAATTTATAGCTATTTTGTGAATAGTTTATTTATTCTCTTTTCCTTTGTCTTCTATTTTAGTCAAAGAAATGTATGACTATCAAGGCAGGTCTTATCTTCATGTTCCTCAAGATGTTGGTGTTAATCTCCGTTCTACAGTACCACCAGAGAAATGTTATCTTCCCAAAAAACAGATCCATGTTTGGTCTGGACATACAAAGGTAGAAACTGTGATACTTCCATTTTGTTGTAATGTCATTATAGACAGGTCAGTTTTCAAAATTCAGTTATTAATTTTGGAATCGATTGTTTACACTGAGTTTTCCAGTCATTTAAATGCTAATGACCAGTTGATCTTTAATACTGACCTGCTTATGCATAGCAGTGACAACTGCCACTATTCCCCACCCTCCCTGTAGTTCACCAGAATCTCTTATTGAGAATAGAGATGTGCCTCGAAGCCACTAATGCAGTCACCTCCCAGCAGACAGTGAAGTCGTTGAGTAACAGGGCAGGGATGGTATCACTGAGTCCTCCCTTCAGTTTCAGTAACCAAAAGTCTGCCCTCCATCTTTCTGTCTCCTTTTGGGAGAAGCAAAAAATAGCAGGTGAGAAGGTAGCAATATTCAGAATAATTCAGGAAAAAAACAAAATCATATTCAGCAGAGGCAAATAATTGAAGTTTTAAGCTTATCAACAAATTGTATTCTAAAGAGTTTAGATGGAAAGAAGGTAGGAGGCATTTTATATTGAAATTCTTTGGTGATTGTACTCATTCTAAGACCCATAATTTGCAGTTTTTTACAAAGAGCTGTCATACTGCATTTGGGAGGGAAAAGGGACAAATCAGCTGTTTGAATAAATAAGCATTGCACTCCCAGTGAATATCAATGGATTTTTTTTTGTGGTTGTTTTGCTGTTGTTGTTTTTTTAAGGGATTTCAAAAGCTGTGTTTATAGCAGGACATCTCTTCCTGAATTAATAATGAAGTTTAGTTTAGTACATAATTTTTGCAGGGAAGGAGAGACTAGTGAATTCTATTGAAAATCCAGTTGTTGTTGTTTTTCATTTCTTATTTCAATAAATGGCAGGTTTTTCACTTTTTCCAACAAATTATTGTAATGTTCCTTTTAAGGGTGTCAGTGCCGTCAGACTGTTTCCTCTTTCTGGCCATTTGTTGCTGTCTTGTTCTATGGACTGCAAAATTAAGGTGAGATATTTCCAATATATCATCACTGAGTTAAATAAAATAGAAATATTACATGGATAATCCCAAAAGTCTTGGTGTAGCTTTAAACTCTAAACTCTAATAGCGTTTAAATTGTTTTCAAGCTATTTAAAGGCTTAGGCCTTACTAGCTTAAAATCACACCAAGATTTTGGGACACTATATGTAACTAGCACTTTTGTTTGAAAATGTGTGATCTTTATCATCATTTTACATTTGGGTTTGCTGAACTAGCTTTTAAGAGGAAGATTATTTTCTCATAGATCACTGTGTTTGAAATTTACACCACTGTATTAGGTGATATTGAGGGGTGGTGCCTTCTGTAAGGTTTCTTGAGTCAAACAGTTGGGTATTTGGAAAGCTTAGATAAGTGAGATTGCATGGGTTGACTTCTCGTATTTTATAAGTTATTAAAACACATTTTGAACTAGTCACTACTATTGCCTCACATATGTCTTGGGTGCTTCATACTTTTCAAAGAACTTTGATATTCAGTTATTGTTCCGTGTCCAACTCTTTGTGACCCTGTTTAGAGTTTTTTGGCAAAGATACTGAAGTGGTTTGCCATTTCCTTCTCCAGTTCATTTTACAAATGAAGAAACTGAGGCAAACAAGGTTAAATAACTTGCTCAGGGTCCTATAGCTAGTAGGTGTCTGAGGTCAGATTTGAACTTGGGTCTTCCTGACTCCAGGCCCTGCATTCCATCTACTGCACCACCTAGTTGCTCCCTCATATTCAGTACCTCATTTTTATCTATCACACACAGCAAAATCTTTCCATTACCCTGTGAGGTTAGGAGGACAACTCTTATTATCTTCACTTAGTGGATGAGGAAATTGAGGTTCTGAGAGGTAAAAGGGTCACAGAGAGAGTAGAGTGACAGAGCCTATACTGGCACAGAGGTCTTCTCTTTCCTGCTTATCTTCCCATGCACACAGCAGCAGACACAGCTACTATGGGACCACACAAGGTTCCTGCCTCTCTAAAGAAGGTGGGAAGCAGCACCTTGGAGTGGAAAGAACCCTGACTGGAATCAGAAGACTTGGATCCATATTCAACCTCCAAGGCTGACCAGTTCAGTAACCCCAAGGAAGGTGCTTCACCTCAGTCTCTGAGTCTCACTTTTCTCAGTCATAAGATGAGGGTGTTGGGCTCAAAGCTTCTGAGGTCCCTTTTAGCTCTGAGTCTGTTGTCCTTGAAAAACAATAGAAAGCAGGATTTAAAGAAATAAAAGCTAGAAGTAATATTCTGGTTTTTCTTACCCTAAATTTCAATTGTTACCTATTACTGCTTAATTTTACCTCTTCCTTATTGTTACACAGTACTTTGTGCTAAAAAAAACTCTGGGCTTTGTTCTCATGCACAGCTTCTTCCTGTTTCACTTCAGTCTACTCCTACATTCTTTTAAGTAATTTAGTGCCCCAAACTCCTACTTTTTTGTACTTTAGCCCAAAAGGCCATTAATTTTCCTTTTTCACTCCCTCACCTCTGGCACATGCCGTTTCTCCAGTCACTCCAGTCCATTTTCATAAAGAGAACATTAATTCACGTGTAACAATATTTAAATATTGCTAGCTTTATTTATCTGTTCTCATGTGTTTAAGATTTCTCTTGACTTTTTGTAATTTTTTTAAATACTAAAATAAAAACATGTGACATTACCAGTTTGAGTTACTGTTGCAAAAAATAGCATTTATGATAATGTTTGTTATCTTTTTTCACTGGCATTCATATTTAATAATAATGTATGAGAAGCTGTTTGGCAGAGTGGGTAGAAAACCAGCTTAAGAGTCCAAATAACTTGGGTTCAAGTCTCAGTTCTGACACATTGACTCTGTGGCCCTGGGCAAGTCACATAGCTTCTCTGGGTTCCAGGCCACTTTCTAAAAACTGTGAGTTGCAGGACATTTGGCTAGTCATCATTGATAAAGGAAATTCCATTACTGTCTACTGTCCAGACTGATGACATCACAATTTCAGGCTCAAATAAAAGTTGAACATTAGTAGATAATTTTCTAAGGTTCTTTTATTAATCAACATGCATGATAATAGATTCATGTACTTAATTTTAACAATTAAAAAGAAATATGGATAAGGAAAATAATTGTTTTATTCTTAAATGGTACAGATCCTTTTTTTAAACATAAATACTGGATTTTTTATGCTCTAGTAACTGACAAGACCTGACTTTAAAAGATTAACTTATAATAGGTTCTTTATCACCTACAACATGTTCCCATTTTAGTTGTTGGGATTTTCTGGGTAGTTTTTCATTAAAATTGTATTCACTTCTTTGCACTTTAATTGTTGGTTGGAGGCCATGTTATTTTGGGGGGGATTGTTTGTTTGCTTTTTGGAGGGCATTTGGGGTTATGTGTCAAGTGTCTGAGGCTGAATTTGAACTCAAATCCTCCTGACTCCATTCACTGCGCCACCTAGCTGCCCTAGCCATTTTAGTTTTTAAAGTTAAATTTGGTTTATTAATTCTGTTACCTCTCTGGCACATTAGTCCACGTCCTCAAAAAAATTATTAATAATATCAATAGAAAAATGTCTATTCTGTGCTTCAGAAAGCATTTTAAAATGGCTAACTTTAAAAGGTTACAGCCATAATAACAATAGAAAATGGCTTTAGAAACTTCCTACCAAACTATCCTTGCCTGTCACCTCTTTCTGAGCAAAAACATTAAACAAAGTTTTTCCTCTGCAACTATTCTTAACTTTTTCTCAGCAAATCTTCTTATCTGGAATTCATTTGCCATTCATGACTCTTGTGATATAGAAAATGTCCCATGACTAGGATTTGTTAGTAAGATAATATTCCTTTCACATCTTTTCAGTAGTTTAAACTATTTCAAAGGATATATAGTAGACCTGGAATACAGGCTGATACCAATTTCTCTTTATAAAAATCCATCCATTAATCAACATGGGTAGCCTTTTTGACCTACAGCTATTCTTTTTTATTATTATTATTTTTGGTTTTGTTTTTTAATTTTATTTCTAATTTATGGAATAAACAAGCATTTCCATAGCATAGTACAATTTTTTAAAAAACAATGATTGCACATGAAACTGCAAATCTCCTTTCTACAACTTATTTCTTTTAACTATACAACAAAATCATCGTGTAAATTTTTTTCTTCCCTCTCCTGCCCTAAAGATGGCTAACATTAGACACAAAGAGTGTGTGTGTGTGTGTGTGTGTGTGTGTGTGTGTGTGTGTAAAATTACTCTATACATCTATTCATCAGTTCTTTCTCTGGATGTAGATGACATCTTTCTTCATATGTCCTTTATAGTTAATTTGGGTATTTATAATAGTCAAAAAACCTTATTAACTCAGAGTTGTTGTTCAGACATTATTACTGTTCTCTTGGTTTTGCTCATTTCTCTCCATTATTTTGTGCAAGTTTTTCCACGTTTTTCTAAAATAGCTGAGCTCATCATTTCTACAGTATTATTCCATCATAATCATATACCACAATTTGTTCAACCATTCCTCAGTTGATGGGCACTTTCCATTTCTTTACCACCACAAAGAGAACTCCTATAAATATTTTAGAATATATAGATTCTTTTCCTTTTATCCTGATTATCTTCGGAAATAGATCAAGTAGTAGTATTGCTGGGTCAAAGGGCATAGGTAGTTTAATAACTGAACAAATCTAAATAATTTATACTCATATAAAAATGTTCTAAGTCATTATTGATTAGAGAAATACAAGTTAAAACAAAGAGAAATAATTTTACACCCACCAGATTGGCTAAAATGATGGAAGATGAAAATGACAAATATTGGAGGGGATGTGGAAAAATTGGAAACCACAACTATTCTTGACAGGCTCTCACGAAGTAGTAGAAATACCCCTACTGCTTTGTGTATCCTGGCAAGTGATATCTGCCCATTAACCTGCTACTACAGCAACAGTGACAGAATCGGGATAGGGAAACTCTTTGCCAGCACACTCAACATTTAAGTCAGCTGTAACTTTGGAGTCTTTTTCTTTTTAACCCAAAAGGGTCAGCTTACATCATATTAAGAAATAGATTCAAAATGTGTATTTATGTGCTTTTTCCATACTTGAAATATTATTGTAGGTTGATGAATGTCAGCCCTGTAGTGGTCTTTAGGTTCAAAAAGGTGTGTATTAAAAATTCATCCTTCATAAATTTTTCATGACTGTAAACCATAACAATATTTGGAGGAGATGGGTCCATGAAAGTAGTGACTTCCTCTGGTTAGAGCAACCATTTGACCACTTATAGGAGCTTAAAATGATGTAAGTGAGGAAGTCTGGGATTTAGATTATTAGTTTCTATCTAACATATACATTATCATGTATACAGATTGGCATTGTATTCCCTTTAACCCTGAGAAAAGTTCAGTGAGAAGTAGAGGAATTGTGAGCCTATTAAATTTCAGTCAGTTATATAATCATATTTCTACTGGATACCAGATTTGGAAATGGGGGCAGAAATTATTTTGACTTTCTTTGGCTATTATTAAAGAAGTTGATTATTTTAAATGAATAAACCAAAAGAGTTAAATTTCACCCAGTAGCATACCAGCATGCTTCATTTAATTTTATCGTGACTGTTAATAATAAAACTTGTCATTTTACTGAACTTAGGAGTGCAGTTTAATATTTCCATTTTTTTTACAGCTATGGGAAGTTTATGGAGATCGACGCTGTTTGAGGACATTTGTTGGTAATATTTCTCTCTTTACGTATATGTATATAGTATGTATTATATATGTATGTAGAGCTATATATTTGTGTGTGTGTGTGTAATCCACAAAATAGCGCTACTGATAATGTGATTTTGCTATTAACCATTCTGCTGTTAGCAAGATTTGTTCTAAGAAATCTTTTTGCCCCATTGTGCATTCACTAGAGTTCATAGTGAAGTCTGATAGCTAGTAGTGATTAGGTATCAGTCTGCCACCAGATGATTTATGTATATCCTTTACCGCAGAAGAAAGCTTTTATGGCTGTATTCATTTGTTCATAGATGGGGAGTAAACCACTCAAGGGTACTATAACTATTGATCTTTGCAGCCTAGCAAAAATGCTTGATTTGGATTGGTGAATATCAGTGGGGGGGAATACTCTTTGGGGAAGAGGGAATCAGGGTAAGGATGTTTCATGTCCATGAAATCTGCAATTGAATGAATGTCTTTGGAAATAAAGCATAGAAACCGTAGGGAGAGTGAAGAAGTGACTGAGTTAATTTACCAAGGGAAAGCACTTGTTGGGCATTTTGCTTGTTTTTAGTTGATACTGAAGTGATATTGAATCTATTAGTGACAAATGAAGACATTTGTGAAGAGAAAGTTGGTTACATTATTACCAAAAGCACTTTCAGCTTTGAACCAGGTTCAAATACATTCAATACATTGATTCTAATTTTGTATCCTTGCATCTATGTAATGCCCTATTTTAGGCGAGTCTGTTTTGAAAATGCCCTGCTAGTATTAGTATAACTTTATGTACAGAATTCTACAGATAAATCAGGTAATTGATTAAACTGTTTACCTTTCTGAAAGATGTTGAAGTCTTTCAGTGGCCAGGTACAACATTTATACACTAATGATAACAGTATAAACTTATTGGGTTGTTGGGTTTTTTCAAGGCACCTGTCAGATATCATTTGTGAATGGCAGTCTTATTTAGCCAGCTTCTCCACTCCTCTATCAGCCTCTTTTCACAAGCCCATCTCAAAAAACTGGCTGGTGTCTTTAAGTACCCTCCAAGAAGTATGATGAGGGGAACTTGTGAGAATATAAATCTGGGCCTGGAAACAGAACAAAAAGGGAGCGATGTAGGCCTCAGCCACATTGAGAAAGATGAAGCTGTTTTCTGAAGATATTGGGAAAAGACGTTTTAATAGGCATCTCAAGAAGATGATGGTCACTCAGTTATTCCCTGTTATCTGATTGTTCATCCAGGTTTCTTTTCACCAAACCAAGTAAAGTGTCTGCTTTGATTTAGCCATTTAACATTTCATCTTTTGTTGGGTTTTTTTGTTTGGGGTGTTTTGCCTCTCTCCCTTTAAAAGGAGATAAATTACTTGGTTCACAAGTATCAAAATACACCATAAATCTGACTCATAGTTCAGAACATGCCATTTCAGAAGCAACCAACACCAAAAAATTAGTTTCTGTATTTCTTCTTTTTGATAATTGACTCATCGTAAGTTTGCACACTTTTAACTGTGGAATGTTTTATACTGGGTACTAGGAAATGCTACAATAATTTTTTTAGACCATCAGTTCCAGTATACTAGACTATCTAATTTATCTCTTGGAGTTTATATTCTAAGAGGAAATTAACTTTTCCCTCCTCATCATCACCATTTTTTAATTTATCCTCAGGTCACAGTAAAGCTGTTAGAGATATCTGTTTTAATGGCGTAGGAACTCAGTTCCTCAGTGCAGCATATGACAGATATCTTAAGCTCTGGGACACTGAGACAGGTAAGATTTTCAAAGTAATATAGTCTAATTAATACGTAATTGTTTGGCTTGTTAGATCAGTTTTTTATATATCTAAGATGACTACTTAATTATAATTTTTCTTATTTCTTAGAATTATGTACACTTTCCATTCACTGTGAATTCTAGAAATGCCTTTCTTAACTTCTTTAAGTTAACTGATTATAATTTGAACAAGCTGTCCTTCATGAAAATTTTGTTTTATCAATAGGCCTAACTCCGAGTTTGCTTTTGAGTGGTCAAATTGACAGGTAATTTGGGGTTTTGATTTTAGGTCAGTGTATATCAAGATTTACAAACCGGAAAGTTCCTTATTGTGTCAAGTTCAATCCTGATGAAGATAAACAGAATCTTTTTGTGGCTGGTATGTCAGATAAGAAGATTGTGCAAGTAAGTGTTTATAAAATGAATAATCATAATATTTTAGACCTACATATTATATTTCCAGCTGAGATTTTCAGAGAAATTGCCCACAACATATAATTAGAAGTTTTGTTTTTGTCAGTCCTGTTTTTGTTTTTTTTTTTAAGAATCAACAAATTCTTGAAAACATGTTGGTCATCTTTTACCCTGTGCTTCTCAGTCTTCGTGATTTTTTTATCCTATTGTTTTAATTATTTTGCACCATTTCTAACTCCTTTGTACTTTCCTCTTCAACGTGCAGTGGGATATCAGAAGTGGGGAGATCGTGCAAGAATATGATAGGCATTTGGGAGCTGTCAACACCATTGTGTTTGTGGATGAGAATAGGCGGTTTGTGAGCACTTCTGATGACAAGAGCCTCCGCGTTTGGGAATGGTGAGTTCCCAACCTAGTGAAGTCTGACAGAGTTTATTTTAAACAAACAATAGGGAAATGGGCAGCCAAAGACAATTCTTTGAAAATACAGCCCTTTGAAAATAATACTGCCATTTTCATCTGCCATTACAGTGAGGTTTTTAATTACTTCACTGCATATGATTAAGGGAAATAAAAATAATACTATCATATATAATAACTATAGTCCACCACCACCACTCCACACCCCATTACAAGGACATGCAACTCCAAGTTTGCTTTCACCAGCTGTTTTCGTTGAATCTTGCCTTGCATATTTATGACCAGAGATACAAATGTAATCTTTGGCCAGATTCCCTTGTATCTTTTACTAACACACATGGTTTTTCTCACAAGCAAAAAACATTATATAACTCTGAAATAGGTGTAAAATTATGACCATTATAAATTGATGTAGCCTATTGGCAATTTTATGAAATGTTATGAATTTTTGCCCTGAAAGCTGCCTATTCTTTTCAAATAGAAGAATTTTTGGTTGTTTTTTAACCACAATCTTCATTAAAAATCCATGAGAAGATATAACAATCTTTTCAGAGGATCTCAGAATTGGACGGGCCTTAGAGGTCATCAAATCCAACTCCTACATGAATAAGAATCCTCCATCCTCCCCCCAGCATATCTGACAAATGCTCACCCAGCCTTTGATGTGTCTCTGTTTCAAGAGAGACATCTTCAAACTGTATAATTCTTACTTTTGAAACTGCCTAAGATACTATTTGTCATCATGTTATGTCTCAGACTAGGAAATGGAATATCATAAGAATAGCTGGCATTCTTCACTCAGGTCCTGTTCCCCATGATTCCTTATGACATAGCGGTGATCCTCAGTTCTCATAGACTAGTGCCAACAGAGTACAAGTTCTGCTAAATCCTACGGGGTGCTTCAGCAGAGGATTATGATATGTTATAGAAGAGCAATCTGACCAGGTACAAAGAAATTTGCTCAATAGGTTGACCACTTTTTTAGCTATTTTGGCGGAGTTTTGTTCTAAATATAAGCAAAATACAGACTTGACTGACCATTGCAAAATGCATATATATTATTTTTCAAATTTAAAGTATTTTCCAATCTGTTCACCGCTTTACATGTCACTAACAATGTTAATTTTGTTGTAATTATCAATAAAACAGTTATTACAGTTTAATTTTCTTTTTATAAGAAGCTTCATGAGGAAGTTTCAGTATTTTTTAATTCTGATACTATTCCAACATTTCTTAATCTATTAGCCCCTTATGTTTTATGGTTTTCTTAATAGGAAACAGACTTTAGACATTCTTTCTTTTGAAGAAATTTCTTCAGTTTCTCACCTTATGTGTTTCTTGGTTTGCAGGGACATTCCTGTAGATTTCAAATACATAGCAGAACCCAGTATGCATTCAATGCCTGCAGTGACTTTGTCTCCTAATGGTGAGTCAGTGCAGAATTCATGTTTTGGAATGAAGACATAGAACATAGTGTGCTTTTTCCAATGATATAGAGGTTTTTTAATTCTCTTTTTCACTATCATTGTATTATGTATATTTGTAAACTTTTGTGTTGTTATAGATGACTTAATTGATTCAGTATTTTAATTACCCACCATGCTATTTTATGTATTTAAAGAAATAAATACAATGATTTATAGCTGCTATCTGCTAAATCTCTAAGGATTTACAACTAAAAATTAGAATCTGTTTTTTTTCCTAGCTCTCCCACTGACAGAATCCCTTTTGGCAGCTCAGTAATTTGATAAATCAGCTTTGTCTTAACTTAGTTTCCCACTTTTGAAGGCTTTAGGGATTAAACAAAAAAGACTTTATGGACAAAAGTAGAAAATATAAGTTGTTCTTTTGGGAATCGTTTTGTACTGCACTTTTTTTTAAAATTTTAATTTATTTTCTTGGTTACATCATTCATTTCCACAAGGTTTTGAGTTACAAATTTTCTCCCCTTTTTGCCCCTACCCCCCAGCCCAGAACATTGATCCCACTGTAAGGCCCCTCCCACAATCTGTTCCCTTTTATGCCTTCCTCCATCACCCCTCTAGCTTTCTAGCAGGGCAGGGAGGAGCTTCCTGCCCCCGTCTCTGTATGTATTATTTCCCAGTTGCATTTGATTGTATAGCTTTAAATACTAGATTCTTGCAATTCCTCCCCCATCACCCACTCCCACTGGGAGGAGCAGCAATTCAATACAGGCTGTACCTGTGTAATTACACAGGACATCTCCATGGTGGGCAAATTGTGAGAGGCTAATTGTATGTCCCTCCTTCCTATCCTGGACTCCCCCTTGTTTTGTTCTCTACAATGTCCCTGTCCCTTTACTGAGATGTATGCCTCCCACACCCCTCTCCCTACCTCACCCTTCCCTCAATCCCCCCCCTCTCATCCCCCTCCCCACTATTCTCCTATGTGGCAAGATACTCAGTTTAGAGTTTATGTCTTTCCTTCCCTAAGCCAAATTCAATGAGAGTAAATGAAAGTAAAGTTGTAACCATTATCCCTTGCCTCTTTTTT
>CM053593.1:271317729-271329063 GCA_028646575.1 Pseudocheirus occidentalis
AATGACATAAACTCTAAACTGGGCATCATGCTACACAGGAGAGTAGGGGGCATGGGGATGGAAGGGGGGATGATGGAGGGGAGGGCAGGGTCTGCTGGAAGCACACACTTCAGTAAAGGGACAGGGTAGAGAACAGAACAAGGGGGGAAGAGATAGGAAGGAGGAACATATGATCACTGTCACAATGTGTCCACTATGAAGATGTCCTGTATAATCATACATCCACAGCCTGTATTGAATTGCTTGTCCTTCCAGTGGGGGTGGGTGACAAGGGAGAAATCGCAAGAACCTAGAATTTAAAGCTCTGCAATACTTGCAACTAGGAATTAAGATATACAGGGGCTGGGGTAGGGAGACCCTCCCCGCCCTACCAGAAAGTTAGAGAGTAGATCAGGGAAGGGGATTTACAGTGGGATTGCTGTTTTGGGGTTGGGGTAGGGGAAAGACAGGGAGAAAATCTGTAATTTAAAAATCTCATGAAAATAAATGATGTCAACAAGAAAACAAATAATAAAAAAAAGAAAGTTAAAAAAAAAAGAGGACATTCTTTTGTCTCATTTCTTACCTAGCCTTAATCACTGAATGGGTGCATTACCTCAATGCAACTGAGACCTGGGAAAGACCTTAGCTTAAAATGGTCAAGTTCTCCCACTGAGTCTCCACTTGTCTTGATTTACATCTTGCTAAATGGCTCTGGAGAAGAAAGTGAGGTTAGTGACTTTGTATAGCCCTTCCTCACTTAAATCCAATTCACATGCAAGTCATGGCATCACCTTCCTGATCCCATGGTCTTCTTTGAGATTGAAGGACTAACAACAACAAGCACAATGTCACCCACAAACTAGAAAACCCACTGAACCCCACCATCTATAAGTAATCCCTTTTTCATTTTGGGTTTGTTGGACATACTCCTTTAACAACTGCAAAATGCCTTTGATGAGCATATGTCTCCTTATTTTATGTCGGTCTTAAAAGGATATCATCAAAAGGATAAAGTAGTCATACCTGTACTTTCTTGAGAAGGACAAAGACATATTACAACAGCATTTTTCACTAGGCTTAAGAAGTACTGATGGCAGTCAACTGTCATCAGGAAAAGTAATTCCCATAGAGATGTAACCTGGCAAATGCTTCTGTGAGTGCTTCAACCACAGCTACCAAAGACCTAGAAAATAAAGTTCTCACCACCAAAGTCCTTGGCACTGCCACATAGTTCATCATTAGAAACTGAAATGATTTTATCATATTAAAGAAGATAATTACCATCCACTTTACTATTGTATTCTAAAGATGAGACCCTTCCATCTGACTTGACTCCCCATTAGATTGTGAAAATCCTTGAAAATAAGGATTGTCCTACTTGTAATAGGAATGCCTAGCACAGTACTTTGCAAGTAACAACTGCTTGATAAATATTTTGTTCATTCACTCATTTCTTATGGAACAATAGTATTCCATCATATTCATATAACACAACTTGTTTAGCCATTCCCCAACTGGTAGGCATCCCCCCAATTTCTAATCCCTTGCCACCACAAAAAAAGCTGCTATAAATATTTTTGTATATGTGAGTCCTTTCCCCATTGTTATGATCTCTTTGGGATACAGACCTAGAAGTGGTAGTGCTAGAACAAATGGTATGCACAGTTTTATTGCACTTTGGGCACAGTTCCAAATTGCTCTTCAGAATGGCTGGATCAGTTCACAACTCCACCAATGCATGGTGTTCTAATTTTCCCACATCTTCTCCCATCATTTTCCTGGTAAGTAACTCTTGGCTATAGTCCCAGTTCCTTTGGCTTCTGGAATATCATATTCTATGACCTCTAATATTTTAATGTTGCAGCAGATAAGTTCTGGGTAATTCTATTGTGGTTCCTTGTTATTTGAATTGTTTCTTTCTGGCCACTTGTGGTACTTTTTACCTCAACCTGATAGTTCTGAAATTTGGCTATAATGTTTCTTGGAGTTTTTATTTGGGGATCTCTTCCCTGAAGTGATTGGTGGATTGTTTCAATACTTATTTTAGCCCCTGGTTCCAGGACATCAGGGCAATTTTCCTTGACAATTTCTTGAAAGACGTGGTCCAGGTCCACCTTTTTATTATGGCTTTCAGGTAGTCCAATGATTCTGACAGTTGTCTCTCCTGTACCATACAGGTCAGTTGTTTTTCCCATGAGGTAGCTTACATTTTCTTGTATTTTTTCATTATTTTGAATTTGTTTGATTGATTCTCACAGTCATTGGCTTCCACTGGCCCAATTCTAATTCTTAAGGAGTTGTTTTCTTCAGTTTTATTCTACAGATTTTTGTAATTTTTTCCCCTTTGGCCAATTCTACTTGGTTGGCTGGTGCTGCTGGAGGATGGCTGCTTACCTGGTGCAGAGCCAATGTCCTAGTACTTGTCTGTTATGTGCTGAGACCAGTGGGGATGTTTCTGCATTTCTATGTTTTTGGGGATGTACTGAAGTATATGACTGTCTGGCATCTGCCTGTTTGCCTGCGGCTAATACACTAAAGCTTATGGAGGCTGTCAGAGCTGGAGTCTACCCTTCCTCTGGCTATGCTGTGGTGTGTGTGTTTGTGTGTGTGTGTGTGTGTGTGTGTGTGTGTGTGTGTGTGTGTAGGCGGGCGCCAAAGAGGAAGTCATAGTGTTGCCATTTGTCTGCTCCACCACACTGGGGCTCAGGATCTACTCCTGGTTTGCTGAGGTTGGGCTTGCTGGAATGCGTCCTCTCTGGACTTCACTTTTCCTTTTACCTGAGACAGACCTTTCTTGCCAATCTTCCAAGAGTTTCTTGGGCTCAAAGATTGTTTCACCTTGCCTTTTTGCTTATTCTGCTGTTCCAGGATTTATCTGGGGGCACCATTTCGTGGTTGCTTGGAGGTAAATATGGAAGAGTTATGGCAATTTACTGCTTACTCCACCATCTTGGCTTCCAGAAATGGAATAATGTACTTTAAATGAAATGTAAATAAAATCATCCTTCTCTTTTTCTCAATTTCTTAACGAATGAATTTTAGAGGTGTACTTTAGCTTGAAAATGACGATCTAAATCACATGGAAATCTTTCCCCTATGTGTCTACTAAAGTAATCCAGGGCATTTAAAGTGGTCTGGCAAGCTGAAGGGATTTAATAACATGGTGCCTTCTGATATTATGAAAAAGAGTTCTTTGTGCACCCACATAACAACACTGCTAAAAACACTATTTCCATGCTTTCTTATATCACAAATTTTAAGTATATTTAATATTTCTAGGGCTCAGGTCAATTACATAAAGTAGTTCTCTGTCTATTTAACAATGAATGAAGGAAAATTATATTTAATTGTTCTACCACCAAGATGATATAATAACATTCCTCACCTGTAGCTTAAAAGTACTTTGTTCTACTTAAAGAAAGCTACTTTGTATCTCCAGGTCAATTCAATTAAGAAAAACCACATGCAATGAGTTGGGTTAGGCACAACTGCTAAAATGAAAAAAAAATACAAATATTCTGTTATCTAGGAATTTATGAATATATTTGGGAGGGAGAAAGATATGATGTATGTGAAACCATAATACAAACTGTAACAAATGCATGGAAAAAGTATAAATAGAGTGGTAGGAGAGATTGTTTATATTTGCTGTGGAAAAATCTATAGATGGTATGAATGGTGTGGAAAAAATTCACAGAAGAGTTAATGGTTAAAGCTTGGCCTAGAACAGGTTCTCAACCTTCCTAATGCTGCAATCCTTTAATACTACTATGTAGACATATCTGCATGTGGGTGGACCCACCTGGAGATGGATAGAGGAGCAGTATCTCTGTTCCTAAGACCATCAGGAATATATGTTTTCCAATGGTCTTAGGTGACCCCTGTGAAAGGGTCGTTTGACCCCCAAAAGGGTTGTGACCCGCAGGTTGAGAGCCGCTGGCCTAGAAGAAAATGATTTTAGAAGGCAGGGGTGGAAACATTCCAGGCATGGGGGACAGCATGTGTTAAGTCCTGGAAAGCAAGAAAGAACAGGATGAGATAGGAAACAGTAAATGATTTGGTTTGGATAAGCAGAGATCAGTAAAAAGGGCTGTCACGGTGTCCAGCTAAGAATATGTTTTGAGAGGGCCAAACTGAAGGCCATAGTTTGCTGACCCCTGCCTGAGCTCTGGAATGCATGAAGGAGAATAATGTAAACTAAGAAAAGGTATGTTAGAGTGTAGTTGTGGACCTCTGAACGCCAGGTTAAGGAGTCCAGATTTTACTCTCCATATGCACTGGAGAAACCACTGAGTTGAGAGGTGAGATGGAATCAGACTCCTGCCATTGGAAGATTGTTCTGTCAGGGATATGAAGGATGAAATATAGGAAAAGACTTGCTGGCAGGTAAACCAGTGAAAAGACAATTTATAATTGTCCATGTATAAGTTCAGAGATAATAGGGACCTGAAAGAGAATGTTAGCAGTAGGAATATGGAGGAGAGGGAAAGAGAGTCTAATGAATTATTCCTGTTTTCCATCACAGTATTCTCCCTAGCTACAGTGCCTTCCTGGTTTCAGTTCAAACATTCTCCTTTCCTCAAATTAAAAATATTTTGAGCTTGAAACTTAATTTTCATATCTGTAAAAAGTGGGGTAGAATCAGATTATTTGGAAGATCTCTTCCAGCTTTCAATTTCTACTGTGCTGGCCTTTTTCCTACAAAAACTCTTCTAAATAGAATATTTCTTCTGCTTCAATGCATTTTCTTATGCTTACTCAGGTTACACCATTTCTGGTCTCCTTCAGGATAATAATCAGGTCAGTTTAATTTATTCTGCATTGTCTACCATACTACGTACACCTAAATACTCAATTAAAAAAATCCAATCTAAAGATCATGGGAATGTATCAGAAATATAAATTCTTTCTTCATCATTCAACATCATTACTGAGGAGAAAACATTAACAAAGCCCATGTCTAAAATCATGTATTTAATACAAAGTATAACTTGGGGATCCTTAAGATTTACTTACTATTAATAATTCAGATAATTAAAAAGTAAAGTTAGATAAATACTAAAAGCCTAGGTATCAGTGTTTAAATACCCAGATTATTTTATGCTCACTGAAGTCAAGGAATTTTTATCTAAAAGAGATCATTTGGTGTAACACCCTCATTTTACTAAGGAGGAAGGTAAGGATTAGAGTGGGAAAGAGTTCACAAAAAGGAATAAAAGAGCCAGAAATCAAACCAAGTCCCTTTGATTCTAAATGTAGCTTTCTTTCCACTATGTAAGTTTATGATATATTTCCTTTTAATTTCTTTTTCTCATTGGCTTAAGCCTCTAGCTTAGCAGCAGTATTCCCACATGGTGCTATAAACCAGGGTTCCCACTGTAGGTTATTTCTTTGATTTGCACAATTGGTCCCAGCACCTCATGGTGATGAACTGAGTCAGCCTAGCAGGCCATGGATAGCAATTCAGTCAACATGGGTTTTATGATCACTAAAGCAAGCAGTGGGGCAAATACATATGACACTACTCTGTCTTGAGGGGTGACAAAGATTTGCCTAAAGGCAAAGTGTGGTGCAATATAAAAACATACTAGGTCTAGAGTCACGGGAATTGAGATTTGACCTCCTGTATATGCTAGTTATCACTGGGAATGACCTTAGATAAGCCATTTAATTTATATTTGAAAAGTGAAAGGGCTGGACTAGGTGACCACTAAAGGTAAATGAGAGCTCTAAATCTATGATTCTGTGAATGAATTCTGACCCTCATAAATCAGTGCTGATTTGGAGAAATCTAGTGGACTGTGTACAGTCATAGCATCTGAAAATATCCTACACACTGCACTGGTGTCACAAGGGAAGTGTAACTTGCCAGACAGAACATTAAGAAAGGAAGATGATGCAAATGGAGCTGTCAATGCAGAGTTCCCAGAGATAGCAGATAAGAGGTTATGAGGCAGGGAAGAAATGGGAGAAAAGATTGTTGTTTGTCCTTATTGAAGAGGACCATGGCATTCAGAAGGTGATGCCATGATTTACAAGTCAAACTGGATTTAAGTGAAGGATGGCTGTGCAAAGTCAGTAGCTTCATTTTCTTCTCTGGAACCATCTGGATCCAGTGGCAACATATAAATCAGAAGGACTGGTCAGGTGAAAAGAAAGGGATCATCATTAAAAGCACCTATTTTAGACACTTAATTTTACAATAAATACAATGGGAATTTCCTTGAAGGCAAAGATATTTTCTTCTCTTAAGAAAAGAAAATTTGTCTTCCTTACTCTGTTTCTTGTATTTAAATATTCTTCTTCAATAAGTCTATGGATCTGTGATCTCATGAATGTGAGCATTCCTTCCAACAATGAAGATCACAACCCATCCATTTAAATGTAGGTAGACACTGGGAAAAAATTACATCAGGCTATCACTGGCAAACTTTCAAGCATTTTCAAACAACTAAATCACTTCAATGTTATAAGTCTTTTTTAGACTTTTTCAAACATAGAATCTGAAACCAACATCTTCAAATATACTTTATTCTTACCTCAGGAGCAAACATGGTCTCATAGGAAGGATTGTATTGGACTTCCTTAATGGCAGGATCAAGGTGTACTCCAGTTTCCACATCTTCCTAAAATAAACCAAATACATGAACTTTAAATATCTGGTAACTGCTATATTGCCTTCACTTATATAAGCAGTGGTTTAAATTCATTATCTAGTAGGGAGGTATAATAGCAAAGAAAAAAAAAGGGCATTAAAGCAACATTAACATTTATAAGAATATGTATAATATGTGTGTATGTGTGTGTACATATCATACATATGTATGTATATACAGAAGGAAGTTCAGAAGAAGATTCAGAAAAGTAAGGGCAATACTGGTACCATCATGTTAAATTTTATATAAATAAGTATGTATATTATATATATATGTATGTATGGACGGACACATATGTATACATACATTTGATGGAATCTTAATAAAGCTGCCCCCAGTCCCAATATTCTAACTTTATTATAGGTACAGTCCCACTGAACAGCAGGCCCACTGCACCTACCTAGCCCCCTGTTAATGTCCTAACTTCTTCATATATGCCTCACTGCTCACTATAACTACAGATTCATCCATGAACTCATAATTCTCACAGAATAGCAGGCAAATTCATGTGATGGGATTCATCTGCCTCTACCTAGTCAGTGTCCCCAGACCCATTCCCACAGAAACAGGTGTGTTCTTGTACTCAATGACAATCATATCATCCATTTAACCCAACACAGGACCACAATACCTAACTATCTATCTTGACCACACAGGACCACAAGAACTAGCCAATTGGAGGGTATCATGACCAGAATGTTTAATTACACCGATTCATAGATGTGAACCCTCCTCCATTACCTAATCCCTTAACAAACTCCTCCTGTCTTTTTAATATTAATCATATTCCTATATTCCATGTAAATTTTGATTTTGTAATCAGAATCTTTACCCTATAAAAATCCATCTTGCTTTCTCTTAAGTTGCTGGATCCTCTTGGAACTTAGCTGGCTTCATGAGAGGCATCAATCTCAATAAATGCATATACTTGGATCAGAGGTGGTCTGACTCTGAATTCTTTGAGACAGTTCCACCACAACACATCATGAAAACCCAACAGTTTTTGGGTGGGCAGAGCTCCCACCACAACACATGCATGCATACAATATATAGATATATGTATGTATGTAAGATTAATGGTTTATATACAACCCTCTTTTTCTTTTCTTTCTATATGGAAATGTTCATATTTGTAATGTTTGCTAAATTTGTAATTAAAAAAATATTCACACAATCTTTTCTTCAGTCTATTATTATTACAGCTATTTTATAAAATATAACTAAAATCTCCAGTGCTTTATGATTATTAAAAATAAGTGTAGCAGTTTTTAAAGGTTAAAATGGCTGACAAAATCTGGCATGTTTTTTCAAACTCTTTGAAAATAAATCTTTTTTCCTCTTAGGGAGCAAGTATAAAACATCCATACAGGTTAACACTGCCTGTGGTTTTAAATTAATTTAATATGCTTTGATTCTTCCTTTCAGGGATTTCAAGTCAGTTCAGCTAAAAAAACCTCCAACTTTCAAACCATCTAATTCTCCACTTCCAAAATGATGCAATTAGACCCCCTTAAATTTTGTTTAGCTAGGGAGAAGCAGGCAGAGTTTATGTCTTCTAGGAGTTACTAACTTGCCTAGGCAAATAAATATCCTGTAAATACAGGTCTGGGAAAAACACCAACAACAAAGTAGGGTAAGGAAATATATTACAACTTTGAAAATGTGTGATACAGATTGTAAATACCTGATGAATTAAGAGAAGGGACAAATCAGCTTTTGGAAATTTTCTGATGAAGTTCACAAGGAAGAGAATTTCACACCTCTGTTCTTCACACATTTATCAGATAAGTTCTCATTATTAATAGGTTGTGTGGATAAAGTTCTCAACTTTCCTCCTTGGCTGAAGCCAATGGAGAGAACTTGACACAGGGCACTGATACTTACCCAAAGAAAGCAACTGCCATGATATTCTCAGCATAATTACTACATCTCCAAAACAACTTTTAGAAACAGCTACTTCCCCAGTGCCTCCAATCCCAAATGCATATAATATGTCATATTATATTATAAAATACTGTACTTTTAACTCCTGATTTGCTAGCCATATAAAGACTGAATATGGTTAAGACATATGAATCCGTTTCTAACGTGCTAAAAAAGTAAAAGAAAATAGCTTTTAGACAACCTTAGCTGTTCATATCCTGACCTGGACCACCCTCATTTCCTCATGCCTTTAGCCCTGGGACTCTGATTCTGGAACTACTCTGTCTTCCGATAGGTTAACTCTTATCTTGCCAAAAACCATGCTTCTAACTTGTAGGCCACCATTTATAAACCATGTTACCTATAGCCTGGCCATCATTCTCATCCCCTCTTTCCCCATGGAATCTAGGAATACCTATCTCCCCACCAAAACTTCCTATTTTTCAGCTTTTCCCCCAGTCTCCTCCGCCCCCCCCCCAAACTTAAATGTAATCTCCTTGAGGGCATGGACTCTTTTTTTTATTTTTTAAAGGTATTTGTATCCCCAGCGCTTAGCACAGAACCTGGCACACTCTGGACACATAATAAATGCATGGTTCCTTCCTTTCTTCACTTCACCAGGCAAAATATCCCCAGGTCCTTCAAGCAATTCTAGTATGACTCAAGATCAGTCACCATCCTGGTTGCCTCTCTTCGGGGCACTCTTTGCCTTATCAAAATCCTTCCTAAACTGTGGCAGCACCTAGAACTGAAGAGAATACTTCAGATGCTGACCAACTGCCTACTGGACATCTTGAATTGGACGTCTCTTAAATTTAACACATCCCAAAATGGAATTTATTATTTTTCCCTTCAAACTCTCCCCTCTTCCCCACTTACTGTGGAGTATATTACTATGCATCTTCCCAGTCAACCAAGTTCCTCAAACTAGGTAGCACCCTTAATTCCTCACTCCCTCTCACCTCCCCACCCCCACCCAACCTGCTGCCAATTTGTGTAGTTTCTACTTTCACAACAGCTATCACTTGTGTACCTTCTTCTCTACTCATATATCATTTTAGGTCTGAACTACTGCAAGAGCTTTCTGGCTAGTGTTCCTCAACTCTCTCCCCAATGCAATCTAGTCTCTATTCAGTTACCAAAGTGATTTTTCTGAAGTACAGGCCTGAAGACGTTTCTTATTTATTGAATAAACTCCAGTGGCTCCCTATTACCTCTAGGATCAAAGATAAAAAACCCTCTTTTTGGCTTTTAAAGCCCTTCACAACCTGCGAATTTCTACCTTCCTAGTCTTCTGACACTTTTTATTCACCTCCACATTTTTTACAATCCAGCAGCACTGATTTCTTGCTGCTCCTCACACACAGCACTCTTATCTTGCAGCTCTATCTTTTTACTGGCCTAAAATGCCAGATTTATCAGAAGATGTGGCATAAAAATTACTTTTTAAATTAATTTTCACTTAATAAAGAAATCATTTTTACAATCATTACTATAAGCATGTCTGACCAGAATGAAGTACTTCCTTCTAAAAAGCTGCATACAAACCAACTCTTGGTAAAGTGATTACTAAAGAAATCCTCAGGAAAATGCTTTATTTCAAAGAAATGTGTGTTGAATTTTTTAAATGACTTTTTTGGGGCTTTAATTTCCCCATCTGTAAAATGAGAGGGTTAGACTGGAAAGAGTTTGGAAAAGAAATGGATAAAAAAATCTAGAGGCAGGGGTTAATGACAGAGTAAATACGCAGCTGCTATTCCTAGCATAGAGAACAGAGAAATCAGTGGGGACAATTCTAAGTTCTTTCTGGATTCAGTAGTATTCTTTCAAGAAATTAGTTGGGGTTTTTTCCTTAAAGTGGTTATTTAGCAACGTTCATTTCTTAACTCTGGCAAAGGACACTGAAAGAGCTGGAATGCGGGAAGGGAAAAATGACAAAATAACCTATAAATGAAATAGTAAGTCCCTAGGCATCAAGTTGACTGTGGTTAATTCTGAGAACAAGTGCCATGGGATCATTTAAACCAAATCTACATCAAGGGAAATGTTTTCTGATATTTCAGATCTTAGAGTAATAATAAAAAAAAAAAGCAGGGGAATGTTCTGTAGTGGGAAAACTATTTTTGATGTAAAAGACATTGCACATCAATTTATTCCCTGGAGACAGGAGGACTTGAGTTCAAATTTGGCCTCACACACTTAACATTTGGTGACCTTGGGCAACTCAACCCCGATTGCCCTGCCTTCCCCCCTGCAAAGAACAAAAACAAAAATCTCCAAAAAACAAAGTCAGGAATCAAACAGAAGTTTAATTTCAAAGAAAACAGCTTGCAAGCAAGAAAGGGATCTAGACACACATGCCAGGGCCTGACCCTTATAGTGTGGCTAAGCCTCAATACTTATATTACTGGGTACCCAGTGAACTGTAGTCCTGACAATGAGCGTTAATAGCAACAATGTGACAAGTTTCATTGATAGCGGGGCTTCATGACCAGAACTTGTCTGAGTTTTTGTCCAGTGCCCATCCAAGCACAGAAAACACCTAGTGCTGGTCAAAGCTATATAATAATTATGTGAATCTGCCAGAGGGTGAGATCATCCAGAGAATGAACACAAAGGGTTGTTGTTATGCCAAGCTCAGGGCACAAGTTGCTTGCTGGATCTTAGCTCTGGGTGTCTCCTACTATCTTGACACTACCAACAACAATAAAAAGATATGCCACCCTAACCTCCTCATCTGTCTCTCTTCATTCCCTTCAATATTGGGGGGGGG
>CM053593.1:271329163-271346031 GCA_028646575.1 Pseudocheirus occidentalis
TAACTCCCTGCCATCTGCTTTCTAGCACTACCCCTCTATTGAAACATCTTAAGTCAGGCGGGTTTTTTTTGCCCTTCTCATATACCACATACGTTTGTTTTTATTATCTTCACTTGTAGTTTATTCATCTGGAATCCTTCTCTATTTCTTCAAATGTTACTCAGTTCTTCTAGGACTACACTAGCCCACATTAATCTCTCCTCTGGGATATCACAATCTGCTTTACGCTTTTAATCACGTACTTAGTCGTACCTTTCTCTAATTCAGTAGTTCTCAAACTTTTTGATCTCAGGACTCCTTTCAACTCGTAAAATTATTGAGGAGACCAAAGAGTTTTTGTATGAGTTATATCTATTGATATTTACCATATTAGAAATGAAAACATCTTAGTATTATTATGAAAAGTTTTGACCTTGCAGAACCCCTGAATTTCAGGGCCCCCCCAGGGGTCCCAGTCCACACTTTGAGGATCCCTGCTTTTGACTATTTCATACCTCATAGTACTGTTTCATAATTAGCTTGTAGTTCCTTCAAGTACATGGATGGCTTGGCTATTTTTAACTATGGTACATACAACAGTGGTTTTGCTAGAAACAAAAAAAAAACTATGTTCAAGAGGGATAGCTATTTTTTCCTCCTTTGACCAGTTGTACTGGGAGAAACAGCAAGATTTTTCCATAATTTAAATAAGCCTCTGACACTTACTGGCTGTGTGATCCTAGGCAAGTCACTTAACCTTTGTTTCCTCACCTGTAAAATGCAGGTAATAGCACCTACCTCCTAGGGTTGTTGTGAGGATAAAATGAAATAATAACTGTAAAACACTTAGCACCTCCTGAGTGCTATATAGATGTTAGTCATTATAAATATTAAACACTCTCTACCATCCAAATTGGAACCATTAGTTCACTAACAACTCATCTTATATAGACTTAAAATTAATCATTTTTTTTAAGACATAGATTATCATCCTATCATCACAGACCACACCAGTTAGCAATGCTAAGGTAGTCACTGTGTAAAGCTGGTGTCCAAGGAGAGTTGAGGGAACTGTGTTAACTACTCCTTCTGGGGCAACCACAAGTGTGATCTAGCATGGGCTGCATCAAGCGTTTAGGACACTGAAGTTGCATCTTGTTGATTTAATGCAAGTCTTGTGTGAAGTTTTTGTAAAATGTTTTGGGTGGCTTAGAATTCATTGTAGAATTTCCTCTTTACTGAATTTTCCCATAACTGCCACTAGTTTCAGAATCATGTGCTCTATTTTAAGGACTGAGTTGGTTAAAGTACCAAAGATGGCATCAAAAGTGGAGAGACAACCTTGAATCTCCATTAACAGGTCATGAATGTCACATCCTACAATGGGAGCAAGCTCAGTGACTGAATATTTCTCCATCATGGTCAGTGCAGGATCCCACATAAGTTTTGGCACATCATGGGTTGGCCAACAGTACATCATCCTGATTCCATTCTCTGGGGCTCAGGTCCAGGAAGCACTTCATTCAAGCTTTCTCCTGTCATGGGCAACTCCCTATTCACACCCCATCTCCCCTCCTGCTTTTTGGCTAGTCTTCAAGCTGCTTGAGTGGAAGGTCTCATCTCCTCTTCACTCTCTGGAGTGTTGCCATCTTAATGGTTAAAGAATAGCAAATTTCAATCAAGAAAAGTATAGTATCTACTCTCTTCTGTCCATCTATGGTTTTCTGAACAATTGTGCTTGGTTTCTAACCATAATTTTTAAAAATGGTTTCAGAACTAACACTATTACTTGCCAACTCTATTACAGAACATGAAGGGACTCTTAACCTGGGATCCATGGATAGACTTCAGGGGTTCCATGAACTTGGATGAGAAAAAAAAAATTACATCTTTACTTCAAAATACTTGCTTTCCTTTACAATGCTATATGCTTTATGCATTTAAAAACATCATTCTAAGAATATAAGATAATAGTTCATTTAAATAGCAGTTTAAGGTGCACACAGTGCTTTGTAAATACCATCTCATTTTAATCTCCCAACAACCATTGACAGATGAGGAAACTGAGAAACAGAAAGGCTAAGTGACTTGCCCAGGGTCATAAGACACCTAAGTTACAATTCCTGCATTTTCACCTACAAATTATATTATCTTCCTGGGTCTCATTTTTCTTATCAATAAACAAAAAATAATTTTGAATTCTAGAATTCTGTATCTAAAATAGGAATTTAGAAACTTTTGGAAATCTGTTGAAACTAGTGGAATTCTGCTTAGGATAATGTGCGTGACACATGGTAGGTGCACCTTAATAAATGTTTATTGCCTGATTTTTAAATACATAAATAAAATACTTTTGATTACAAAGGAAACATTATTGTCAAAACAGCCATCAAAATCTATAAAAAAGTATGCTCTTAGAACCTTTGTCTAAAACATGACAAAATACATATTAATATACAATTAAGCTATTTTCCTTCCCATTTCCTTGTAAATGAAAGATAACAAAACAGTATAAAGTGCCTCAAATTATGAATCCCTGAATTGTAAATATGCTGTACATATATCTGGCTGAGTTGTATACTTCCTCCAAGTGAGGAGGCTTGGGCTGGGACCTACTGTTGGTCAATCAATGAGAGCCAGAGTGATTTGAGTTTAAGGCATAGTCCATAAAAAAGAATCTAGTCCATAAATCCCAAGTATTTTGCTGGGTTTCAGTGATTAAAATTTATATTCTTTCGAGCAGAGGACCCACAGGTAAGGGTATGATTCCCTAAGTGGAAAGAGAAGGAGGCAGAGAAAGGAGGGAGAAAGGGAGAGAAAGAGATGAAAAAAGAGGAAGAGGGGAAGGGAAGAAGGAAGGAGCTGCACTGCCCAATTGGAACTGGCTAACTGGGACCCCAGGGGACTGCTCCTACTACTCACTGGTTGTTTATCCTTCATTCCTGAAGAGGACCTTAACATCAGGAAGCAGATGTCATGACTTGCAAGTGAATTGGATTTAGGTAACCTGCAGGGCTGTGGAAAGTTACCAGTCTCACTCTATCATCCTGGGCCATCTGGGTTCAGTGGAAATATAGAAATCTGGACGACTGGCGATGACCCCAGATGCAGTGGGAAACCTTGGCCTTTTTAAGCTAAGGTCTTTCCCAGGTCTCAGTTTATCTGAGGCAAAACCCAGTCAGTGATTAAACCTAGGTGAAAAATGAGGCAAAGAACGGCTTCTTTCACCTAGTCAAAAGAAAAGAAAAAAAATTCAACCTGGGAGAGGAAGACCCCGATGGTTTCTGGCCAAAACATAAACAACTGCTATTTTTACACTCACTCATGGCCATTAGAATCCAAACAATGACCAAAGCTTGGGCTGGGTCCCACTGTTGGCTAATCAATGAGAGTTAGAGTGATCTGGGTTTGAGGTCTGGTCTATTAAAAAAACAAAATCTAGCCAGAAAACCGCAAGGTATCTTGCTAGGTTTCAAGCAGGTTGGGGGAAAGAAGAGAGATGTGTGTGTGTAGGGGGGAGAAGGACAGGGTGAAGAGAGAAGAGAAAGATGGAGAGGAAGGGGGGGAGAAGGAAAAAGGGAGGAAAGAGAGAGGTAGAAAAAGGAAAAGGAGAATGTATATAGTCCATGAAAATTACACGTAAAAGGAGGCTGGGGCTAGGTCATGAGGTGCTTTAAATACCAAAAAGGACAGTTTGCCTTTGCTCCTAGAGACACGATTTGTGCTGAGCTTTAGGAAAAATGCCTTGGCTACCAAATGAGGGGGGCAGGGGCTGGGAGCAGGGACGCGAGAGCCTTGGTGGAGGATTGCTCCCAAATCTCTGGGCATCGACGACCAGGACTCCCCCTCTGCAGACGAGGGAGCAGAGTCAGACAATCAGTTACCACACAAAGCTCAACCAACAAGCGCAGATTAAGCACTGTCTCGGACCTAGGCGCGGGGATAAGTACTGGACACACCAGCAAAGGGGAAGAGCAGGACCTCTGCCCTCAGGGAGCTCACACTCCAAAGACGCCGAGCAAACGTCTCCGTGCCCTACAGAGATCCCCAGAGCCGCCCCTCCCACCCCGAGGGACCCCGGTACAAGCCGGCAATTTCCGCCCCCAGACAACGACTCCCCCGCCCCCCAATTCCCCCTTCTGAGTCGAGAAAGTGCCCACCTTAACCGCCACCTCCGGCGCCGCGTCCACGGTCCCCACCAGAGAGGGATTGGCCGAAGGCGTCTTCGTCAGATGGATAAGAGAGTCGGCGGCGGGCAGGGAACAGCGGCCGGTCTCGTTGTCGGAGTCGGACTCGGACCCCGAGCCCGAACCGTAGGAAGCTGCCAAGGCAGCGATGGCAGCCGACATGACTGCGGCTCCAGCTCTCCCCGGGGTAGCTCAGGCCTTGGCGGAAGAAAGAGCCGCGATCGGAAAGGTCCTAAAAACCTTTGGTCGCCCTCAAACCTCCTCGACACCCGAATCTAAGCGAATTCCAGGAGTTTTATGTTGCTGGTTATTTAACCTTTGATCTATTTATAAAATACGAGGGTCTTGAATTTAATCACTTAATGGGCGAAAGGGGAAGAGGGAGGGAAATCTGCTCTTTTTTATACCTTCCAGGACCTTACCGGTTTAATTAAAAGACTACGAGTTCCGACAAGGGAACTAAATATCACTTTACCATGCGGCGTAGAGTGAACAAAGGACCACGGGAGATGTAGTCTTTCTTGGGGAATTTTTTTGACACCGCCCCTCAGTGGCTGGTTTCATTCAATTGGCTATTGCCTTACCTTATTCCCTAGCCCATCCTCAGTTCTTTCTGCCGCCCTCCCCCAAACTGAGGATTGGGTTATACCACGCAGTCTCTGGAAAAGGGGGTGGGGAGGCACGGCTTTCATGCCATTGGGGTGTGTTGGGGGCTGGGTTTCCAGCATCCTCAAAGGATACACCTGGGTACCGGAGCCCAAGGAGGAAATGGAGGATCATTTCACTCAAGACCCCACAGGGGGATAACCGCTCTAGTGGGAGGTTAGGGAAAGGAACTTGGAGTGGGGAAGGAGAGGGAGCTTTGTTAGCCCCCCTATTTCACGCTCTCTTTTCTCTCTCCCGTTTGTGGAGCTCCGCGCGCTCTAGTTAGGGGGCGGGGTGGGGGGAGGGTGGAGGCTCGCAGTGTTGTTCGCTTGTGTTTCTTGCACCCGGTTAGTCCAGAAAGAGCCGGAGCTAGGGTTGTTGCAGATTAAGCAAAGGAAGCGGGGTGGGCCGGGTCCGGTTAGGCTGGGTCGCTTGGAACAGGAATCCAAGGGGCTACCCCCACCCCCACCCCGAACCCCCTATCCAGGGCCTTCGGAGGAATCGACTACAGAAGGAGTAGCAAGCAGCATCAGCCGGCATGAAGGAGCTGTAAGCCAAGAGCCTCCTCCCGCTCCCCGGTTTTACGGTGAGTGTGTGTGTGTGTACGTATGTGTATGTTTATGTGTATGTGTGTGTGTATGTGTTGCCTATTCTAGACGCCCCCGGAAAAACTGGATGGCTCATGTTGTAGCGCCCTCCCTCCGCCCCGTTGCCTAGCCCCTTGTAGCTATCCCCCCTTTCCTTGGTGTTCCTTTCCCCCACGCCACCCACCCCTGCGCAGCTGGCTGCTGAACAAGCTAGCTAGGCGTTTGTGCCTGTCTTCTGGTTGGTTGCTGGAATCGCCCTGTGGCGGCGGCTGGAGTGAGGTTGGGAGGGCGCGGGTGCAGGTCCCACCTGAGGTGTCATTGCTGCTGCTTCTCTTCGGACCTTTCTCCCCGGCTGTCACACCTTCTAGCTTTTGGCGAAGGCTCCACTTTAGGGGCATACATTAACCTTTATTCTTCGTTTCACTGTGAGTCTCCTTACAAGTGAGTGAGTGTGTGTGTGTGTGTGTGTGTGTACGTGTACGCGCGTGTTTGTGTCCAGCTGCTTTGCTCATTGCCTTTATCCTCTTCATTTGAGGGGGAGGAGAAGTGGCGGCAGCGGCCGTAGTGTAACTGCCTTAGCTGTTGCTACTGTCGTCTCTGTCACCTGGTATCTGTTAATGGGGGTCTGGCGAAGGCTTAAGAGGGGGAGAAGCTCCCTTTCTTGCGAAAACTCTCGTTACTATACCTGCACAAATAATTCATCTAAAAAGAATTAAGTGCTCCTGTCTTGTTATTCTATATCCTTCTCCCTACTCGTGGTACATTTAAAATGCCCCCTGTCTTCAGGAATCTCACGACTCTTGCACTTGCTGCTTTGCCAACAGAGCAGGGCTTGAAAATGATGCTGATCCAAACAAACTCGACTTGTCCTTTAACCAATTCACACATTCCTTCCTATATAACACATTGTAATCGATGCGATTGGGCTTAATTCAGTTGCTACCTAAGATCTGAGTTGTGAGTTGTATTTTAATGCTCCCTTTGGTGAGATGGCATGCGAGTGTTCGTTGACGTCAATAATTGCTTCTTTAAAACATCTAATTGCCTTAGATGTATTTTTCGTTTCTAATTGTTAATAGCATAGTATTTAACAGGAGCAAGTCATTCTTAAACGAGAATGCAGTCTTTGAATTAAGATACAACTGTATGGGGGGGGGAGAGGAAGGAGAGTGATTTTCCACCTACAATGTACATTTCTCAAATTACTATACAGGAAAATTTGGTATTTTCCATTTTCAAAACTTTGATTTTTGGTAATTGAATGTTCACGGTAGCTAATCATTTCAGCCTTCCTTGGAATTCTGTTTCTTTTTAAAGAAAAGGGGGATTAAGAAAGGATTGTAATGCTGTATCAGTTATTTCATTCTTATTTAAAATTTTATTTTGGTTGTAATCATTTTCTTTAATTATATAGAATTTTCTCATTTTTTCTATCTCTTCTCAGCCAGAGATACACTTAAAAGATATGAACATTTAAAGCGTATGCTTAAAAGATGAATTAGTTTTTCAAGAAACATATTTTGGTCATTATCATTGGTGATGTATATCTTAATCATTGTGAGAATCAATTCTATTTCTGACTTTTAAAGAAAAGGTACCAAAACTAAGCACTTTGTTTCTTGATTGCATCCCCTCCTGAGCTTTTTTGTGTGCCTGTCTTGAGATTGTTTATTATTAACACTTTTGATTAAACTGAGTTGAGTATAGATTGGGATTGTGTGTTGATACTGGGATACATAAGAGTAACTGTTTTATAATACAGGGAGTATAAGCAGCGGCAAGATAGATAGTCGTGGTATCTGAGGGAATGTGGTGTTAGGGAGTTTGCTGTAGGAGATGGTGTTATGAGTTTTATGTTTGGGAGATTTATGTGGACTTCTCTATACTTCAATTTTCTGTGCAAAATGGGGTTAATACCTATTTCACAAGGATCTTATAAGGTATAAATATGGTATTGTTTTTAAAGATTTTAGGTTGAGTAAGAACGCAAAGTACTTAAACAGCATAGAAAATGAAAGAATTCAATTAGGCTTTGATTTATTGGGATGACTGATTAATGTATTCTGTACTTTGTGTTGGAAAGGTAAAGCTTTTATGAGAAAATTTATTTTTCCTCTAATTCAATTAAATTGATTATTCTAGTGAACATATATTTTTTAAAAAATCCTTCAAATCTAAGGGAATGCTTAGAGACCCTTGGATAAAGTATGCTTAAAAGCTTTATTTCAGTTCGATGGAGATCCTACAGAAAATATCAAGACCTTTTCCCTGCCCTTCAGAAACCTGCAGGTGAGAGAGAACCTATAAAAAGGTTGAATGGTGGGCTAGTTACTTTGTTTATTATTGAAGTTTAGGGATTTGTTATTGTGTTCAGGGGCTTACTGTATTTCTATTGATCAAAACTAACATTTAATGATACATTTTGTTTTAAAGTGTGGGTATTTTGAAAGAGCCTGTTGTTTGAATTCTTTACTTATGACAATATTGATAGCTTGTTTCTCATTATTTCCTGTTTTGGAAGTTGGACCTGTTTAAAAAACAAGCAAACAAATCCAACAACTTTGTTGCAATTCACATTTAAGAAGACTAGAAGAATCATTCCCCCCCCCCCCAATTTTCATATTTAATTGTGTCAGTAGGAAGCATTATACTTTTGGGGTTATGTGAATGACTTTGTTACATGGATGTCCAAATTCTTAGACAATTAAAGGTTGTTTTGAAACAGTTATGAGTTTTTTAATTGTTTATTTCAGCATGAATTCATTTGGCTGTTTTCAAGATTATTCAGTAAAAGAATTACATGTAAAAGTAACAGCCATACTGTTAATTAAAGAGAGGACAAATCAGTCACTGTGTGATTTCTGTAATGACCTGTATCTAGAGGAAATATATCCATAGTATCTAAAGAGAATTAATAGACATTTTAAATAGAGCAAATGAAATGGATTTACTTTTTACATACATGTATTTACGTCCTAAAGGTTAAATCATGACCTACAAACTACATAGAGCTTTATCTAGAACCTATATTTTTAAAAACTGAATTAGCCAGAACTTTTTTTACATTCCCTTTTCTCAGTCTGTCAGTAGGTAATGAATATATTATTATAAATTAGCACCACTTTATCTTTGAAATTATATTTTAAATTTTTCTTGAGTGCTTTATTCACAAATCTCAAGTCTTACCCCTTTTAATGAAAAATACAGATTTAAAAAAGTGATTTCCTAGTATTTTTAATTTAAAAAACCTACATACTTATTATGGAGCTAAGGTAAAACATAATGTCTCAATTTAAGAGAGAATTCAATTTTTCAGATGTATATTTTTCCATTTGGAAGTACCTTGATTTATATTAGAGAGGTGCTAATGAAAAGTTATATCATGTTAACTGCACTAGGAAACCTTTTCCTTTTAAAGTAACTCTAATATTAATCTTTTATAATGCCAAATATCCTCTTGTATTATGAATCATCTCCTCTAATTAACCTGATTTTTGATCTTTCCTTCTTTCACAGCTAATTTAATAGAAAAAAGCTGTCAATATTCCTTACCATTATTTTATGACTTTCTGTTCGCCTTTTTCTTTTCTTTATTGATGACTTTTACTTTTTTTTTTATCACATGTGTTTCCCAGTGTATCCCTTCCTCTTATTTTATAGAGCAAACCTTTAACTGTAAAAAATTTAGATTGAAATAACAGCAAAGCCAGGCAACCCATAAAACTGCCTGATAGCATGTGCAACATTTCATGCCCATAGTCTCCCATTTCTTCAGTGAAAGGAGATGAATTTTCTGATTTTTTTCAATGGAGTCAAGCTTGAACATTTTTAACTATTCAATCAATATTCAGTTTCAGTCTATTGTTTTTTTCCATTTATACTGATGCTCAGTTTCAGCCCATTGTTCTTTCCCTTTGCACTGGGTAGCCATATATTTTGTTTTCCTTCATTTGCTTACTCCCTTCTGCACCAGTTCATATAAGTTTTCCCATGTGGAATATGAACAAAAGTTCTTAGAGGGGTTGTAGAATATTAGCAGCTATATGAAGGATTGATCCAAATCAATACTAATAAGGAAATACACATTAAAAACAGTTCTGGAATCTCATATATAGCAAATTGGTGAAGTTGATAAAAATTAGAAATAATTTAGGAGGGACTGCAAGAAGACAAATACATTAATAATAACAGTCATTTGTATAGCACTTTAAAGTTCAAAGAGCATTTCAAATATGATCTCGTTTTGTTCTCATAAAAATCCAGGGAAGTAGTAAACTGTTGGTTAAGCAGTCTAAGAATTCTGGGAAATGACTTGGAATTTTGTGAAAAAGTAACTTGAGATGTCTGTATCTTTTGATCAGGAGGTTTCACTGTTAGTCATGTACCACAAAGTGATCAAAGTAAAAAAAAAATGCTTATATACATATACTCCAAAATAGTCATAGAAGCACTTTTTGTGGTACCAAAGAACTGGAAATATTCTGTGATATTTGGTATTAGAGACTCACTAAACAAATTGTGGTACATGAATGTAATGGAGTATCATTGCCCAGTAAGAAACATTAAGTATTGGAAATTAAGATAAATTTGGGAAGATTTCCATGAACCTATTTGATTCTCAACCCTATACATATTGACTTTGATCCCTACCACTAAACTGAAGCTTCAGGGTCTGTCTGTCTGTCTCTCTCTCTCTCTCTCTCTCTCTCTCTCTCTCTCTCTCTCTCTCTCTCTCTCTCTCTCTCTCTCAATGTCTCTCAATGTCTCTCAGTGTCTCAATTTAATGATCTTTCCTCAGTTCTACTTCTTGTTCTCTCTACACTATTTGACATTGTTGACTCCTGCCTAGACTAGATATACTCTCTTCCTGGGTTTTCATGATGTCACTCTATTGTCTCTCTTGCCAGTCTTGATCTCCTTTGTAGGATCTTTCTCCATCTCACTGCACTAAGTATGAGGATCTCTTTAGCTCTTGTAGGTTCAACTCTTATCTCTATGCAGATGACTCCTAAGTCTTATTTGCTGCTCATTTCTTTCTTTTCTCCTGTTATCTTTGTGGAGGAGAATGATCTTTGCATTGGAAATAGGAAAACAATAAGGGCCAACTTGGAAAGTTTGATATCCAAGATAAGTACTAAAAGACTGGCAGATATAATTTTGTAGACACTATCAGTGATTCTTTAAAAGACAGTGAATAATGGCAGAGATACCACAGGACTTGAGTAGGACAGATATCCTGATTTTCACCAAAAAAAAGGGGAGGAAAGAAACAGTCTTTGAATCATAAGTAAATGAGCTTGACTTTGATTTCTGAGAAAATTTTAGAATGCATTATTAAGGAGATGATTGGTTAATATCTAGAAAAGGAAGTGATGATTACAAAGAATCAACACAGCTTCATCAAGAACAGGTCATAACAGACAAAACTTATTTCCTTATTTGCAGGTTAATAAACTGGTAAGTTAGTGAAATACTAAGAAGTCTCAGATTTTTGCAAAGCATTTGATAAAGTACCTCATACTATTCTAGTGGAAAAGATTAAGCATTATAGACTAAGGGATGACATAATTAAATAAGTTTGGGACTTTATGAATTGCTGGACTGGACTCGGACTTATTAATTGTTCAATGTCCACTTGGCAAGAGGTGCTCAATGGAGTGTCTCAGCAATTTGTGCTTAACTCTGCTATTTAAAATTTGAACATTGCCTTGGATAAAGGCATTTGACAGCATGCCTATCATATATATGGATGACACAAAACTAGGAAGAATAGCAAACACTGGGTGGGTGACAGAGTAAGGTTCTAATAAGAAACAAGGTAAATCATAACATTGGGTTAAATCAAAGAGATAAAATTTGGTAAGGATCAGTATAAAGTCTTACATTTCTATTAAAGAATTCAGTTTCAGAAGTATTAGAGGGGGCAAGCATGACTACATAACAGTTTTTCTGAAAAAGAAAAAAGCATCTGGATGTTTTAATGGATTGTAGACTCAGTATAACAAAACAAAACAAAGATAGATCACCTTATTAAGATACAGCTTCTAGGCTTCCTATCCTTTTCAGGATCTAATAGCAGATTCAGAGGGCACTTCATAAACCCCTTCTCCCCCAATTTTTCTGATATTCTTATACCTTATATTCCCCACTCTCCAACAACCTACTCGCATCCACTTACACTGGCCTCTTTGCTGTTCCTTGAACAAGTTTTTTATGACTATCTTCCATATCTGGAATGTGCTCCCTCCTCACCTCCATCTCCTGGCTTCCTTCATGTTCCAGGTAAAATCTCACCTTCTACAAGAAGCCTTTGCCAAATCCCTCTTAATTCTAGTGTCTTCTCCCTATTGATTATTTCCTCTATATCTTGAATATAGCTTGTCTGTACACATTTGTTTTCGGGTTGTCTCCCCCACTAGATTGTGAGCTCCTCAAGAACAGGAACTGTCATTCACTTTTCTTTGTATCCCTAGTCCTTAGCACAGTGCTTGGCACATAGTCACTGAATAATTGACTGAATAAGGAAATACTAGTTCCATTGTACTCTTTCAGGGTTATCCCCTATTAGGAGTATGGTCTTCAGTTCTCAGTGCTGCAATTTAGGAAGGACATGAGTTAACTGGTGAATGCCCAGAGAAAGGCAACAAGGATGGTAGGATGGTGAAGGGGTTTGAGTCTGTATCATGAAGAATGTTTAGTTTGAAGAGATGATTCAGGTGATATGATAATGGTCGTTACATTTTTAAAGGGTTGGCAGGTGGAAGAGGGATCAGATTTGTACTGTTTTAGCCTCAGACGGTACAGAAGCAGAAGGTATGGTTAGAAATTAAGTCTACGGGCTGCTTTGAGATATAGCAGGTTTCTCCTAATTGGAGCCTTTCAAACAGAAGCTTGATGGCCACTTAGCAGGCATGTTATGGTGGAGATTATTTTTCAATTATGGCTTGTACTGAGATCTCTTTAAACTCCCAAATTCTGTGGTCTACATATCTATCTCCCATTTCTCTCCAGAGCTCTGTTTCTCCATTACCAACTGCCTGCTGGGTAGCTCTACCTGCATATATCTCTTAGACATCTCAAACTCAGCTTATACAAAACTCAGCTAATCTTCCCCCTAATCCCTCCCCTTCTCCTAATTTCTTTTTTTCTGTTGAGGGCATCACTCTTTTTTCCAAATCACTAAGGTTCACAAATGGAATCATCCTTTACACTTCAATCTCACTTGCATTTCACAGCCCAGAAGTTCTTCACTCTTCCTATTTCTGTCTCCACAATCTTCCACATTCATCTGCTTCTCTTCGTTCTTCTGTCACAGATCTGCCACTCTAGGCTGCTGCCACCACCGCCACCACCACTATCACCGCTATCAGCATCAGCATCAGCATCAGCATCGCCATCATCTTTCATAGACAATAGTCTTCTAAAGGTTCTCCCTCTGCCCAGCTTCCCCCACTTTGAATCTGTCTTCTATATAGCTGCCAGATTGATATTTCTAAACTACAGGTCTAACTGTGTTATTGCCTCTCATTGCTCAAGAAGCTTTTGTGGTTCCCTGCTGCCTCCAGAATAAAATCTAAAATCTCTTTGGTTGATAGAGAGCTGGACTTGTTATCAGAAAGAACTGAGTTCAAATGCAGCCTCAGATCCTTACCAGCTGTGTGATCCTGGGCAAATCACTCACCCTTTGTCTGCTCCTGTTTACTCATCTGTAAAATAAGGATGATTATAATAGTACCAACCTCCCAGGGTTGTTGTGAGGATAAAATGAAATAATATTTGCAAAGTGCTTTGCAAACCTGAAAGTGCCATATGAATGTTAGCCATTGAAATCCAGTCCTTCATACTTTAACTCTAGCTTATATGTTTAACTTGATTGCTCATTAATCACCTTTATGCACTTTATGCTCCAGCCCAACTGGCCTACTCCAACAGACCAACTGTTCCTTGTACTTGATACCCCATTTTCTACATCCATTCGTCTGTGCAGTCTGTCCCCCAAACCTAGAGTGTTTTCCCTACTTGCCTTGTTCCCTTTAAGTCTCTTCTTAAGCGCCTGATTACTCCCACTTGTTATTGGCTCTTCACAATTACTTTGAATTTCTTTTGTATATGCCTCCTATTTCCTTATCTGTGCACCTGTATGCCCCTCAATAATATGTCAGCTTCTGGAGGGCAGGGACTGTTTTAGTCTTTGTATCCCCAGGATCTGATCTAAAAAAGTACTTAATAAATGTTTGTTGAGTTTAATTTTATTTTGTACTGTGTTTTCTTAAAGAGAAGAACTTCTGTAAAATAATATTGAATGTGATACAAATGGATCGGCCATAAACATTTCATGAGATAATATTTATAAAGAGCCTAGCACAGTGCCCAACACATAGTAAATGCTTAATAAATGCTTGTTCCATTTCCTTCCCCAATGTTTATCAAAGTAAATATTGCATTAATGCTTTATTTTAAGCTTAATTACTATGTTGACAAAATCTCAGAAAGTTTCTTTTGTAATATCCTTCCTTCTACAAAAAGGAAGGGAAAAAAAGTAATTTATTTTCAACTTTGGCTGGATCTTTCTTAGAATTGTACTGCTATGCTTCTCAGATATAAGTCACTGAGAAAGCACAAAGATATTTAAAACTGGACTGTAAAATAGGGTATGTGTAATTTTTCTGTGTCCTATTTTTCTAGAGTTTTGTCTACATATTTCCATAGTATAAAGCATCAGTGTTGAACTTGTAAGGCATGGAAATCATCTCTTTAATTGGGTTTTTGTTTTTTGACCCTAGTCTAACTTGTGATTTTGTAAACACAACCCACATATTTTATGCTTCCCTGTCACATTTCACCCCCAAACTATACTTATTGCATTGTTCTCATTGTTTCTATTCCAGACATAGTTAAGATTTAGGGATTCTTGAGTGATCTTCAAAGAATAGGATTGCCATGAAAGTAAAATATAACAGGATTTGCAGTTTATTTTGAGGGCTACTTTATAAGTGTTGGTAGAGATTGTGCTAAAAAATGGATGTGCTAATTTATTTTCAAAACCTTATATATTTCACAGGTGTGAGGGTACTATATTACAAAGTTAATGATGTGCAAACTGGATTTTATAAACTCTTTTAGAAAATGAATGTTAGGCTAATTTTAAGAACAAACAAAATACAGTAATGTCTCGTTAGGGAATGAAGTCTTCCATGTAAGCAAATTTTCTAGATAAATGAAACACAAAACTATTCTATCATGGATCTAAATCTTTTTCCTGCCCCTTTATATTGATACTTTTTGTTTTGTTCTTTTGGCTTTTTTTTTTTTGTTGTTTGTTTGCAGATAAGGTTATGTGGCTATTACTTTAATGGAAGCAATTCACCTACAGCTCTTTATGCCAATGAACTCGGTTTTCCAGTAACCAACCCAGTCACTATCCCATTTAGAACTTGCTGTGATCTGTGGTGTAGGATCACCATTTAAACCTACTTTTGGTTAAGCTTTTCTAGTTTTCCTCAGTTCTTGTATCAGCAATTTCAAGCTGTTAGACAGTGAATGGAGCCCTTCCCTAAGTAGTTTGTTCTGGAGATTATTGAAGGCTAGAATTTGAAAAAATTATTTCTGAATCATATGACTCTAATTTGTTATTCTGACACACTTAAAATTTTTTGACCACTACCAAATAGTTTTAATGATTACTGCTTTATAATATAGGTTGTGATTATTGCCTATACATTCCTACTCCCCCCCCCATTATTTTTCATGGTATCATAGGCCTATTGTTCCTCTAAATGAATTTTATTATTATTATTTGACAAACTCTATAATAATGACTTGGTTGTTTGACATAGCACAAAAACTGTAAATTAATTTGGGTAATATTGTCATTTTTAGCAAGACTCAAATCTTCCTTGCCTTTTTAGTGTGTTAAGGACATAATTTAACCTTTCCACAACTCCTTAGGATCATTGTCATTGAATAGCCTGTTTTGTCAATGCAGTGATTATCTTCAGGACTGTCTAGCTTTGTAGTAAGGCTGTTCATCACTGTGGTAAATGTTCTCAGACTGCTTTGTTTTATGGGTTCTTGTATCAGCAATTTCAAGCTGTTAGACAGTTTTACAGAAGTCAGTCCAATAGGATAGAAAACTCTCAACAATGAAATGCTGAAAATGCATATTGAAACAATTCTGATGAGGATGCACAGGAGGCACTATCTAAATTCTACAGAGTTAAGGAAGAGATCAGTGTGGATGCAGAGGAATTCATCTCTTAATTTGGATTTTATGAAGACATAAAAGATAGCATGGCCAAGAAGGATGGGTATTTGAGTCTTAATACAAAAATGTGGCATGATCCTAGAAAACTATTTCAGGAGCACTAAAGCTCAGAATGATGAATGCTAAGAACAAAAACCTCTTTGGTTTGTTTTTTTTTTTAAAGCTATTTTGGTGCTTGGCATGGTGGTACCATGCCTGTTCTTTCCTGCTGTAGGGGAAGCTAAGGCTAATGGATAAGTTTGAGTTCCATAGTTCTGAGCTATAGTGGGGCTAAAGCTGATCTTGTGTTTGTACCAAGTCAGGTACTAATATGGTGAGCCCCTGGGACAAAAGGGTTACCTGTCTACCTAAGAAGGGGTGAAGCTCAGGTTTGAGAAATGGCATGCATAAAAACTTCCTGACTGATCAGAATTGGGTTTGGGCCCTTGAGTGGCCTCTGTACTTCCATCCTGGATGAGTTAGGGGACCAAGTCTTAACGCTATTTTGCGGAAAAGAGGATGATCAAAGAAGAGCACCAGGACTATTTCTGAAGGGCAGGATAGGATAATGGTAATACTTTAAGGGCAAGAGGTAGAGTTATTTACCTTTTATTTTGCTTCTTGTTGCCAAAGAGAATGATCTTTGGACCAGAAAGGACAGTACAAAAATGGTTTTATTGGAAGTCCCCAAATGAGTAAAGAAATAGTGAGAGAGCTCTTAACTGTCCTTGTTGAGTTCAGGTCACCAAGGTCTGAAGGAAATAGGTCTGTTAGATGTGATTACACGGCCATCATCAGTAATCCTAGAAAGATTACGTCTGCATTCACTCAATAAGCAGGTCATGCTTATTGTGCCAGGCACTATGCAAAATGCTTATAAATTATATTTCATTAGATTCTCACAATAACACTGGGAGGTAGGTGCTGTTATTATCCTCAGTTTACAGTTGGGGAAACCAAAACGAACAGATTAAGTAGCATGCCCCGGGATCACACAGACCTTTACTAGCCTCAGTTTCCTTATCTGTAAAATGAAGATAATAATACTAGCACCTACCTCCCAGGGTTATGGTGAAGATCAAGGGGGATAATCATTGTAAAGCACTTAGCCCAGTGCCTGGCACATAGTGAGTGCTATGTAAATGTTAGTTATGATTATTTTATTGTTTGTTGTTAAGCATCTGAGGCTGGATTTGAACTCAGGTCTTCCTTACTCCAGGAAGTACC
>CM053593.1:271346531-271368011 GCA_028646575.1 Pseudocheirus occidentalis
CTAGATATTATTAAGTATCTCTATTGGTAAGGAGACACACTTGGAAAAGTTAAATACCTTATGATTATACAGTTGATAACTTTTAATTGCGATTCCTTCTGAGGTCTTCTTTTTTTGGGGAGGGAGGGCAATTGGGGTTAAGTGACTTGGCCAAAGACATACAGCTAGTAAGTGTGTCAAGTGTCTGAGGTCAGATTTGAACTCAGGTCCTCCTGACTCCAGGGCCAGTGCTCTATTCACTTCACCACCTATCAGCCTCACCTAATAGTCCCAACTCCTTAGGTCTTCTGCCTCGAAATGCAGTATTCTTTTCACTATGAACAAGAAGCCAAGGAAGATGGGCTATTGGGGAAGGAATGTATTCATTCAACAAATGTATTGGCTTTGCGTCACAGATCAATTCTGCAAACATTAACTATCTCCTAGGTGTGAAGCATTGTGCCTTGCACAATAGAAATTTTGTGGGAATGCAAAGACAGAAGAAACAGCACCTACCCTCAAAATGCTTAAATTCTACTGAAGGATAAATTGTAAGACAAAAGGGATGATCCAGAGAGAAGAAAGAAAGTATTAACAACTAGGGAATCAGGAAAGTTTTGGATAAGGGATGGCACCTGAGTTAAATCATGAAGGAAACTCAGGAATCTAACCAGGTGGAAGTGAGGAGGAAGTACATTCTAGACATGGTGGGGACAGCCTATGCAAAACAAAGAGACAAAGGGATATTCTACTAAGTTTGGGCCTCACTTGATAGAATAGCAGTGTTATTCCATTGGCACTGTAGCTATTTTTACATCGTCTTCCATCTGATGTGTCAGACTGGGGGTAACTAGTCCCAATGATATATGAGTGCTTAGTTGTAAAAATCCCAGTGTTTGTTTTTTCCCTCAGATATAGTAATATCAATATTCTGTTCAGTGCGCACATACACACACACACTCCCCGACACACCCCATATGTCTATGTGAAGAGAAGTAATGTGAAATGTTTGGAAAGGTAGGTTAGAGCCCAATTGTGAAATGCTTTAAATAGCACGCTAAGGAACTTATATTTCATCCTAGCTGCTAGTGATGACTTTGAGTAGGTGAATGACATGGTCAGAACCTATGCTTTAGGATAATTATTTTGGCAGTTATGTGGAATATATATTGAAATGGGAAGAAACTGGATGTAGGGAGACCAATTAGGAATTTCCAACTCTAAACCAGATGAGAGATAAGGGCCTGAACTAAGACAGTTTTGAGTGAAGAGAAAAGGATGGCTGTTAAGTAGAGTATAAGAATTATGAGGGATGTGAAATTATGTAAACAGGATGCCTATTGTTGGAGAGCCTGAATTCTAGGAGATGGGTGTGTATACACAACTAATATATGAGGCAGTGTAAGGTAAGCATTATTTATGTGTTATGAGGGAGAAGCAACAATTTGTAGTGGAAAGAGCATGGGATTTGGAGTCACAAGACCTCCATTGAAATCACAGCTCTACCACATACCTATGTGAATCTAGACAAGTCCCTTCCTATCAGTTCCCTCATTTGTGATATGAAGGGATGAGACAAGATGATCCTTAAGATCCCTTTGCATTCTAAATGTAGGATCCTCTGCATAATATAAATAAATAATTCTATAGAGTAGTTCAGTAGGCTGAATTAGGGGGGAAAGGTGGAAGAAGCATTTATTGTGGAAAGGAATAAGCAAGGATGCAAAGCTTGTTTAGGGAACAAGAATTGGGCCAGTTTGAAAAGCATGTTTTATTGTCCCAGGTAACAAATAAACTTAGCTTAATTAGTGTCCAAGTTTTAGGTTTACCAGTTTATCATGGAGCAGACTCTATTCCCTGCAGGGACTCAGAACCTGCTATCTCAGATTGTGTATTTCTTCAGTACTTATTTTCATCATGGACCATGAAAATGCCAAGATGTGGGGATTGGGAAGCACTGAGATGCTTTGCACACTCTCTAAGTCTTAAATCTTAGAGGAGCACCCTGAGCCCCATCAACCCCTGCATCTACACTCTCTAATTTCCTGAAATGGTTCAAGGACCCCTATCCAGGGACCCTATCCAGGTCCATAAACTCAGACTTAGTATATGCAGTTTCCCTTTTACATCCATGTAATTTCACCCTCTCTTCTTCATAATCCCAGACCAACAAGCACATTCACACAGACACAGCTACAAGGGACCACTCTTAGACATCATCAGCACACCCTAGCAATGTTTGATAATCAGCTCTCTCCACTTCTCCAAAACTAGCAAAGTCCTGATATTAGTTTATAGTCCTACAGGTAATTACATCTACTCTGGGAAACTATGAATATTCTGTTTCTCAGCTCAAAGCTTCCAGGTTCTCAACAGTGTCTGTCTGTCTCATGTGCACGTGTGCACACGTGCACATAGGATGGCATATCCCCAAATCAAACTGTTTGGACCAATGCAGTTTATCATACTTTGGCTCTGTGATTTCATTACTTTGGGTCACCTTCCACCCATGCAAATCATAGTTCTTCCATGCTTTCTCTTGTCCATCTGGGATTTTGATTTGTTTTACTTTTGCTCTGGTAATTTCATGATCTGATCAAATAAAGACAATTGATTCTGAGATGATTCCTCTCATACTAGTGGCTACTCTTTTCCTGCCTGTTAAGCTATAGTCAGTTTCTTGTTATTCTTCCTCCTTGTTTTCCTCCTCTTCCTCTTCCCTCTTACTCCTCTTCTTTCTCTTCCTCATTTATTTTCCTTCTCTTCCCTCTTCCTCTTCTTCCTTCTTTTCTTCCTCCTCCTCCCCCTCTAACTAGTCTGGAAACTACCTCCTTTTGCCTCACTTTGATTTATTTTAGAAACAATGCACTGCTGAACTTTAGGACAGTAATACTAATTTGCATGTCAGAAATGCTTTACCACTTTAACGGACTGGCCAATTTTAGTAATTGCTGCACACACATTTTTTAATAGAAGAGCTAGATGCAGTTTCAGCACTCTTGGGTCCCTTTGTGAGCTCAAAGTTATCTTCTTTGCTAGATCTCCTTCCTATCTCCAGTGTTGGAGCAGCCACCTGGAAGTTACCGTGGGGGTTCCATTTTAACATACTAATGATGATGTCAGTATCTAACCTGAGTCATTTTCCTGTGGAATGATCTTAGAAACAAAAGAAGAGGTGAGAAGGCAATTGGAGAATGTAACACCAGCACCAATATAACTTGTTGTCTGTGAGTGGTATGTTTCTACTCCTTCCATAATTGAGATGTAGCTAAGTTTTATTGATAGGGCAATTGATTTAGAGAAAAATACCTCCTGATGGCTTTGGAGCCATTTATTTTCAGGGTCTTTGTTTCTGCCTTTTTCCCCCCAGACAATTGAGACCCCTTCAGTTTCATTCCATGTGGTGAATTCTCCTTTGTCCATTTTCTTTCCCCAGCTGCCTGTTACTAGAGAATTGCCCAATAAAGCACCACATACACAGTAGGCAGAAAAGAAAGAGTTAATGGTGACATGTATCAGAATGCAGATATTCTGTTTTTGAGACTTTGCTTTATTTTTAGAAAAATACTTCCAAATGAGTAGATTCAAGAAATTTCCCTATAGTTATTGTTTTATTCTTAGTATATCTTGCTGTCATAATTCGGGTACCATTGACTTGTCATGTTGCTTGTTCTGCCAGATTTCCTGCTAAGTTGGTATCCACAGATTGGGGAGAGATGTGAGGAGAGTGAGTCCCAAGCTATCTAGGATTTTCTCCATGAAGATTATGGTAGTGGGAGCCTAGCCAAGTCTGGAAAGGAATTTCCTTTTCCTGAATCCCCTGTAGTAGGGATAGTAACTTCAGGCATACACAGAATTGGCGAATCATAGCTGGACATGACCTCACAAATAACCTACTCTTCATTGGTACATGACTAGGAATCTGTACCACTACGTTCCCCCAAAGTGCTCAACCATAGAGAACCAATTGCATTGATGGATAGCTCGAATTGTTAGGAAGCTTTCTGTTATATGAAACCAAAATCTGTTTCTCTTTAACTTATGTTCACTCCCCCCTCCCCATCCCCATTTCACCTTCTGGTGTCAAGCAGAACAAGTTGAATTGCTTTCTTATATGATAACCCTTCAGATATTTTTTTTTAAAAAGCTATCATATTACCCCACCCTGTCTTTTATTCTCCTGCTTAGGTGTGCCCAATTTCCCCAACCAGTCCTTGTATGGCATTGTCTCTACTCCTTTCACCACCTTGGTCATTTATCTTCTTCAGGGCCAATGTCACTTTGCCCATATATTCCTCAAAAGAATCACTTTTACTAAGATAAAATGTGATAAGAGCATAATTTCTTTTGTTCCAAATTCTGTGGCTCTGTTAATAGAATTTGATGGCCATGTCATAAACTGTTGATTATAACAAAGCCCACTTGTGACCTCAGTTCTTATTTCATTCTTCATCCTTTTTGGGTTCCATTGATTTTTTTCTTTATCTTAAGCATAAAACTTTACATATATCTCAACTGAATTTCACATTTTACATCTAGTCCTTTATTTGTGGAGTTAAAACATACCATCTATGCTTTTCATCCAAGTCAGTAATAAAAATGTTGAGCACCATGAGGACAAGGAAGATCTTTGAATTGTTGCTATAGCTCTCACTTCAGGTTGACATCAGTACTATAATAATTACTCTCTGGGGTCTGGCCATTCAACCAGCTTTGTGTCCACGTAGCTTTTTCTAATCCACAAAGGCAGCATTGATAGGCTTTATTAAATGTGTTGCTAGAATGTGGGTATTCTGTGGAATTATGTCAAAGAAAATGAGGTTAATCTGGCAAGACCTATTCTTGATGAAACTATGCCTCCTCTAAGTGATCTCTACTTTCTTTTCTAAATGCTCAAAGCAGTCAAATTCTTGAGCATCTAGTTTTGAGACTCTAGCCTCTTTAGTTAGTTTTTTTAAAATATATTAGGATATTTGCCCATTTCTCTGACACTGTAAGAAATCTAGGAGAGCGGGGAATAGTTTACCTGTCAGATTTATGGAGAAAGGAAGACTTTATGAACAAATAAGAGTTACAGAGCATTACAAAATGCAAAATGGATAATTTTGATTACATTAAATTGAAAATTTTTTGTACAGATAAAGTCAATGTAACCAAGATCAGGAGAGAAGTGGAAAATTAGGAAAGAATTTTTATAGCCAGTGTTTCTAAGACCTCGTTTCTAAAATATACAGAGAATTGAGCCAAATATATAAGAATACAAGCCATTCCCCAATTGATAAATGGTCAGAAGAAACAGTTTTCAGAGGAAGAAATTAAAGATATCTATAATCATATGAAAAATGCTGTAAATCACTATTGATTAGAGAAATGCAAATCAAAACAATTCTGAGGCACCACATCTCACCAGTCAGATTGGCTAAGATGACAAAACAGGAAAATTACAAATGCTGAAGAGGATGTGGAAAAATTGAAACACTAATGCATTGTTGGTGAAGTTGTGAACTTATCCAACCACTCTGGAGAGCAATCTGGAAGTATGCCCAAAAGGCTATAAAAAATGGCATACCGTTTGACCCAGCAATACCACTTCTAGGACTATATCCCAAAGAAATCATAAAAGTGGGAAAAGGACCTGTATGTCCAGAAATATTTATAGCAGCTCTATTTGTGGTGGCAAAGAATTGGAAATGAAGGGGATGCTTATCAGTTGTAGAATGGCTAAATAAGTGTGGTAAATGAATGTAATGGAATACTATTTTGCTATAAGAAATGAGGAGCAGGGGTGGTTAGATGGTGCAGGGAATAGATCACCGGTCTTGGAGTCAGGAGGACCTGAGTTCAAATGCGGCCTCAGACATTTAACACAAAACTATAGCTGTGTGACTTTGGGCAAGTCACTTAACCCAAATTGCCCTACCTCCCCTTCTCCAAAAAGCCAAAAAAAAAAAGAAATGAGGAATAGACAGACTTCATTATAACTTGGAGAGACTTAAGTAAGCTGATGCTGAGAAGAGCAGAACCAGGAGAACTTTGTACAAATTATAGACACATCGTATGTATGACCACCAACTCTGATGGAGTGGGCTTTTCTCAGCAATATGAGGTTAAAAGACAACTCCAAAAGACTCATGATGGAGAGGGATATCCACAGCCAGAGAAAGAACCACAGAGTCTGAATGCAGACTGAAGCAAACTATTTGCTCTCTCTCATATGTGTTTTGTTTTGTTTTGTCCCTTCTTTCTCATTGTTTACCCCATTGGTTATAATCCTTCTTACAAAATGACTAATGTTTAACGTGAAGGTATTTGTAGAACCTGATATTTGATTGCATGCTGCCATGGGGGAGGAAGGGGAGAAGATGGAGGGGGAGAAAATTTGAAACTCAAGGGATTGTGGAACTGAATGCTGTAAACTAAAAGTAAATAAATAAATTAAAATTTTAAAAAAAATTTGCCCATTTCTTCTCCTGAAGCATTTGACCTCTATGATTTTTTTTCCTCTTTATGATTAACAACAACAAAAATCCCTGAAAGCTGCTCAGCCATTCATATCCAGCAGTTCTTTAAATAACTCTGGCATGTAGTTTGTCCTGTCCTGGTAACTTGAGCTTGAGGGTGCCTGTTTCCTCAGTTGCTTTGGACTTCAAGTTCCTATCAACCATTTTTATTCTATTTCAGTATAAAGATCATTCTCCTTGGTAGAGATAAATGGAAAATAAAAAATGAGTGGTTTCGTATTACAATTGCTTACCTTTCCCACTAGCAGTGATCCCATCCCTTCTTTGATTTTGCTTTTCTTCACAATATAACTTTAAAAAATTCTATTTATGGTTTTATAAATTCACTATCATCTCAGCTTATTCTGAGTTTTACTCTTCTTAGGGTACTGTAGCAGTATTTTCTGTTATTCCTCGGTTACTTGCCTGTGCTTCCATTTTTAAAAATATATCTCTTTTTAAAATCCAGGTTGGTCATGGAGTTCTTCATATACCCATCCTGGCCTTTGTAGACGGAACTCTTTCTCATTAAAAAGTGATTTATATATTATATTGGAATTTCTCTAATGAGTTTTCCTTATCTTGAACACTTTATTCTGTAGAATTTTAGGCTGTGGTATCCTACCTGTCCATTTTCTTAAAACTTTGAAATTTGCTGTCTGTAAATTTAGAGTGCATATCAGAATATGTCTAACTTTTCTTTATGTATCTAGCAGGTTCTTGAAGATGAAGTGGTTAGTCCTTCCTTTTTTGGAATAAGATTCAGATTCCCTTTGTTTTTTTCTTCTACCTTTTGAAGAATAAATTTGTTCTTAAGGCAAGTCAAGAATTTTATCAACAACTTCTACTTTTAGAACAGAGGAGGTTCCAGCATATGAATGAGTGGTTAAAATTTCCCGAAACATCTTTATCACGTCTCCATGCCAAGTTTGTGTTCTATTTGCCAAACTAATCATTAATTCCCCTTTTCTATTTGGGTGGGATATGATATAATCCCACCACAATATTACTTTTATTTTATCCATAATGATCCTTACCCAAATTTTTTTAACCAAAATTTCCCCTTTTGATTTGGGATTTTCCCTCCACAATGTTCACTCTCTTAATATATTGTTCTATTCCAGATGTCCATTTGTTGTGTAGCTTTTTTCCATAATGGGTCGCATCCCAAGTCTCTTCCTTTTGTTAAAATCTCTGGTTTGACTTTGTTCATTGTCTCTCCTCTTCACATTGGTATACATAGACATCTGAAAGCTAGTGTTTAATGGCTCTTTTTTTTCTTAGATCTTTTCTCCTGTGAATATCAGTAGGTCCTCCCTGCTGATATTTTTTTTCTGTGTCATACTGTGCTGTCTGGATTGCCATGTATTCATGAGAAATTTTCTTCTCTTTCCATTTAAAATCCTCTTGATCAGACTTACAAGTCTTCAGGCAAATACATTTTACTGGCCCTCCTTAGGTATGTTATCTACCTAATAAGGAGCCCATCATTCCTGTATTTTAAACCCTGGTTTAGAAATCCAAATCCCCTTCCCAAACACTCTTTTCTTACCTAGTTCTCAAATCTGCTTGCTCTTCCGAAATAATGAGAATGCCTGGCACATAGGAGGTACTTTATAAACACTTGTTCCCTTCCCCCTCTTCCTGCATCTTACCTTACAAACCAACTCAACCAGCAGTGCTGAATCTAGAGCCGAAAGGGACTTTAAAAAATCACCTTGATTTTTTAAAAAATTTTTTATGAATCACCTAGTCTCCTTTTTACATATGAAGAGACTAAAGCTGGGAGAGTTTATGTAACATCACTTAATATATAGCAGAGATTGGGTGTGATCCCATAATCCCCAATGGTACTTTCTAATTTTGTCCCATTGAAATCGTTTACCCCATAAGAATCAAAACAGAAGTGGGTAGTAATAAGAAATCTGCCTCAGACAGACCACACACTTCCATGTTTTCTTTGTCAGATGGACATATTGCCTTCTCCCCAACCCCCAGTCATTCTCCATTTATTACTCTTCAGCTCTTTATCCTTCAGCTGATGATATGGCCTCCTTCATGGTAGATTCTTCAAATCTTCCTTGAAGCGTGAGAAGCTATTTACTTTTCAGAATTCAGGTCTATGCTTTGTGGGAAGAATTTCACACATTACATATCTCCAAAAATTCAGTGGTCCTTATTAGCTTTCTCTTCTGGATCGTAGTATTTTTTGCCCTGTAGCTTCCTAACGGGTCTAGCAACCTCTGTCTTGTGGTGTGGTGTAACTGGAAGAGCACTAGTTTTTGAGTATGCAAAGATGGGAGTTCAAATTCTGCTGCCAGCTCTTACTGTTTGACCATGAGTAAGTCATACAACCTTTCTGAGGTTATTTTCCTCATTAACTCACTTTTGTTCAAATAACTTTAACAAATGCTGAAGTGGAGATATAAAGACAAAAGTAGATAGTCGTTGACCTCAAGAAACTTATGTTCTGCTGAGTGATACATCCAAATAGAGACATAAAGTTGCTTCAGAGTAATAATGCAAAGTAATTTCAAGGAAAGAGAGTATTAAGTACTGGGAAAGTCAGGGAGGGTGATATGTAGGAAGTGGCATCCAAACTGTGATTTGAAGAAAGGTAAGGAGACCTATGAGGCAGGGGAGAGGAGAGAGTTCATGCCAGACATGTCCTAGCCACATGGAAGTTGGAGGTGGAATGTAGTGTATGGTGAACACCTTGCAGGTCAGTTTGACTTGAAAGGAATGGTAATGAAAGGAAATAAAATGGAAGTGGTTGTTGTTGAGTCATTTTCCAGTCATGTCTGATTCTTTGTGACTCCATTTGGAGTTTTCTTGGCAAAGATACTAGAGTGGTTTGCCATTTCTTTCTCCACCTCATTTTAGGATGAAGAAACTGAGGCAAACAGGGTTTTGCCCAAGGTCACACACCTAGTAAGAGTCTGAGGCCAGATATGAACTCAAATTTTACTGATTCCAGACCCAGTGTTCTATCCACTGTGCCACCTAGCTGCCTCGAAAATGGGGTTAATCATAACTTAGTGCTAGTACCTTCCTCCTGTTGATTATCTCCAGTTTATCTTGTTTGTACATAATTGTCTGCATGCTGTCTACCCTGTTAGACTGAACTCCTTGAGAGCAGGGACTGTCTTTTGCATCCCCGGCACTTAGTGCATGGTACATGTTAGGTGCTTAATAAATAATTATTGACTGACTGATAACACTTATCAACTTTTGAGCATCAAATGGGATAATATGGGATAAGTTCTTTGGAAACATAAGAAGTGTAATATGTCATCTAGTCTTGTTATTATCAGTACTTTCTACTTTCTTTTAAGAATTACTGTATTCTTCTTGCTAGCTAATAGCTCAGAGAGGCATTCCTCCAGCCCTTTTGGGTTCTCATGTATCATAGAGACCAAGTGCATTTCATGTACACATGAGGGTTATTTGGCACCAGCACAGACAGACACAGACACTCTGTGGGTCACTGGAAAATTCCCCAGTTAGTACATGGGCAACACATTTCATCCCTTTTTGCTTGCCTTGAATGGAAAACAATATTGACTGAATCATGCTGAAATAAAATGATTTCTGTGCCATGTGAACAGCTTTTCATTTAGCTGACCAAATTATTTTTAAAAAAGACTGGTTGGACTGAGCCAAAATAATCAGTCAAGCCTGATTTAATCTTGCATCTTAATTATGGGCAAAAACATTTTTCATTTTGTCATTATTTGTAGAAATGGTTACCAGCCCTCATACTTGATAATAATTCATCATTCTTAGTAATATTAAATGTCTACCTTTGTACAGTGTTGTACAATATTTTATTACAAAGGCATGATCTCCGTTCATTAGTATCTTGTAGTTAAATTATAGACAACACAGATGAAATGAACAAAATGTAACTAAAAGTGTTAGTAAAAATCCTCTCCTCTCCAAATCACAAGAAATAATTAGAGGATGCATCTGACTCACAGAACAGAATTAATTGTCTTTCATCCAAAACCATTCTTACTCCTGACTTTCTATTTCTGTTAATGGCACTACCAGTCTCCTAGTTCACTCATTCATTTGCTTCTTTTCTGCTTTCAAACTGATGCCCTTTTTCTGAATCTTCAGCATTCCTGACCTCTCTGCAATTTTCCATTCTGTTGATCATCTCTTTGTTATTTTCTCCTTTCTGATTTTTTTGATACTGCTTTTCTTTCTCCTCCTATTTGATCAGTCTCTCACAGCTTCCTTGGCTGGATCTTCTTGTGTCCTCTTTTTTTTTTTTATCTCTAAGCTATCTCATTTCATGATCTTTTCAGTTCTTATGGATTCATTTATCATCTTTGGGTAGATGATCCCCAGATAGAGACATCTAGCCCTAGTCTGTATTCTGAGCTCCATCCCTGCATCTCTGTAATAGGCAGTGACCTATTATATCTTTAGAATTTCAAAATATCTGACATAATTCATTATCTTATCCCCCAACCCTCCCCTTTTTCTGAATTTCCCTCCAGCAGCCATTCTCTCAGTGACTCAGTTATCCAACTTTAGCATCATCTATAACCCCTCTCACTTTATATAACCAATTGGTTTGCAGATCTTATCATTTCTATCTTCACAGTATCTATCATATACATCGTATTGTCTCCACTAATATAAATACAACTTTAGTTCAGGCCCTCATCACCTCTTGCCTGGAAAATTGCAAATGCCTTCCTGCTTGATCTCCCTACCTCAGTTTTCTCTCTATTCCAATTCTTCCTTCATGCTATCACCAAAGTGACAGGTTAACTGTATCACTTCCTGCTCAGTAAATTCTAGTACCTCCCTATTTCTTATACAATCCAATAGAAACTCCTCTGGCATATAAGAACGTTCAAACATCTTTCTAATCTTCTCTCGTATTATTCCCATCCACATAGTCTGTAGCCCAGCTGTACTGACTTACTTTCTGTTCTTTCATACATACATCACAACATGTTCCAGCTCCATGCCTTTGCAGTGGCTCTCCACCATTCTTGGAATTCCTTCCTTCCTCAATCCTGTGCATTCCTGGATTTCTTGAAGACTCAGTTACCATTTCTGCAGGAGGTCTTCTGGTCCCCCAGCTCTTAGAGCTTTCCACTCCAACTGTATATGTATGTTGTATTATTGAGTTATATGTGATCTCTCCCATTAGAAATAAGCTCCTTGAGAGCAAGGCCTGCTTTTCTTTTCTTTATGTCCTGGTGCTTAATGCAGTGCTTGGCACATAAAACAGCACTTAATAAATATTTGTCGACTGCTTGACTCATATATGCTGACTCATTTTGAGTCTTCTTTTACATCTCATAGGATCATAGATTGAAAGATGGAGTTGGATAGTAGATATCATCCAGTACCACCCCTTAATTTTATAGAAATGAAACTGACCCCCCAAAGAGGTAAAATGCCTTGGCCAGTAACTGGGGGAGCCATGATTAAATTTTCTGAAGGATATTTTATTTTTCCCAATCACATGTAAAAACAATTTTTAACGTTCATTTAAAAAATTTTGAGTACCAAATTCTCTCCCTTCCTTCCTTTCCCCTTTGCTGAGGTGGTAAACAATTTGATACCGATTATAAATGTGCAATCATGCAAAACATTTCCATATTTATCATGTTGCAAAAGAAAATGCAGACTTCTTCCCCCCCCAAAACCCCCCAAACCCATGAAAAATGTGAAATGAAAAATAGAATGCTTTGATCTACTATTCATACTCCATCAGTTCTTTTTCTGAAAGTGAATAGCATTTTTCATCATGAGTCCTTTGGCATTGTCTTGGATCATCGTCTTTCCTTCACAGCTGACTATTTTACAGTATTGCTATTACTATGTACAATGTTCTACTGGTTCTGCTCACTTCACTTTTCATTAGTCCATGTCTTTTCCTGTTTTTCTCAAATCATCCTGCTTGTCATTTTCTGTAGCAATTAGTATTTTGTTACAATCATATACCACAACTCATTTAGTCATTTCCCAGTTGCTGGACATCTCCTAAATTTCCAATTCTTTGCCACCACAGAAAATAGCTGCTGTAAATATTTTTGTACATATAGATCTTTTTCACTTTTTTAAAAAAAATTCTGTGGGATACAGACCTACAGGGTATACACAGTTTTATAGCCTTTTGAGCATAGTTCCAAATTGCCCTTCAGAATGATTAGATCAGTTCCCAACTACATCACCAGTGCATTAGTGTTCCAATTTTCCCACATCCTCTCCAAAATCATTTTCTTTTTCTGTCATATTAGCCATTCTCATAGGTATGAGTTGGTATCTCAAAGTTGTTTTAATTTGCATTTCTCTAATCAATAGTGATTCAGAACACTTCTTCATAAATCTATAGGTAACATTGATTTCTTCATCTGAAAACTGCCTGTTCATAACTATGACCATTTATCAATTGGGGAGTGACTTGTGTTCTTCTAAATTTGACTCAGTTCTCTATATATTTGAGAAATGAGGCATTTATATGCTATAAAAAATTTCCCTCAGTTTTCCTGCCTTCCTTCTAGTTTTGGTTACATTGGTTTTGTTTGTGTAAAACCTTTTTAATTTAATATAATCAAAATTATCCATTTTAAATCTCATAATGCTCTCTATCTCTTGTTTGGTCATAAATGTTTCCCTTCTCCAAGAATCTGACAGGTAAACTATCTCTTGCTCTCCTAAGTTATTTATGGTATCACTCTATAAGTCTAAATCGTTTCCATTTTGACCTCGACTTGGTAAACAGTGCAAGATATTTGTCCATACCTAGTTTCTGAAACTGTTTTCTACTTTTCCCAGCAATTTTTGTCAAATAGGGCTAGTTCTTCTTCCAAAAGCTCTGGGGTCTTTTAGATTGTTGAACACTAGAATACTATGGATATTTGCTACAGTATTTTGTGTACCTAATGTATTCTATTCCACTGATCCACCTCTCTATTTCTAAACCAGTAGCAGTTTGTTTTGATGATTGCTACTTAACACTACAGTTTGAGATCTGGTATTGCTAGGTCACTTTCCTTTGCTTTTCTTTTTCATTAATTTCCTTTACATTCTTGACCTTTTGTTCTTTCAGATCAATTTTATTATTATTGATATGGCACTGAATAAGTACATTAATTTAGGTAGAATTGTTATTTTTTTATTGTCTCAGCCTACCCGTGAGTAATTAATATTTTTGTAGTTGTTTAGATATGACTTTATTTGAAAATGTTTTTGTTAATTGTGTTCATATAGTTTGTGGGTTTGTCTAGGCAGGTAGACTCCCAAGTCTTTTTTGTTGTTTACAGTTATTTCAAATGAAATTTCTCTTTCTGCCTCTTCCTGCTGGACTTTGTAGTATATAGAAATGCTAATGAAATAATAGATTTGCACGGGTTTATTTTATTTCCTGCAACTTTGCTAAAGTTGTTAATTATTTCAATTAGTATTTTTGGCTGATTTTCTAGGATTTCCTAAGTATACCATCATGTCATCTGCAAAGAGTGATAGTTGCCTATTCTAATTCCTGCAATTTCTTTTTCTTTTCTTATTGTTATAGCTAGCATTTCTAGTACAATATTGAATAATAGTGGTGATAATGGGCATCCTTTTTTCACCTCTGATCTCACTGAGTGGGCTTTTAACTTATTAACATTACAGATAATATTTTTACTGGATACTACTTATCTTTTAAAGGAAAGGTCCCTTTATTCTATGCTCTCTAGTGTGTGTGTGTGTGTGTGTTTAATAGGAATGGGTATTATATTTTGTCAAAAGCTTTTTCTAAATCTTTTGAGATAATCATATGATTTCTGTTGCTTTTGTTATTGATATGGTCAGTTATGCTGATGTTTTCCCTAATATTGAATTAGCACTGCTTTTCTGGTATAAATTCCACCTGATTATAATGCATGATCCCTGTGATATATTGTTGTAATCACTTTGCTAATATTTTATTTAAAATTTTTGCGTTAGTATTCACTAGGGAAATTAATCTGTAGTCTTCTTTCTCTGTTTTCTCTCTAACTGGTTTAGATAATAGTGCCATATTTGTGTCATAAAAGAAACTTCATAGGACTCCATCTTCATCTTTTTTCCCAAATAGTTATATAATATTATAATTAATTGTTCATTAAATATTTGGCAGAATTTACTTGTGAATCTATCTAGTCCTAGGTATTTTTTTTTAGGGAACTCATTGATTACTTGTTTAATTTCTTTTTCTAAAATGGGATTATTTAGGTTTTCTGTTTCTTCTGTTAATCTGGGCAATTTATATTTTGTAAATATTCATCCATCTTAGGTCATCAAATTTATTGGCATATATTGGAGCAAAATAGTTCCAGTAATTGCTTTAATTTCTTCTTCATTGGTGATGAATTCACTTTTTTCATTTTGGATACTGGTGATTTGATTTTTTAAATCAAATTAACCAATCATTTATCTATTTTATTTTTTCCCCATAAAATCAACTCTCAGTTTTATTTGTTAATTCAATGGTTTTCTTATTTTCAGCATTGTTAATCTTCCCTTTGATTGTCAGAATTTCCAACTTGGTATTTAAGTGGGGATTTTTAATTTATTTTTTTCTAGTTTTTATTTTAGCTGCATGCCCAATTCATTGATCTGCTATTTCTCTGTTTTATTAATGTAAGCATTTAGAGACATACATTTCCTCCTAAATACTGCTTTGGCTGCATCTCATAAATTTTGGCATGTTGTCTCATTGTTGTCATTCACTTTAATGAAATTTTTTATTTTTTCTTTAATTTGTTCTTTGACCCACTCATTCTTTAAGGTTAGATTATTTAGGTTCCAATTAATTTTCTATCAGTCTTTCCATGGCCCTTTATTGAATGCAATTTTTGTTACATTATGATCTGAAAAGAATGCAATCAATGTCTCTGCCTTTTTGCATTTGATTATGAGGTTTTTATGCTCTAATACATGATCAATTTTTGTGCCACTGAAAAAAAGGTATATTCCTTTCTATCCCTTTGAGTTTTCTTCAGAGGTCTGTCACATCTAAGTTTTCTAAAATTCTATTCATCTCCTTAACTTCTTTTTTTCTTTTTTGCTTATTTTTGTTTGTTTTGTTAGAGTTATCTTGTTCCAAGAGAGGAAAGTTGAATTCCCCCACTAGTAGAGTTTTACTCTCTATTTTCTCCTGTTACTCATTTAACGTCACCTTTAAGAATTTGGATGTTATACCATTTGATATATGTATGTGTATATATATTTAGTATTGATATTATTTCATTGTCTGCCTTTTAACAAGACATATTTCCTTTGTTATCTAGTTTAATTAGATCTATTTTTGCCTTTGCTTTGTCTAAGGTCTTGATTGCTACCTTTGCTTTTTTTTTTAACTTCTGCTGAAGCATAATAGATTCTGCTCTAGCCCCTTAACCTTTACTCCATGGTGTCTTTATGCTTCAAATGTCTTTCTTGTTAAAAAAAAAAAAATCCAAACAAATCACATATTGTAGGATTCTGTTTTTTAATTCACTTTGCTATTTACTTCTGTTTTATGGATGAGTTCTTCCCATTCATATGCATCGTTATGATTACTTACTGTGTATTTCCCTCTCTCCTTCCCTCCTCCTCTCCTTTCACACTGTTCTTCCTTACCAGTGTTTTGCTTCTGATGACCTCTTCCTCCAATCTAACATCCTTTCTATAAGTGCCACCCATTCTTATTCCCCTCCCTTCATACTTTCCTATAGGGTAAGATAGATTTCTATACCTAATTAAATATGTATATTATTCCCTCTTTGAGCTAATCCCAATTAGAGTAAGTGTCAAGGGATGCCTACCCCCTCACATACAACCCCCAGTTTCCCTTCCACTGTAATTGGTCTTTCATGCCTTGTCCTGTGAGATAATTTACCTCCTCTTCTCCCAATGCAATCCTCTTTCTCACCCCTTAATTTGTTGTTTATGTATTTTTTAATAGCATCCCATTAAAGTTGATTTATATCTGTGCCCTCTGGATACTCCTTCTAACTGCCCTAATAGTGATATAGTTCTTAAAGAGTTACAAGTATCATCTTCCTTTGTGGATATGTAAACAGTTTAACCTTATCAGATCTATTAGGTTTTCTTTTTCCTGTTTACCTTTTTATGCTGTTCTTGAATCTTGTATTTGAAAATCAGATTTTTTTCCCCCCTAGGGTCTTTTCATCAGGAATGCTTGAAAGTGCTTTATTCCATTGAGTATCCTTTCTTGTTCCCCCTGAAAGATTATGCTCAATTTTGTGGGATGAATTATTCTTGGTTGTAATCTTAGTTTTTTTGCCTTCAGAAATTCCATATTCCATACTGTCTAATACTTTAATGTAGAAGTTGCTAACTCCTGTGTAATTCTGACTATGACTCCATGATATCTCAATGTTTTTCTTTCTGGATGTTTGCAGTATTTTCTTCTTGACCTGGGAGTTTTGGAATTTTGCAATAATATTTGTAGGAGTTTTCAGTTTAGGATCTCTTTTAGGAGGTGAATGTTGAATTCTTTCCACTTTTATTTTACTCTCTGGTTCTAGCATATCAGGGACAATTTTCCTTGATAGTTTCTTGAAATGTGATATCCAGGCTCTTTTTTTGATCATGGCTTTCAGGTAGTTCAATAATTTTTAAATTACCTGTCCTGGATCTATTCACCAGGTCAGCTGTTTTCCCACTGAGATATTTCACATTTTCCTTCTTTTTCTCTTTTGATTGATTCTTGATGTCTCATGGATTCATTAACTTCCATCTACCCAATTCTAATTTTTAAGAATTTCAGTGCGCTTTTGTACTTTCTTTTCCATTTAGCCAATACTACTTTTTAAGGAACTAATTTCTTCAGTGAATTTTTGTATCTCCTTTTCCATTTGGCCAGTGCTACTTTTTCAGGAGCTGGGTTTTTTTTTTTTCAGTGAATTTTTATACACACTTTTCCTTTTTTTGTGTGCTTCCTTTACCCAGAAGTTGACTCTTTTTTCATGATTCTCTTGCACCATTCTCATTTCTTTGCCCAAATTTTCTTCTACCTCTCTTATTTGATTTTTAAAATCCTTTTTGAGCTCTCCCAGGAGTTCTTTTTTTGGAGGCCTGAGGCCCAACTCATATTTTTCTTTGAGGCTTACATGTAGCCATTTTTACATTGTTGTCCTTTTCTGAGTATGTGTTTTGATCTTTCCTATGATTCTTTTTTTGTTTTTTGTATTTTTGCTCTTTTTTCTAGCCTATTGAATGACTTCTGATTTTTATATTAAAGTTCGGTTCTGTTCCTGGGGTGGAGGGAGCACTGTCAAGGTTCTTGCACCAGAGCTGTGGGACCCTGCCACTGACCTGCTCTGCTGGGATCACTGGGCCTAATCATTGGCAATCTGCTACCAAGGGCAGAGTTTCTAGCGGCTGGTTTCCTCTGCTTTTACCTGAGTGAGACAGACCTTTCCTGCCAACCTTCAAAGCTGTTTTAGACTGATTGGTTCTGCCACACCAGAATTTGTTTTAAGACATTATTTTATAGTTGCTTAGAGGTGAATGTGAGAGAGTTCAGGAAAGTTCTTCCTTTATTCCGCCATAAAAAAGTCACAATTTTTTCCTACTATACTTTGATTATCTATCGTCGTATTTTTTATTTCATTGCCTTTTGTCCAGCCCTTTCATCTTTTTAACTTGACTAAAAATGACAATAAAAATAGATAATATTTATGTGGTACTTACTATGTGCCAGGCACTGGGCTGAGTGCTCACGATTTTTATCTCAATTGATCCACACAACAACTCTGCGAAGTTAAGTGCTTTTATTATGACCATGTTACAGATGAGAAAACTGAGGCAAACAGAGGTTTAAGTGACTTGCTCAGACATCTAGTAAGTGTCTGAGGCGGGATTTGAACTCAGGTCCTGACTCTTGAACTAGCACTCTACTGCACCACCTAACTGTCCCTTTTGCAATAACCTCCTAATTGATCTCGGTCTTCCCTAAGTCATTCTCTCTAGGAGCCCAAATAAACTGCTTAAATCATAAGGCTGACTGTGCTCAAAAATCCACAGTGATTCCTCATTGTACTTCTTGCAACCACCAGTAGAATATAAGTTTGCTGAAGGCAAAGAATGTATCTGGTTTTTTTTTTAACCTTGGTCCACCACCAGCATGATGACTTATACATTATATACAATAAACATTGACTTAGAAGGTATTTCCTATTCAGGTACAGGCTTGCTATGAAATCTCTTCCATGATAGCTATAGATGTTGTGGAATGGGAGGTAATAACACTTTGCCCCAGCTGGGGTGGAAGAAGATGTTTGTTGTCTCTTCTTTCTTGGATAATAATAGATTATTAGATTAAAAATAGCTTCTCTCAATAGTTCTAGGGTTTGAGTTTTTTTTTTTCTTTCTACTTTCTATAGTTCATTTATTATGGGACAAATTAAATGAAGGTATGCTGTTAAATCTATTGTTGAAACTCTAGGGGCCCACATCTCTTGTTACCTTCTACATTCAACAAAGAACTCTTTAGCTTTATAGACTGAATAGTCCAGTAAATTGCTTTAGGGTATACTGTAGTGCCAACTCTATAGAACCAGGGGAAAAGGGGGCTAAAGTATAATTGCATTTTGAGATTGTTACTACCCTGCTGACTCTTAAAAGCAGACAGTAAGCCCAGTTATTAATTGGTGAAAATTTCTAAAGATCCAACCAAGTACTTTACTTAAGTTAAGTACATGTATAATAGATTCTGTGGTCATGTAGAATGCTTCATTCTGAGGGAAGCCGACAGACTTGCAGGTTTACTGCTTTCAGTTCACTCAGAATTTTTTCCTTTTATCATGCAAGATTACAATATCATTTGTCTTGACAATATTGAGAAAATATGTCCTTTTATCCTTGTTTAAGGAGTCGCTTCTTTGGCAAATATTAACTAATAAAATCCATATTTGCAATAGTTATTTTAAGTGTTCAATTTCAAGAATGTGCTGAACTAAGAATATTTAAGGTGAAGGAACCAAGTAAATGGAAACTTGTTGAACTATGGTATAAAGCAGTGTTGTCAAACTCAAATAGAAAGAGGTTATATTAGACCATACAGAAGGATCCCTGCAGGCTGTATATTGACTTTAAAAAACCACACATCATTGCTATCTATATTTGATTGTATTTTTGTTCATTTTGTTAAATTGCATTTAATCTGGGCCCACTACTTTTGACAAAATTTGCACTTTAAAATTGCGTTTTAATATTATGGGGCCACTACTTGTTTGATAATTCTGGTGTAAAGGACATTAATCATCTTGCTAATAATTCATTTTATTTAAAGAGATTTAGAGTTAGATTTGACTTCTCAAATATCTCAGATCATCTCTCTGGACTTTACTTCTCTTAAAATGTTAAAACTTATCCTGTTTTTCCTATAATATATATATATATTTTTTTTTTCTTTGAAAAGTTTGTAGCAATATCATACATGAGGTTTTACTAACCAGGCCTTTCCCTGTATCCCCTAGGAAGACTACTAATGCCTTTCCTCTGAGATAACCTTCCATCTAATGTTGTCAGTATCTTGCATGTAACATTTATTTGCATGTTATTTCCCCTTGAGACTGTGAGCACTTTGAGGATAGGGACTATGATTTTATCCCCCTTTTTGTATTCCCACTGCTTAGCTTTTGTACTCCCGGTACTGGCACATATTCAGTACTTTATAAATGCTTCCTGGCTGACTCAATGTAAAGTCAAAAGGGAAGAAGAATTCAACATCTGCTCTGTGCCAAGCACTGGGATATGCACTTTACAAATATTATCTTATTTGGTTTTCAAAATAACCCTTTGAGGTAGGTGCTGTTTTTGGCCCAAATTTGTAGTTGAAGAAACTGAGGCAAACAGAGGTTAAGCGACTTGCCCAAGGTCATATAGTTAAGTGTCTGATGCTGAATTTGATCACAAGTCTTCCTGACCCCAGATCTAGCTCTCTAAGCACTGCCTTACCTATCTGCCTCTTCAAAACCTATCAGTGATGGTATTTGTCTTGTTAGGAATTTATAATGCTTGTAAAATTGTTTCTATAAAACTTCTATACTATTTGGTTTAATAGGCTTTTGTATAACCAGCTAATACTGCTAGATGGAATATGGCTGGATGTGTACGCATATATTGATTTGGTGAATAAAACATAATTTTGGGAATACTTCAAATATAGAATTGTATAGTATTTGGAATTTCTATCCCCTGTTCTTCACTCTAAAGGGAGTCAGAAGTATTTTGCTCAGACTACAGAGGTTTATTAGATGAGGCACAAGAGGGTCATGGAGCACTGAACAGAATCACTATTTGAGAGCAAGCATGCAGGCTCATTAGAAAAGCCTTTTCTGGATTGGAAGGGGACGGAGCCAAGATGGCGGCATAGAAGCAGCAAGGTCCTGCAGCTCCCACACAGCCACCCTAAAATACCCGTAAAATAGGACTCTCAACAAAGTCTAGGACTCTCAAACTCACAAAAATACAGAAAACACATCTCTTGCTGAAGGCAGCTTGGGAGGCGGGGCTCACTGCTGCAGGTGGGGAGCTGAAATCAGCCCAGCCTGAAACCTCACATGGCCAGGCCCCAGGGCGGTTGGGAGGAGCTGTGCCTCCCAAGCCTCAGCGTGAGTCTACTTCAGAGAAGATCTACAGCACCTGAAGGATCTTCACAGCTACCAAGCCAGGATTAGAGAAGGTCAGTGAAAGTGGAACTTTCAAGCTGAATTTGGGGGAGGAAAAGCAGATTGGCCAATCTGCCCCCAGGGCAGGGAAGCAGTAGGGGAAGGGCAGGAACTGCTGTAACCGGCAGCTGCCCCCACTGGGCTGCTTCAGAGCCCTTGGCAGGGGGGTTGAGTTGATTGATCAGGGCCAAGTGCTTTTGCGTTAAGCAGCCTGGATCCGGATCATGGTCTTGGGTGGTGGTCCTGGGGTGTACTTTCAGCAAGCCAAAGCTGGTGGGGGCTGCAGCACACCCCAAATAGCTCTGGTAGCTGTCAAAACCCCA
>CM053593.1:271368511-271393597 GCA_028646575.1 Pseudocheirus occidentalis
AAAAATGATAATAGTAACTTATGAAACTTTTCTTAGTATGAGGATAGGTGAAGGGAATACAAATCTATATATATGTATACTCACACATATGTCTGTATAGGAGGCTATATATGCATATGAATACATATCTGAGCATGAAAATAAAAGCCTTTTCTCCCTACTTCCCTTCTCCCATACCCTGGATACTCCCAGCATTCCCTGTCATGGAGATTTTTTTCTGGCCTACACTTTGTAGTAGTATCCTATTCACCCTTTGCTTTACTGTGAGCACTCCCCCTTCTCAAGACCATAGGAATCTTGGCATAATTTTTGCTCTCTCTTTTCTCTCTTTTTGATTTGATTGTGAAGCCTTGGTTTGTATTTATCTCCTGTACCTTTAGCTGCTTCTACTTTCTTAGATTGCAGATCTTGTCCCAGCAATCTGCAAGGAATAGGTGAAGGCAGGGATGGGGGACCTGTGGCCTGGAGGCTGCATGTGCTAATTCTTCAGAGTACCTGAGACACAGAAAGTTCTGAAGAAGAAAATGAGGAAAAAATAGTTTGCAGGACACAAGATGAGAATGATTATGGTCATTTGAGTTTGACAATTCTTTTCTACCTTTATCAGTTCCCTGTCTCATTCTTCACAGTGGCTACTGTTATAAACCTTTTCTTTCTTTCTTCTAGCTATTCCTCCCTCCTTACAGTAAAATAACCCTAGCTTCCTTCTTCAATAAGAAGGTTGAATTTATCTGACATAAATCCCCTCAGCCCTTTTTCTATTCCTCAAACCTTAGCATCATCATGCCCTTCTCTTATATTCCTAAAACCTTTGCATCCCATGCCACTGCCAGTCATCTTGAGTTTGTCCTGCTGTTGGAATTTGATGCTTCTGAAGAAAAGAGTGAGGCTGATAACTTCAAACAGCTCTGCTTCACTTAAATCCAATTCACTCTCTAGTCATTACCTTCTTGATGTTATTACATCTCTTGGAGAACTACTAACAACAACCATATTTCAGCACCATCACTTTCTCTCCTTCCCCCAGGTCATAGAAAAGAGATCCCTGTTCTTCAGTCAGCAAAGCCCTTTATCTTTGATCCCATTCCCTTTGTCCTCCAGGATTTTGCTGCTCAAAATCTTTTGGGACTCCGGGTGTCACCTCCCAAATAAAGTTCAGATTCCTTTGAGTGGTATTCAAGGCTCTTCTTAACCTAGAACAGCTCCACATTTGCAGCCTTATCTCATGTTATTTCCTTCCTCAGATTCTCTCTATTCCCACCAATCTGTACACATTTCTGCCCCTTCCCCCTTTCCCTCTGTGCTCTCACTTTCCTGTGTCTTTATATAGGAAATTACCTATGCCTAGAATACCTTCCCTCCCTCTCTTAAATTCCTTGCTTTTCTTTAAAGTACAAATTAGGTACCAGCTCCTCTCAGTAGGACATCTTCCCTCTCAGTCCTCACAGAAATAGAACTTTATTTCACAGCTCTGATAACATTTATCATGAATTGTAGCTAGCTACCTGGGTGGTTGTCATTTCCTTACTATATTGTAAGTTGCTCAAAGAAAGTTATTTTGTCTTTTTAAAAAATGTATATTTCACCTTAGGTTTATGGCAGTCAGTTTAGTAACCTGACTCTGTTCACATGAATCTCCAGGAAACAGATGAAATAGAGGAAGAGAAGGTTAAATAGGATAGTTTGTTGGAAGAACCAAAACCAGATAAAATACCTTCTGATACTAAGGGTAACACCCTCCCAATAAAGAGATGATTGGATTTGTATGGGGAGATAATAGGGAGCCATAATACTTTATGTACACCTTATGCAGTATTTTTAATTTAAAAAAGATAACACCAGTTATTTTTGTCCAGTGTTAATCCAGTTGTGCAAATTAGATAACCTAAAAACCATGCCAAACTGAATTTATACTACTTTAATTGCTTATTGCTAAACCTTAGAATGATTAGAGCCAGCTAAGTACAATGAGAGGGAGTGTGTCATAATTGTTAGGGTGCTGATTTTGGAGTCAAGGAGATCTGGGTTTGAGTCTTGCCTTTGACCAGTGTTTTTAGCCTATAGATTCTGCAAAAATTTAACTCATGCACTTAAAAAAAATGATTTATCGGTGCATTTTATTTTGTCATATGACAACAATTTCCCTAATAATCCTATAACTTACTTTGCAAAGTTAAAAAGAAAAAAAGCTAAGCAAAACATAGTGGAAGTATGAAATAATGTGTATTTGGGGTTTTTAGGAGCAACTGATCTTAGTAAGTAGTACTTAAACTACCAGATAAGTACCTAGTTAGCAAGAATAAGAGGTTAAGTTACTTGATGTCCCTTGCTGAGAAGGAACTTCACCGAGTCACTTATCATCATTATTAAATCCCATTTTTTATTGACAACAGCAACGAAAATGTAAACTTCATGTGTTGAATGTATAATTTGGTTCTTTGATTCTTTATTTTTTTCTATGTATAATAGGGAAAATTTAAGGTTACAAATAAACTTCCAAGAAACAGAGTGGAACAATATATAAGAAAAGATCCAAAATTGCAAAAAGTACATTTTTTAAAAGTAACAATTTCTCATGACCAACTTCATTTACAGATCATCTCAAAAGTTTTTTTAATAGGAAATGAAAATGTGGCGCTTTTTTTTTCTGACTCCAAGGTTATGCATGAAATGGAATGATAATACCCAGGCTTCTTCATTACTTAGATAAAGTTTCCAAATCTTACTGGAAAGCAGGTGGAAGAGGAAAAATGAAAATCTTTTGTATTAGTAGAATCATCATCTGATGTGTTTGTATATGTATATATAAACATATACATATACACACATATAGATATATTCTGTTACTTATATTAATCTTCTTTCATGATGTCATGAAATGATGAATTGTTCATTCTTTTACTTGGAAAGGGCAAAAATGTCAACTTTATGAACTTCAAATATCAAGCTGGTTATAATTTTTCTGCTTCTTGATTTCTGAAGACATTTTTTCTAATAGAAAAGTTATTGCTTGTTATTGCTCCATTCTCAGCAATCTAGGTCATTGTTTTGCTTCTCTTGTACATTTTTAAAAAATGCTCCCACACAATGTCTAAACCTATGTAATTAGATTAAAAGAGTTCAGTGATAGAAAACTTTTGGGCAAAATAGTTCATCACAAAAATTTAGCATACCATGTAGAAACATTTTTGAGATGGAAATATTTAGAAAGGAAAATTAAAAACAAGAAATTAATTGCTGCAGGAAAAGGTTTCCTGAGAAACAAAATGACAATGTTTTAAATGATTTTAGATTTTATTCTCTTTTGTACAAAGAAAAAAATTGTTCCTTTTCAGAGGACCAAAAAAATTTTCAGTAACCTAAAATAGAAAACTTCCTAAATGTGCTATAGCGAACAGTTGACTTGAAATCAGCAAGACCTGTATTTAAAGATTGCCTCAGACACTTACTAGCCTTGAACTTAAAGTCTCTGAGCCTCTCTGAGCCTCTGTTTCTTCATCTCTAAAGATGGTGATGATAATAATAACACTGCACAGTTTTGTGAGAGCCAAATGAGATAACATTCATGAAACACTAAGCAAACCTCAAAACTTTATATCAATATAAACTATTGTCTTCTTATGATGACTAAAAAAATAAATGTCCTGAAACTTCTTTTTTTATATAAATAAATATTTACTTATATATGATGTACATATTTATATATAAAACATACATATAAATATATAATAAAGGTAAAGTCATTTTGCATATGCATATACATATCTGAAACTTCTGAAAAGAACTAGTCCCCCCCAAATATGAAGTGAATATTTATGGGGGTAAAGACTTGTGCTGTGTTAACCCGCAGATTTAAGCAAGTCAAGTACTTGTTTCTGTTACTAGATTGTACTCTTGATATTTTGCACTGCAAACAAATGAGTCAGATTACTTAAGATAACATCTATATTGATTCTGGAAGTATTTCAGATAAAAATTTTTATTGGCATCTGTTACTAAACAGGTATCGGTACAACAAATAACATCATTTGTGAACTTAAAACTCACATTTGTCAAACAGTGTTTGGGGTCGTGGCTATAATAATGTAACATCTGTTACTAGTATTTGTTAACACCATTCAAGGGTTATATTTTTTAAAAATAGCCAGTTAACTCTATTCAGGACACACTAAAAATTTTATCTATGTTCATTCAATGTCTGTAAGTCCAGCTATGGTCATAACCTCTTGGGGACTAATTAATATGTTCAGGGATAGTAACCACTTGCTCAAAGTCACGCAAATTGTAAATGACCCCCTGGCAAGTTCCCAGAAAACTATAAACAAAGTGAAACAACAGCATTTCCCTGAGTTGTGAAGGAATGAGGGAGGGAGAGAAGAAAAGAAGGAAACAAGCGTTTATTAAATACTTACTGTATGCCAAGCATTGTGCTAAGTGCTTTACAAATATTACCTCATTTGATCCTCATAACGACCCTGGGAGGCAGGTACTATTATGATCCTTACTTCACATTAGATGAAACTGAGGCAAATAGAGGTGAATTGACTTACCCAGGGTCACAAAGCTAGTGATGATAATAATTGCTCCCATTTTTACAATGTTTGTGATGTGCCAGGAGCCATGCCAAGTGTATACAGTGATCTCATTTGATCCTCACGATAACCATGAAAGGTAGGTGCTATTATTATCCCCATTTTATAATCAAGAAAACTGAGGTGAACAGAAGTTAAGTGATTTGTCCAGGGTCACACAGCTACTAAGTGTCACAGAGAGATTTGAACACAGGTCTTCTTCCTTGCATGCCCAGCTCTCTAACCACTACATTGCCTAGCTGCATCCTGAAACTTCCTCATGCAACTGAAGGTTGAAGTCTTTCAACTGAATGGCTATACAAAGCTGAATTTTAAAAAGGCTCCAGACATAATCATATTCCACCTTGATTAGAAGCATAATAAATTAAATGAAATCTATTTTTTTTAATATTATGGGGAACAGACTTCTCTTTGCCCATAAATATAACAGGTTTATAGTCCTAGAAAGTACAAATGACAAAAACAAACCATAACCAAAACCTATACTAAAAAGCAAAATCTCAGAGCATTGCCATAAAATTCTGCAGATGCATCATTAGAGGGAGATAGTTTTAGATATCAGTCATTGTTAGTCCTCTTGGTTCTGGAATCAATTACAACATTATGTATACTGGAGATAATACATGAGTATGGAATCACTGAATGTTATCCAGACTGAGAAATTTCAGAGTGTAAATTTTTTAATCTTATCTGTAACCATAGAATCATGTGTGATTTTTCAGTAAACTGAAATGAATAAAAAGATACCAAAAGTTTTCCTATTTTCATTTGAGAGTATGTACTCAATTAGAAAACAAAACTAATTTTTCCCAAGTAACAGTTTTACTTGCCGTAAAGCTCAAAGAGTAATTTGTGACAAAAGAATGAATGATATATTTTTTCTTTTCATGTTTATAATTTTGTATCTTGTATAATCTATTATCTATTTTTGTTGTAAACCAAAGAAAAATAATTGATAACACCAGCAGTGGAGATACACTGCTTGAATACAATTCACATATGTGGAAATGAGGGGGAAATCAGAAAACTCCTTTTTCCCCTCCTACTTTTTAAAAAAAGGTAATTTTCCATTCCTGTTTAGCAATCCTGCTAATATAGAGGTCAACACCTGTATTTGTCTTAGATTTTTTTGTCTTTGTCTTAGATCGTTTCCTAAGGCACTGAGGAATTAAATGATTTATATAGCACAAATGTTAAGATAAGTTCTCTATCTAGGAGGTCAGGTGTTTACCATTGAAATCACAGGTCCAGTCCCTTTCTCCAGTATAGTAGTACTGAAATGTAATTTGATTGGTATTGGTTGTTACTTGGAATTATTTTGTTCTTGTGCAAGTTACTTTTTTGTGACCAGTGTATCTAAATCCTAGTGGTACATATAACTGATAAAGTTGTAATGTCTTAATTTCTTCTTGTATTATGTTGGTTTACAGATATGTTATTTTGTATTACATTAGCTACTGAGTTGATACAGTGGATAGAGTGCTGGGCATAGAGTTAGTAAGTGTGTGACCCTGGGCAAGTCACTTAACCTCTACCTTCTTCAGTTTCCTCAACTGTAAAATAGCAATAATAATAATAGCACCTACTTTCCAAGGTGGTTGCGAGGATATAATGAAAAAGTGCTTTAGCACAGTGCCTAGCGCACATAGTAAACACTTAATAAATGTTTATACTTTTCCCTTCCCAGAATAGAAATTTTATGTTAAATATCAATATAATTAGACTTAATAATTACTTTAATTTGAGTGCATAAAAAATCATACTAACACTTTTATAATTTCTAAGTCCCTATTAGGATTCTTTGTTCATTTCTGATCACTTTTTTTTTACTTTTTTATATTATCTTTACATAATGGATTACAAAGTTGATTTGAAGGTATGTTTTGTACTGTTTGTCCCAGGCCTTAAAACTATGACCATGGCATGTTACTTAAATTCTCAGTTCCCCAAATAACTCTCTAATAGTATTAATTGTAGATGAATCACTGATCTGCTTTAGTATGGTGGTACAAGGGCTTTTCACACTAGGAATTTCCTATACTGATTTTAAAAAAACTGACCTTGCTTTAAATGCGTACTGATTATGATAGAAAGCTATATAATGGCCCAGGTTTCTTGTTGGGGTTTGGTCTTTTCAGAGTTCAAGGATATTATAGGAGATAAGTTTTTTAAAAAGTCTGAACTGTGTCTTTATAATAAGATTTTCAACCTCTGCAATGTGCCATTTCTTCACTGACATTAAGGATTTAATGCCATAAATGTATTAACTACAATATTCCTCCCCTCCAGTCCCCTCAGAAAAAACCCTCTCAAAATAGTTGTGAATGAAAAGTAACCAACTTACTTCAGGTAAGAAAAAGATATGCAACAACATATGAAAAAAGCCTTAATGCATATTGAGGACTTCAAAATAAGGTCTGGACTAGGGAATAGTTAACTAGCTGTAGAAAATTATGAAGCTATTCATTTCTAGACATTTCTTGTATTTGCTTTACAATAGTATTCACAAATTTGCCTGGAAGTGTTCATTTGCAAATGTATAGAAGAGCCCTGCCAGACCTCTAACTAGTCCCACAGTCTCCTTTTCTGTGATTTTTAAAGATGCAAATAGTACTAGTTTTGCCATACTTTTCTGACTTTTTGGCAATTTTTAAAGCTTGTCATCTTTAGAGGAGAGAATTTGATCAGAGTCTTTGCTTTGGACAGTTTCTCTTTCTTCCTTTGGAGGTGTCAGAACTTAGAGTTTGAATTAAACTCAGAGGTGGATTACAGAGAAAGTACAAGTAGGTTCAAGAAGGGGTTAGAGAAATGTCTATATTTGTAATAAATTACTAAAAGAATCTACAGATGAGTATATTCTGGTAAAGGCCTACTTTTAAGTGACATAATAGAGAGAATCATGTGTTTCCATAGTATATTCCTTGGTAGCTCTTTCAAAATACAGGTTTGATTATGACTGTGACTTTTTTTTGTCATTTTATGTTTGATGATATTGTAAAACATTGCTAATTAAGAATAATTGGGGGAGAAAGAAAAGCTTAGTCAAATAGAGCACTTAATATAAGTAAGTAGTAATCATATTCTACTTATTAAACAAAATACTTTAGATTAGCAATTTGAGGTCAGTTTGATTAAACAGAAATTTATTAAGTACCAAGCCCCCTTTAAGAGAACATGTGGGTGGATGTGAATGACAGTCATACAGGATAGGATGAGCAAGCCTGGTTGGGGTGATGCATCATTGAGCAAATGCCCACTTCAATAAGATTATAGTTTTGTTGACATATTGGGGTATGTGCATGGCATCGTATAGGCACGAGACAATGACTCCCTTGCCCCAGTGAGGACTATTAGTGTGTTACTCTACTTTTATTTTGGGGAACCTAGCAGCTTAATGTTTGTGACATGCCATCATTTGTAGGCACTTTCCCCTAAAAAAAAAACCCCATGAGCTTTAACTGCTTCATCAAGCTACCCAGTTGAAGAGGTGACTAGAAACCCAAAACCTCACACCAAAACCTAGAAGTCATTTGGCAAAGTTGAGTGTACCAAATCCAAGAACATTCAAAGAATATTTCCACTTACCTCAATCATCACTGATCCTCTTTCTCCTCCTGCAGAAATCTGAAGGCAATTGTGTCCCCCCCACCCCCAACATTTTAGTGACCTACCTGGTTACATCCTTTGTCCCTGCATTCTTGGACCCTAGTTGTTTTATTTTAGGCCCTGAGATTTCTCTGAAGTGAATTAAGATGAGCCATAATAAAAGACGTTCCTCTGTTTTGTTTTATTTTTAAACAGTCTTCTTTTTCAGAAAGCTGCCTCCAAGTCTCATGAATGAATGTAGACAACCTGGTTATGGATCAAATCATCATAAGATCACAGGACCTTAGTTGTGGGGCTGGAATCCACTACAGAGGCCACATCTAACCACTTTATCATACAGATGAGGAAACACACCCGGAGAGGTTAAATAATTTGCCCAATGCTACAAAGACAGTAGGTTCACTAAGCACTGAGGACACAGATAGAAAAACTATATATATATATATATATATTCCTACCCTCCTCCCATGCAATGAAATGCAATGGGGAAAAAGTTTTTCCTGTGGCTTGGAAATTTCCAGATATTTTCTATTGTCTACTCAGAACTCATCATATTTGAATGCAGTCTCATTTTTTCCTTACCATATTATTTTATACCTGCCCACACTGAAGCTCATCTATCATTTTTTTTTCTGCCCACTCAAAAACTGTGAGATCTCTTGGTAGTTTGTTCCCCATCATCCACCTGTTTCCTTTTTCATAAGAATTTAACATTTTTTTAAAATCTGGAAATTTAACTGAGTACTACTCCTCTTGAGATTATTAACTAAATCCTTGCTCAGGCCAGATCTAGTAACTAAACTAAATTTTCCACTAATATGCATTAGCACTTGAAATAAATCTTTATTTTACAAGAAAATTCCAAACTGAAAATCTGCCATTCCAGATGACTAAAATGATTAAGAAAGAACAAAAAACCTATTTAAGCAAACTATAAAAATAATTGTTTATCCTTTGGCAAACAGCAAAAGCTTTTTGGAAACATAAATAACTTCATTTTACTATCCCTGAAGTACATATTTATTTTAATGCTACATATTTATATACTATCAGTGTGGAATAGCCCAAGAAAAAAGTAGGCTAGTTAAAATAAAAAATTCTAAGTAAGTAAAACTTGGGTACTATTTTGCAAACCCAATTTAGATAATAGAATATAAGAGAAAGATCATTTGATTTGGCTCATGAGACTATCCTAATGTTTCTCCACAATTCAGGAAGTACTTCCTAACCCCCAAATCATTAAATTTATGCAGCTTACCAAAGTCTTTGTGTAAGCCCTAATACCATCTCTCACCTTTAATATGATAACTTGTCTTTGCTATTCTTTCCAAGATCATTGTCCCTTTACAAGATTTGTGGAATGATATCTCTAAAGTCACCTTCTTAGCCTTCCATTTTAAGGACTAAGAATAATTTTTCTCCATCACTTTATGGATCAGGTTCCAATCTGTGCCATATCTATCCCAAACTACCTTTTCTGTTGCCTTCTACTAATCTGAAGCCTGCTCAAATATCTCTTATATTGGTTATCCCACTATTATCTACAAATCTTTTCAATGTGAATGAAAACACCTTCCTTTTTTCTCCTGCCTGTTTTAATCCAGCCAGCAATTTTGTACCTATGCTATACAAGACTGGGTTAGGCATTAAGGACAATAAGATATATTCTGGAATATGGAAGAGTTTTAATACACTCCTCATATCATCAAATAATTCCTGAAATCCTACCTCCTCTAAGAAATCTTTCCAGATTCATCAAAGGGTGACAATTCTCTTAGATCATAGAATCCCAGATTGAGAGGCCTTTGAATCTAACCTTCTCAGTTTAGAAATGAGGCCCAGAGAAGTTAAATTATTTTTTCCATGTTCAGAGAAGTGCTAAGCGAATTCAAATAACAATCATCTTTCTATCTGACAGGTTCATTTGTCATTTCTTTGTAGTCCTAAAAGGTGCTTATATTGGTCACATATAATGCACAAATTTATAAATGCAAATGGAATAACACTTTAATGGATGCTATTATAAGATTAGCTACAAAGGGTTGTCGTCAACTTCTGGCCAACAAGATAGCCTATATTAATGAGGCTTTGCTGGAATAAATAAAGCAAATTCTGTTGAAAGAGAAAACCTTTAAAATATTCATGTGCAGAGATCCTTGTCTGTTGAGCTGTCTGTTTCATAAACACGGTGCCCAAGTCTAGTAATATCACCATAACAATAGATACATAGTGTTTAATAGCTTCATTTTATAACTTTAACATTTCCTAAAATGTTCTATTAGCAATTTGTGTTTGTTTTTAAACATTATTTGCTGGGGAAAGTTGATTCTTTGGTTATTTGAAATAGTTGCTTTCAGGTTCCAGGTTCAGGCAGAGATAGAGAGATAGAAAGACAGACAGATAAATATAGACAGAAAACAATGTAAAAATAAATAAATAACTAGACCCGCAGTCACCAATACATTTAAAAGAACATGTCAAATGTTATGAATAATTTCCACATTGCTCTCAAAAATAGTTACCACAAAAGAAATACATTGATTAAGTAATATGGGTTTGGAAGTAGGAAAATATCTTTTCTTGTTACTGTTACAAAAAGAATATAATGGAATAGTTACTTTATATAAATGAAATAAAAATTCCAAGCAATACAAACTTTGGTTGTAGCAGAATGTGTTGAGACATGGTTTAGATGGAAACAAAGTAGTAAGAGAAGACCTGGAGTGGGGGAAAAAGTAGAAATCAATATTGTTTTCTTGGGAGAAGTTGTGGGGGTGGGGAGAGAGAGGGGGGAAGAGAAGAAAAGAGTGTGTGGCATGAGAAGAGAGAAGATGAGAAAGAGAAGGGAGAGGAAGGGAGGGAGAGAAGAAGAAAGGGGCAGAAGAAAAAGAGGGAGAAAGAGAGAGGGAGAGATCAACCAAGTGCAGGGAGGGAAATTGGATCAAATTCCACCCTTTTTATAGCCAATCCTAAGGCTTCTCTCCAACACAATCACCACTATACTTTCCCCCATTCTACTCCCTTCCCTCTATAAAGCCTGGCACATCTTAGGTGTTATTTAAATGTTTATTTCCTTCTCCTTCATTTCCTTATTCCAGCTCCCATCCTCCCTCTTCTGGGCCAGCGAAAGACCTCTCGCAAGCACTTAGGGCAGTTATAACCTTAATTTGCTGCTATTCACAACAGCTGCAGAGGCCATAGGAGAAATTCCATCCCACTTCCTGCACCCCAGACCACTTTATGGCTGCTGAATGGTGCGCCTGGGGAAAGTGGAGCTCTGTGCTGGGGACAGTGACTGGTAAATAAGAGTCCTGTCTTCTCCTTTTCACTCTGGTTGGGGCAGAGTACACACTGGATGAGTAGGCATGGTAATGAATGTCTTTCCTTTTCCAGACTTACCCATCTTCTAAATTTCCTCATGCTGACCAGAACATCTTTCAAGTCACCTAAGCTGTCACAATCCCTGCATTATTCACAGCTTCTCACTTTCACTCCACAGCCACATATCTATTCGGTCCCCAAATCTCCTCCATTCTACCTCCACATCTGTCAATCTATTATCTTTTCTCCAGTGACACAGCCATCATCCTAATCTGGAACCTAATCACCTCTTGCCCAAACTACTGCAATAGCTTTCCAAATTAAATTCAGTCTGATCATGTCATCCCCCTACATAATAAATGGTCCTCTTTCAGAATGAAAGACAGACAACAACAAATCCCAGTAGCACCCTATTGCCTTTAGCATCAAACATAATTTCATTATTAGCTCATTCTTTTAAAAAGTGAGTTTTTGTGTAAGTTTTATAAGATGCATATTATTACAACAGTACACACATATATTTATATATAAATATACATAATTTTATTGCTATTAAAACTTTATAGACAAGTGCTTTAGAGAAGCAGATTAATGGCAGCAACTTGAACTGAATATTAGCCATTACAAATGGTCTAGACTGATATAAAAAAAATCCACATTACTAGAGAATTTCATTTTAAAATATCTATAATGTAGTTAAGTGGTACAGTGGATAGAGCACTGGACCTGGAGTCAGAAAGACCTGGGTTCAAATCCAGCCTTAAACACTTATGAGTTGTGTGACTCTGGGCAAGTCACAGCCTGTCTGCTTCAGCAACATTAAAATGGAATAACAATAGTACTTATGATGAGAAAAAAATAGGAAATACATGTAAACCCTTTGCAAATATTAAAGTTTTATATAAATGCTAGCTCTCAGCAGCAGCAGCAGCAGCATTATTTACAAGTTATTGTGTTAAGGAATGAAACCATAAATAAGACATGTCTTTAAGGAGAGGTAGGACTTTGAGTGACACAGGTAGGAGGGAGCAGGGGGACAGTTGGAGCAAAGGTGAGAGCAACAAGGGGCAGCAAATTTAGGGAGTTTAATGTAATGTAAATTTAATGTAAATTGAGTTTTTGAAGGGGAGTGGTATGAGGTGACATAGCTGAAGCCAGATCAGTGGCTTTAATATTATACTTTCATTATAATACTGCATGTAATATAACAGAAATATTATACTTCTTTAATATTATAATTTATTATATTACATGAAATATTATAGAAATATACTTCTTTGATATTATACTTTAATTATTATATTACATGTAATATAGAAATATTATACTAATATACTTCAAAGGTTTTGGGGGAAGGGAGAATGCATGTTATAATTTTGATTTGTTCTCTTTTACACAAAGACTTTATTTTTCTCTTGAATTAATTTTTTTATATCACAATAATTCCATTTCAGTTCAATATGCTGTTCTCAGTTCCAGTGAAATAGAAGAATTTCAAAGATTCTATTAATTCAGACACAATAGAGGCTGGAGGGGAAAGGTGGTTCCCCACCCTTCCACCCCCACCCCTTGATCATGCACATAAATGAGTTATTTCAATCACAATCTCCTGGAACTTAATAGGGTGGAAGTAAAGATCTTTCTCTTTAACCTACGTGCATATATAGTGACTTTGACAAAAATAAAAGTATTCAAAGAAAAAAAATAAGAAGCAGAGACCAAAAGGGAATACAAATTTTATGACTGTCCACTTGTGAAATCTTTCTCTTCCTTCAAGGCTTAGTTCAACTCTAATTTATTCTATGAAGCTTTTTCTGATCCCTATAGATCAAAGATCTCTTTCCTCATATAAAATTTTGCTTGGTATGTCTTCTTTGCTCTTATATATTTTATCTCTCTTTACCCCACCCCCATCATATTAGATTATAAACATTTTAAGGACAGGGATTATCTTATGTTTTATTTTTTAATCCTGAAGGCCTGGCACAGTGTCTTAGTATATGTTTGCTGAATGAATAAATGAAAATCCTTCAAGGACATTTTCATGTATCTAAGAAATGAAAAGACATAAAGTGCGATTATGAAATGGAAAGCAACTATATAGTATAAGGGATAAATATATTTTACCATTCAGCAAACAAACTGCCCTATTTAAGAAGTAGGACAGTATATAGGCATGCCCACATAGTAAAATTTGATAAATTAAAATTGCTTGAAGTTTAATAAGCCCTTGAGACTGTAAAATTAATTCTATAAGTAAAGGATTGGGGAAGTCTTGGCTAGTACAGCAATCACATGAACAATACCTGTTTGGTTTAGCAGACAGCAAGTAAAATAAGAAGCAGAAATATGAAACTCCTCCCCAAAATGCTAATTTGATCGAAGACTGCATCAATAACACAATAGAGGTGGGGATAGTCCCACTGTACTCTCTCATGGTCAGACCACTACTGGAGTACTGAGTTCAGTGCTAGGCATCACCATTTAGGGAAGGACATCACAAGCTAATGCAGGTACTAAGGAGGGCAACCAGGAAATGAAGGGACTTAAGATCATCATGTATAAGAAAGGACTGGTCAATAACTAGGTTACAGCAGCATGATATTTTTAAGAAAGGACAGATTTGAAATCTAGAAGATTTGTCCTTGATTTGTCCTCAGTAAAGATACTCAAAAGATCATCTCTTACAGTATCTTTTCTTGGCAAAGACCATTCTGCTTCTAAGATACCATGAATCACCAGTCAACAAATTCTTCATAAATTCTGAATTTTACCAGTAATGAAGAAGAATCCACAGAAATAATCTAGTATTCTTAACTTTTAGGACAAATAAATCTATTCACAATTAACTTTGCTTAAACAGAATTCTTGATGGTTAAACCATTACAATGAACTAATTTAGTAGGTTGTTTTTCATTACCAAAAGGACAAATTGCTCCAGAAGGTTAAGGGATGACTTCTTTGTAACATTTTTCACCACTAAAGCTTTTACTTTCATTTCTAGATCATCACTATTCTGTAGTCTTGTCCATCACTCCCACCTTCCTCTGTATGGAATGCACTCTAAATCTCTACTTCCCCAAATCCTCCTCTCCCATTAAATCCAGTTTAGCTGCTACCTGTTTTCTATCAAGTCATCTCTGACTCTCCTCTCCATATCTTACCCTATCCCACTGAAGTAGATCTTTTACTCAGATTTTTTAGCAGGTTTTGTCTAGGTTTTTCCTTTGCCTACATCACATCTTACTCTGAATCACTTCTTTGTGCACAGACTTCACGCCTCTTCCCCCTCCCTCCATATCACACATGCTGTTAGAATATGTTTCTTGAGGAGAATCACTATTTTTCATCATTGCATCCCCAGCATCCAGCACAGTGCCTGACACAGATGAGATGGGGATCTGCTTTTCAAGGACAAATATCTTTCTAGATATCATAAAGAAGAGTGTGAATTTTAACATTTAATATTACAGAGAGACAAGATGAATCTTTTTCTAATAACCAATCCATTTGTTCACAGACAAATTCTAATTCTATTGCAATTTTAAAATGTAATTAAAACATTAAGTCCACATCACATAACTTTTAAAAATATTTAATTAAAAATATGGCAAAAATTATTTTAATTGTTTTAGGCATTAAACCAAGATGGTAATAATTACCTCTATAATAAAGAAATCATGGCAACACATTATAAAACACTTCACATAATTGCTTATTTTTTCTTCTTCAAGTACTCATGCTAATCAATGGATAAGCATATAAGCAGTGGTCAAATGAATAGGTTTACAGAAATTCATGATATAAACAAATACACTACCTTTTTTCTTTTTTAAATGAGAGACCTTACACAAAGGAACTGAGTACAAGTGGTAAAAACTAGAACAGAAATAATCTTTAAAATAATCATTGCAATTCATCCTATGGGAGCCCAGAAAACTGTAAATCAAAAGGGAGGAAGAATTTGAGTAACCTGACAGCATCTGCCAATTAAACATTCTGTGTACAACCAGTGACTTTATAAAAGCAAGGCTATGCACTGGAATTATTAGCTAGCTGATATATTCATGTGTAAGATCTTTTGTTTAAATTTATAAATTCTGTTAACAACTGGCACTTGTATAGGACTTCAAAGTTTTGTAAAGCTCATTATATACATGACTTCATTTGATCCTGACAACAACTTGTGTTAATAGATTCATTATCCATATTTAACAGATGAAGAAACTGAGGCTGTTAAGTGACTTCTCCAGGGTCTGAAACTAATAAATATCTAAAGTAGAAATACAAATTCCAGGTCTTCTCAGTTCCAAACCCAGCATTCTTTATAGTACATCACCTTTCCTAACAAAATACACAGAAGTATGGTTTAAATACTAGTCATACTTTCCTCTGCTAGCTCCTAGTTTCTTTCATTGCCTCTGCTACCCAAATGCAATTAATAAGAATAAGAAATAATAGTATAATTATTCACACTAGCTATTATTATGCCCCTATTATTATGGTCCTTTTTAAGGAGGTTTTTCTCTCACTTCTAGTCAGATTTTCAGAGTTTCTCTAACAAAATGAAACTTCAAAAAGATAACATTTTTTTTAACATCCTCTGGCATGTTACATACCAAACGCTTAATCATTCTTTGCTTTCAAGTCTTCACAGCTACATTTCTGAGTGATAAATTAAGGTTTCCTCTCTGATGATGTCCTGTGAACTCTATTAAGTGTACCTTTGTTTTACTTTTTTTTATACTTCCAAGAAACTTTCCTGTCTTATTTCCTAAAATGTGGCCTTTTGATTCTTTGCTTCTTTATATTTTTCTGTGAGATCAATTACAAGGTTTTTCTCACAGTGCCCTAACATTCTATTACTTGTAGAAATCTCAGATCAAAACATCCTATTGGTATGCTGAGGTTTATTGCTTTATTTTGTTTTACATTTTTGTTTTGTCATCTCTGCATTGCTGTCTCCCATCAAGACAATTCTATTCTCAGAGAACCTACCAGTTTATTAAGATTTTCCAAACTATTAAATTTCATGCTTATCTTTTCTGTTCTTCTTTCATCAGCTTTATGCTGATGTATATATGTGTATATATATATATACACACACATATATACATTATATATATTATGTGTGTATGTATATATATATATGCATATATATATATATATACATTTGTATAGATGGTAAGTCTTCTTTCATTCCTCTTATTAAGCTAACCACTTTAGAATGTCTTTGAAGTAAACACATTTTTGTTACTATATCTCTTATTTTTGTGTTTTTTTGGTTTTTTGTTTGGTTTTCCTTCCAGAAATTTCTTCCTTTTGCTGTGTAAAATTCATTCAACGTTCTCATTTTTGTTCAAATGCTTCAGATTTTGTTTTTATGCAGGGTAAGTGTTCTTAATCTTTTTGAGTCATGGACCAATATGATAGTCTAGCAAAGCCTACTAGATCCTTTTTAAGAATAATATGTTTAATATAGAACATGAAATGCATAGGATTACAAAGTAAATCAATTTTATTGAAGTACAGTGGTGTATATATACATGTGTTATATACATATTATACACATACATATATACCACTGCATTTCATATACAAAATTATATATTTTATATATCTAGCTCTATATGAAAACTACATATAGTTACATCTATCTATAGTTATATTTCTATATCTCTGTAAGTTCATGGATCCCCAGTTAAGAATGCCTGCTGTAAGGTGAATTCCCTAGAATTCACCATCACCATTGTTCTTTACTTTGACATAATTGTAATTAATTGTTTTGAGGTGATAGACGACTGAATATCTAATTCACAATCATTTACTCAGCATCTATAAAACATTTACCCTGAATTACTCAATCTCTGCCTTCTCACCCTTTCTTGCATTACTACTATTCACCTCTAACTGATACTTTATTTTGAGAAATATCTGTTCTTTGAAGAATCTAGAACTTTTCAAGTGAGGGGGAAATCATAAAAGTAGATTAAATAGTATTTGAAAGAAAATTAAATTACTATAGTCCCATTTATTTCATAACACACACACACACACACACACACACACCCTAGCATATATTCCCTAAACACTAGGAAAGTTCATAACTAATACAATGTATTCTGTGGCTAGAAGTAACAAAGGGTGAAGGTTATGATACTTGCAAAAATTTGTGGCTTTGACCATGAAAGATCCATGTATAGCATTAGAAAAGGAATAATTAAAATGGAGGTGATAATATGGAATGACTCCAACCTTTATTCATCTTGTAACCCTCTGCTTAAGGCTGCAATCCTGTTTCTCACCAAGACAAGGAAACAAAGTAGGAACACCAACAAATATCACATAAAGAATCTAGATCAGGGTTAACTTTCCCCTCCTATCTCTATCCCCCTACCCATTCCACTTATTCTCCCATCATCCCACCCCACCCTCCAGACCCTGCTCCCACTCCCCGTGCCTCAAGCAACCTGGCAAAGACTAAATGAAAGTAACTATAATAAAATACAGTCATTAAAAATATTTTTAAAATTCATGGGACCAATGTTAAGTACCTCTTATCTAGGTGTTTAGCTTGGAGAAAAGACAGACCCCTGTTGCTGGTGTTGTTTATTACTGCTTGCAAATAATGAACTTAAACAACACTTGCTTCACAAAAACCATTTTCAAATAAATACACCAAGGTTGTCATACAGAAAAGAGAATACTTGTTCTTTGTTTCTAAACACAGAACTAGAACTATAAGGTGAAATTACAAAGAGATAGTTTTAGTCTCAACATAATGTCATTGCCATCTGACTTGTCTAGGTATCCTCATGAATTCAGCTATGCTACTTTCCTTCACATTTTTCCCCCATTGATTCCCTTGATATTCTTGACCTGTTGCTCTTCCAGATGAATTTTGTTATTATTTTTTTCTAGCTCTATAAAAATAATTTTTTCATAGTTTGATTGGTATGGCAATTGAATAAGTAAATTAATTTAAGTGGAATTGACATTTTTTATTATACTGCTTACTTTATGAGACCATCAAAGGGGTCCATATATATGTATGTATGTACATGTATGTACATGTATGTACATGTATGTATATATGTGTGTTTGTAGAGATATATACACATGTATTTAATACATATATAATAAACTTCTTGGTTTTGCAACATAATGTATATATAATTTGGTTTACACCTAAAAGCATGCATATTTATAATGTTGAAAAGTAACTTTTTAGTATAAGTAGTTATAATTTCTAGTGTGGATGATTCTGAATTTACTTTTATTTTTTTAAAACAAGTTTTGTTGCTGTCATTAAAATGTTTTTAAGAGTTCCTCCAATGTTTGTTCCTTCTCTCAGAGAGCCATACCATATAACAAAGAGTATTTTTAAAGAAAGAAATAAGAGAAATATATTAGCAAAGCCAATCAACATATTGGAAAAAAGTCTGAAAATGTTTGCAATGTTCTGCACTTGTGAACCTCTCATATAGTCAGAGGAGTGGGAGAAGGAAGTGATTTCTTGTATCTCTTCTTTGGGGCCATCCCTTTTCTTTCCCGTTCCTCAATGTTTCATTTCTTTTGTGATGTTTTTCCCCCCAATTACAATGTTGTAGTTATTGTGTATGTTGTTTTCTTGATTATTCACTCGGCCTCAGTTCACATTAAGTCTTTCCTTGATTCTGTCTTCATCATAGCCATTTCCTACAACATAGTAATATTCCATTAAATTTATGTACCACAGTTTGTTTAGCTATTCCTCAAATGATGGGCATCTTTTTTGTTTTTACTTATTTGCTAACACACACACACACACATTCTGCTATGGATTTTTAGTGTATATGGGAGCTAGTCTCCCCCCCCCAATACATGAGAATAAGCTATTTTCTATCAAGTAGTATTAAACATTTTTCTTATTTTCATTTCTATTCAAAACTTGTAAAGTTGTTTTATTTTTATTTATTTATTTTTAGTTTTCAACATTAACTTCCCTAAAATTTTGAGTTCCAAATTTTTTCCACATCTCCCTCCTCTATCCCTGCCCCAAGACAGCATGTAAATTGATATAGGTTCAACATGTACATTTATATTAAGCCTATTTTCATATCAGTGATGTTGCAAAGAAGAATTAGAATCAATAGGAGAAACCACAAGAAAGAAAAAACAAACAAAAAAGAGAGAATAAATAATATACTTCTATGTGCATTCAGTTTCCATAGTTCTTTTCCTGGATGTGGACAGCATTTTCCATTACGAGTCTTTTGGAGTTGTCTTATATGCTCACATTGCTAAGATGAGATAAGTCTATCAAAGTTAGTCATCATATAATGTGGCTGTTATTGTGTACAATGTTCTTCTGGTTCTGCTCATTTCACTAAGTATCAGTTCATATAAGGCTTTCCAGGTTTTTTTGAAGTCCTCCTGCTCATCATTTCTTATAGCACAGTAGTATTCCATTACATTCATATACCACAACTTGTTCAGCTATTCCTCAACTGGTGGGCATCCCCTCAATTTCCAGTTCTTTGGAGCTACTATAAATAATTTTGTACATGTGGGTCCTTTTCCCATTTGTATGATTTCTTTGGGATACAGACCTGGAAGTGATATCGCTGGGTTAAAGGGTATGCATAGTTTTATAGCCCTTTGGGCATAGTTCCAGATTGCTCTCCAGAATGGTTGGATCAGTTCACAACTCCACCAACAATGCATTTAGTGTTCCAGTTTTGCCACATTTCCACATTTACAATTTTCCTGTTTTCTCATGTTAGCCAATCAGATAGGTGTGATATGTGGAACCATATGGGAGTTAGTTTTATCTTCGTATACCTTCTCCAACATTGATTATTTCCATCATTTGTCATCTTTGCTAATTTTCTGGAAATGAGGTAAAACTTTATGGTTGTTTGATGTATTTCTCTTATTGTTAGTGATTTAGAATATTCTTGACTCCAGAGAGCAATTGTGATTATTAATAGCTACTAATTGGTTATTAATGGTTTGTAGTTTCATTTGTAGTTTTGATTCTTTTGAATCACATTATTCTCAGATACTAATGTCTGGGGAAAGCTACTGTGAAAAGGATGGGTTTTTTGGGCATTAAGTACTTTGGAATCATTGAAAGTACTACATTTTTCTAAATACAATCCTTCTCAATCCTAGAAATGCATTAAAAATAATAGAATATGATAAAAACTATGCTGTAACTCTGTGTGCTTCTAGGCATGTTGTAGTAAGAACATAATGGAGCTAGAATAGTGGAAAGAAGGGTAGTTAAAATGATCATGGCAGATAGGCATATTATTATATAGGAGTAGACTAAACATGGCCATTGGATTGGAAAAGATCAGTTTACATTTCAATCCTAAAGAAGAGCAATGCCAAAGAATATTCAAATTACCAGACAACTGTGCTCATTTCACACACTAGCAAGGTTATGCTTAAGATTCTGAAAGCTAGCTTCAGCAATATGTAAACTGAGAGTTACCAGAAGAGCAGGGTGGTTTTCAAACAGATAGAGGAGCTAGAGACCAAACTGCCAATATTTTCTGGATTATGAAGAAAACAAGGGAGTTTCAGAAAATCTACTTCTACTTCGTTGACTACATTAAAGCTTTTGTTTGGATCATGACAAAATGTAGCAAGTTACCAAAGAAATAGGAACACTAGATCATTTTTACTTGTCTCCTGAGCAACCTCTATGTGGGCCAAGAAGCAACAATTAGAAGAGAATGTGGAGTAACTGATTGGTTTAAGATTGAAAAAAAGAGTACTACAAGGTTGTATGTTGTCACTTTATTTAACTTATATCCAGAGTACATTATGTGAAATGTTGAACTAGACAAATCAAAAACCAGAATTAAGATTCCTTGGGAGAAATGTCAATTATCTCAGATATGCTGATGATACCCACTCTGGTGGCAGAAAGTAAAAAAGAATTAAGCCCATTGTGAAAGAAGAGTGTAAAAGCTGGCTTTTAACATTAAGGGGAAAAAATAGATCTTGGCAACTTGTTCTATCACTTCCTGGCACATAGAGGGAGAAGAAATGGAAACAGTGTCAGACTTTATATTCTTGGTCTCAAAGATCAATACAGGTGATGATTATAGTTATGAAATGAAAAGATGTTTGCACCTTGGAAGAAAAACTATGGCAAAGCTGAGCAGCATACTAAAAAACAGAGCTATCACCTTGCTGACAAAGGTCCATATAGTCAAAGCTGTAGTTTTTCCAGTACCAATGTATGGCTGTGAGAGTTGAACTGTAAGAAAGCTGAGCACGGCAGAATCAATGTTTTTAAGTTGTGGTGCCAGAAAATACTTTCAAAAGTCCCTTGGTAAACAACTAGACTCAATCAATCAATACTTAAAGAAATCAATTCAGACAATTCAAAGAAAGGTTAAATACTAAAGCTAAAGCTTAAATACTTTGACCATATAATGAGAAGACAGGGCTCATTGGAAAAGACCTTGATATAACCAAGAGAATGTTGTATATAGTAATAGCAATGTTTTTTTGAATAATAACTGTGAATGACTATGCCCTTCTGAGTATTTTAAATATTCACATCAGCTACAAAGCAAATGCTATTTACCTCCAGAGAAAGAATTGATGAATAGAAGTGTGCATAGTATGGTTTTTCATACATATGTATATGTGTTAAAAGGTGGCCTTTTCTAGTGTAGTGTGGGGAAAGAGGGAAGAAGACAGTTCAGAACCTAAAGTGTAACAAAAAAATTTCAGTTTAAAAATAAAGAAAGCTGTTTATGCTGTTTAATAAAAGGCCTTGATGTTGGGAAAGATTTAAGGCAAAGGGAAAAGGGGATGACAGTAGATGAGTTGGATAGATAGTGTCATGGAAACAGTGAATATGAGCTTGGAGAGATAGTGGAAGATAGGGCCTGGTATGATATCGTGACCATAGGGTCACAAAGAATCAGATGGCTCAACAACAACAGACTAAATAACCAACTAGGACTCCATTCTGGAAAGATGAAGACTAAGAGAATATACTTCCCCAAATAAGGTATCAGGCAGTGGTTAAGTACTTCCCTTGTGACTTATACTGTGCTAAGTACAATGTACTATAAGTACTGGGGATACAAATACAAGCAAAAAGAAAGACAGGCCCTTCCCTTGAGGAGTTTATATTCTAATGGTGGAAGATGGCACACAAAATGGAGCTGAAAAGAAGGGAGTGGGGAGAAGAGTACATGGAATCAAAATACAGAAAATCAAAAGATAGGCCAAGAGGAGAATGAAGGTTGGTTATAAATACTGGTTCATGTAATCACAAAGTACTAAAAATATTTCTTAAGTATTATATATTTAGATAAATAGGATTATTTATCTAAATATATAATATATTCATTATATATTATATAGCATGTATAATATATAACATATTACATATTTATTATATATTATATAAAATAAATTATTACATTTTATACACATCTTAAAGGCTAGAATATTTTTTATGACTCTAAAAAAGGAGATAGAATATTATATCTAATGAACAGTAGGTATGGGCACTTAAAAAAACCTCTAGAGGTAAAACATAGATTCAGGGAAAATTTAGCCAAATCCATGGTTGGTGTGCCATCAGATATAATGGACTATATTTGGTGTATTCCTAACATTTTGAATAAAACCTAAGGAATTATCACCCCTGTATTTCCTGTTGCCAAGGTTGGAGACTAAATTCAAGTTACTTTACTTTATATAATAGATGTGTATAATGTTAATGAAATCTGAAGATCTTCATGCCCCTTTGTATTGGCAAGTAAGCAGGTACTTAGCACCTTGTTTCAAGTTAATGCCTTGTTTAAGCTATTTAATTAACACAGAAGTAGTTAACACCTTGGGAGGAAGTTGCTGATGTAACAGGAAGTGGCAGAATAAGGAGGAGCTAAGACATATAAAAGGAAAAACCCCAGTTTGGAATGGCAGAATTTCCTGGTGTGAGCATTTGGAGGCTGGAAATTCTGCTAAGACCTTTCTTCTGCTGAGACCTTTTCTTTAGGAATTTCTGCTGAGAACTTCCAAGAACCAGGCTGAGGAGCTAATAATAACTTATTAAAATATAATGGTGAACATAATTTGAGCTTTGTGGATATCTTGGGCATGCCATTTTGAACTTTGATTATTTTATTGTGTTGTGAATACTTCCAAGGGCCTCTGAAGCCTATAGGATTGTTTGCCCTTAGACTGACCAGATCACTTCCAACACAGCCCTAAGCAAATATGAGGTACTCAAAAAATACATGTTTTTATTACTGGCTTCTTATAGTTGTCAAAGCTGGCAGGAGTGTCAAAAGCCAGGAGAGTCTTGCTCTACCAAAAAGTTAGAGGGCTGATGGAGGAGGATATAGAAGAGAACAGATTGGGGGAGGGGGTATAAAGTGGGATCGCTGTTTTGGGGTGATGGGTAGGGGAAAGACAGGGAAAAATCTGTAACTCAAAATCTCATGGAAATGAATGATGTAAATTAAAAATAAACAAAAGTTAATTAAAGAAAATAACAAATTAACATTAAAAAAAAAAGAAAAAAAGCCAAGAGGGCAACAGACTGGAGGGAAGAGAGAAAAAAGAAGGTGGGAAACCAGTCAGTTAATGAGCATTTATTAAGTACCAAATGTATATCAGATGCTGTGCTAAGATAATAGAGACAGAAGAGACAAGAAAACAGAAGAGACAAAACAACCTTTTTCCTAAAAGTAAAAGCAACAGTGTCATGGACATTGAAAAGATAATAAAGGACATAGGTGACTTAGAAGAAAGAATGTACCTATTAGAATAGCACAGTAGCTTAGTTATGTTCAGACTGGAAGTAAATCTTCCTCTCTAGCTCACTGATCTCTAAAGACTATTTATTGAACAAACTAAATGTTTAATAAATGCTTTTATTTATTAAGAGCTAATCAACTAAATACAAGGCAGAGAAGATTTATACGAACTAATACTAAGTAAAATGAATAGAACCAGGAGAACAATTTATAGAATAACAACAGTACTGTAAAGATTTAGGGATTCTGGGGCGGAGCCAAGATGGCGGCATAGAAGCAGCAAGGTCCTGCAGCTCCCACACTGCCACCCTAAACACCCATTAAATTATGAGCCCAGATAAAGTCTAGGAGTCTCAGACTCACAAAAATACAGAGAACCCATCTCTCCCTGAAGACAGCACAGCAGCAGGAGCTCATCCCAGTGGCCAGGAGCAGAGACTGAAACAGCCTGAAGCCGAGACCACGCCAGGCCTGGGACGGTGGGAAGGAGCTGGGCTAAGCTGAGCCAAACAAGCACCGCAGCCAGCCTGCAGAGGTTCTAGAGCCTCCAGCACCTCCACATCTGCCAAGGCATGAGGAACGGGATGGGAGAGGCGCAGCTCACACCGCAGCAGCAGAGCAGAGACCTGGCCAGCCCAAAACCACAGCTGCAGCCACAAAGAGCCTCCCAAACCACAGTGTGAGTCTACTTCAAAGAAAATCTAAAGCACCTGCCTAAGGGGAGCTTTAAAGCCTCAGAGTCGGTTAGTGAAAGCGAAACTTTGAAAATCAATTGGGGGGGGGGG
>CM053593.1:271394097-271417425 GCA_028646575.1 Pseudocheirus occidentalis
TGGGAGGTAGATGCTATTATTGTCATCCTCATCTTACAGATGTTTAGCATCTTGTCCATTGTCACATAGCTAGTGTCTAGATTTAAGGCCAGATTTGAACTCAGGTCTTCCTGACTGCAGGTCCAGTGCTCTAACCACTCACTGCAATACTTACTTACGTGTGTGTGTGTGTGTTCTGCTTTGAACATGTTGAGTTTGCCTAGGAAACATCCAATTTGAAATCACCATTATTTACTAGTAATGTGGGACTAGAGCTCTAGAGAGATTAGTATTGGATATATAAATCTGGTAGTCCTTTGCAAAGAAGATAATGAAAATAATAGAAGTTGATTATGTCACTGACACATAATAGAGAGCAGAAAGGATAAGACCCTGGACCTGAGTCTTAAGGTCACAAAGAGGATATATGAGTTGTAAGTCCGGTTATAGATTTGCATCTAGTAGTCACTTAGGCATGATTGTGCTTTAAATAATTGTATTTTCTGTCTTTTGTTAATTTCCAAGTTCTTGTAATAACTAGTTGTAGATTTTAAAATTGTGAAGTAAATGAAGTTTCACTTTCCTAATGTGGTTCCTACCCACCACTCAAGGTGTCTATCTTAACTCTCAAAGTTCACTTGACCTCTCCAGGATTTTTGCAAGCTTAATAGGGAATTCTTATGAACTAAAACAGCTTCCTGGGCTCTAATGGTGTAGGATAAGATGTGGGAGAAAGATTTGGGGCAGAATGACCTTCCTAGAGCTCCTTTAAATGACTACGTTTATTGCTTAGCTTGTAAGGTCAGACTTGATAATAGTGTCATCATTTGCTATTCAAATAGCATTGGTAAATGAGTCACTACTTTCCCTCCAGGGGTTTTCTTTCTTAAGACCACTGTGCTGTTTTTTGCATAGTCAGAGTCTTTTGTCAAAGATCTAAAGTATTTATCTTTTTCTAAGAGAACTTTGAGCACATGAGACCAATGTTTCTGTATACCAAGATAGGCATTTTAGTTTAGTTGGGTAGGATAGAATACAAAAGTGCCCAAAGTTACGGGTTTAATCTCTGGGAAAGCCATTTAATCATAGAATCTTTGGATATTAGAGCATTTCATCTCATCTCCAGTCATTTGATTTTATAGTCAGCATAATAAAGATGAGTGTGGCTAGATAAAAGTGGTTTAAAAAAAAAACCAGATCTGGGGATTTTATTGGATTGTAAGCTCAATATAAGTAAATGATACAATGACATCCAAGAAAGATAATTACTTCTTAAGCTACATTGGGAGGCACAGAGTCCAGGACTAGGGAAGTGGTAGGTTTGCTAGAGGTCTGCCTTGTCAGATCATGCATGGTGTATTGTTTTCACTTCAGGATAGCACATTAAGGGAAAGGCATCTACATCTACGGGAGAAACAATCAGAAGACACAATGATGTTGTCAGTGACACTGTCTTCACATGTTTCAATTGTGACCAACTCTTTATGACCCCATTTAGGGTTTTCTTGGCAAAGATACTATAATGGTTTACCATTTCCTTCACCAGCTTATTCTACAGATGAGAAAACTGAAGCAAACAGGGCTAAGTGACTTGCCCAGGGTCACATAATTAGTGTCTAAGGCCATATTTGACCTCAGGCTTTCCTGGCTCCAGGCCCAGTGCTCTATCTGCTGCACCACCTAGCTACCTACACACCATATATGTAGAACAGTCCATTGAATAGATTTTCATGTTTAAAATTTGTTTTTAGTAGCAGTGATCGTTAGCTGACTATTTTTGGTAAGTTGTAATTCTTTTATGCTGGACACTGACTTCATAATAATGGCTAATATTAAAATGCATCACCACTTAAATATCATTTTAAAAATTGGTGTTTTCTCCCTTGCATTAAACTGTATTTATGATATATTTGCAAAAAAGTTTGCAAATATCTGTTTCTATACCATAAAAAGTTATAAAATCCTTCTAACTTATAATGCTTGTCCAAGGTTGAAACAGGCATTGTATGTATAACTTTGAATAATTACCCTTCACCTTTAGATAACATATAGAACTACGGAATTAGCTACTCCTCTTTATTAGATATCTGATCACTGACTTGACTGTACTGAATATCAGTTCTATTGTGTAGCTGTTTGTCATAACTTTTTTTTATTAGCGTCCATTTCCTTCTCTAACATTCCCATTAATGTGATCCATTGCAAACCTATCATGTAGTTTGTTGTCTATACCTATCTTTTTCTTTCTGCTATAGTCAATATAGCAATGTGCTTCTCTCTGTTCTGGCTTCTCAAAATGTAATATTTAGTCATCGTATCTTGGAACCAAAGGCATATGTAATTATTTCTTAATCAGTTTGCCTGCAGGGCATTTCTTTCAAGTTTCTGAGGAAGAAAGAAAGGTTCTGGTCACCTGGGGAGATGGAAGAGGTTATAGCTTCTCTGTCTTCTTTGTAAAGATAGCTCTGTTGTGAAGGTGAGTCCCTGTGTTGAATTCTGATCTCTTTGTGAAAGGGCCGGATTACTTCAAAGCAGTTCAGTGGCTGTCATGTTCAGGATGGCTCATACTGTTACAGCTTAGGGACTGACTAGGTTGGCTCTGTTTTCTGTCTCTGTGCATAGGATTCCCAAAGTTAATGAACACTTGAAGTTTGATGCTTGTGGCAGAGTGGGGATTGATACATACACCTGGTGTGTGTCGTCAGACACTCTGTTGCTTGGTGGCTGGTAAGTTCAGATGTCTTTTCCTCATTTCATTTTTACCACACAGTGAAAACATCCTTCTATGTGCACATTAGCATGCACTTTTTTAGTAATAAATTGTAAAATTGACATTTTGGTGTCTTGTCAAGCATACTGCAGTATCCATATTTAGAATTAAACCAATTTTTAGAAAATCTGTGAAACAAGTATATTTTCTTCAAGAAATAAACTAAAACATCAAAATATTCATTCTTTTAAAGATACATTTATTTCATATATTTGTGTTCTGGGATTTAGATTAGTTCCAGATGAGTTGTCAGGACTGCAAAGAAGTTGGTCATACACAGAGTTCAAGTACTATTATGTAGAGTTGTGTACAAACAGTACATAGAAACTATTAATTTCTCACTAAAGAACATATTTTTCTTTAAACATTCTGAGGCTGAAAATTCACATTTAATTGTTCAGTAAATTGTGCATAATTAAGCAGTCTCATCTCTTGGGGATTAAGAAACTTGTAATAAAAAACTGAAAGCATTAGTTTCTACACAAAACCCAGATTCCTTTAAAAAAAAACACACCTGAATCAAGTAATACTCATCTATTTTAATTAGAAGGAACATATTTTCCCCTAATTTAACTTTTAATTATATAGTGCTCTGATAAATTATAAAATTGCATTATACTTCTACAATTTGATGATATTGTGAACTTTAATTCCGAAAGGTTATTTGAAAAATGACAGTTGATGGTGAATTAGCTAATCAAAGAGTAAGTTGAAGAAACCATCAGTTCCTTTTTGATGTTAAATATAGCAATAAAATATTTGTGGGTATAGTTTTGTTCCTTCTGGATTCTAGAAAAGCAGTCTAAGTCCTCATTTGGTTTTTATGAATTTTTTTAAAGCTTTCATTTGCATTTTCCTGCAGGCTATTTATTTTAAGAGTCCTAGCCCTGAAAATCCAAAAATAAGAATTGGAGTTACATGCTTTGACTTCTACAGCATCACATAACCACTCAGTTGTGATGTTTTTCTGACCCCTGATTTTTCCATGTTTACAAACTTGTTATTTCACAGATCAGCAGAAGATCCCTTAATACAGGTTTTATATGTCAAAGACTTTTTTGGAAGTCTGATGTTTTTAAATGCATAAAATAAAATCTATAGGATTACAAAGGAAACTATATTAAAATACTACTTACTCAAGATATTTAAGAAACAAATTCATGAACCCAACTCTTGCCTTAACAAATGTGAAATATAATTTAATATGTTGCAGTATATTCTGAATGTTAAATGATAAAGGTGGTCTTATTGACAATTAAAATAATTTTATACTAATGGTAATTAAGTATATTTTAATATCCTATATTTAGGAAATTATACAACTTATTTAGTAATTGCCAAACCCTACCCTGACCTCCCCCCAAAAGAAACCCTACCCAAAGCCAAAACTCATCTTATTAACATTATTTTCCCGTGTTTTCAAAGATAACTATACTTTTGCCTATTAAATTTCATCAATTTGATTCAAACCATTATTCCAGACTGGCATGATTTTTTTTTTGTCCCAGCTCCATTATCTAACATGTTAACCCCCATTCAAAGATTTCTTCCAAGTATCACTTTACCTAAGTAACTAACAAAAACGTTTTTAGAGCTAAGGACAAATTGATAAGGCCCACTGCTCCATTAGAAATCTCTCTTCAAGTAAGCCTTAACCCAATGATGATGTCCACTCTGTAGGTTCCATCATTCAACTAGTTATGTAAATCCACCTAAGTGTATTCTCTACCCGACTTCTCTTTATCTTGCCAATAAAGAGAACGTGAAGAACATTAACATATCCTTTGCTGAAACATTTCCCTGTCCAACTAGTCTATTAACTTTGTCACAAAAAAAGATAGTTCTTGAAATCACTAATCCTTGCTTTTCTTTTCTAAATGTTCCCAGGTGATCCCTTTCATGATGTATTTTAGCATTTTTCTAGGAACAAAGCCAGCTCACCAGACAATCATTTATACACTGCAGGCTTTTCTCTCTTGATAGTTGGCCTCCAGTTTGGTGTCCATTTCCCTCAATCTTTGAAAGATTATGACAGTGGCTCAGCAGCCATATCTACCAGTCCCTGGTAGTTCTTAGGGGTGCATCACTTGAATTTCTTGGGTTTTTTTGTTGTTTTTTTTTTGGAGGGCAGTTGGGGTTAAGTAACTTGCCCAAGGTCACACAGCTAGTTTGTGTGTGTGTGTTAAGTGTCTGAGGCCGGATTTGAACTCAGGTACTCCTGACTCCAGGGTCGATGCTCTATGCACTGCACCACCTAGCCGCCCCCATCACTTGAATTTCTTGAAGAAGCAACATATTCCTCCACTTTCTCCTTGCTTTTCTTGGATTTAACTTCTAACTATTTTTGCTATATCTAATTCAATCTGAAGATCATTCTTCAAAAACCCAGAAGCAAAATTAAGAGCCTACTTCAGTGGGGTCCTCAGAAACAGCTTGGAGTATCGTTAAGTATGCTGGAAATTGTATGAAACATACTTAGGATTGTACCTCCAAGGTCTCTAATTTTCCAGTAATGTGCTTAGGTTTCCCAGGCCAAAGAAAACTGTGTTGTAAGTGAAAGAAGATGAACAGCCATTAAACTATTTTGTCTCAAGTTTTATGTTTACTTTATCATAATAGTTACAAACTGTAAGGGGAAGAGAATAAGCATTTATTGAGCACCTACTGTTTGCCAGGAACTGTGTTAAACACTTTAAAAACATTATTTCTTTTGATATTTGCAGTATCACAATATTGGGAATGTTATTTTCATTTGGAAAAAAAATATATTATTGTCTTCCTCATTCCTATTTTACAAGAACATGAAGTCTTTGAAACTCAGGTTCAAACCCCTGATATTTGAAGGAGAGTCCAAGATTCATAGCCAAAAAATCTATCCTCAAACATGTTAGAATCCAAGAGAAACAAGGTGATTTTACTCCAGTATTACACATTTGTAATTCCTTTGGAAGAGGATTAGGGAGGCTTAGGTTAAGTTAATAAATAACAATTTCTATTAATGCATTAGAGAACAAAACTCCATGTTGACCTTATCTTCAGAACATCTAATTTGACATGTAATTAGTGCACTAAAAACTTAGTAATTCACAAATTATTCCTTAGTGAACCTTTGTTGGGAAATACACAGCAAATTAGGGGGGAGTTTGAACATTTCTTTGCTCCATTAAAGAAATATTAGGTTAGTGTTTATGTGTTTTTAAAAAGTGTATATAACTCTTAGAGTAGTTGTTTTTTATATTACTGATATGTTAATATATTTCATCTAGAAATGTAAATTTTATACCTCTAGCATAACTGCTTGAATTTCTCTGTTAGATGATTGTGAAGCATTTCCTTTAGGAAGAATTTCCTACCATCTTCTAAGATGATTCCTTTTGTGCACTATAAGTGAAAATGAGTTAGCTTAGAAGGGCATCACTGATTGTAACTAGAATGAAAAGATAATGCATTGCTATGCACTCTTAAAGCCTTAGGATTTTCTAGCTGAAAGGAACTTTAGCAGTCACATCATTTTGTTCCCCCTCCCCATTTTAAAATTAGGAAAATAGGATGAGATGAGATGAAGGAATGGCTAAATGACTTGCTTAAGGTCCCAGAGTTAATTAACAATAGCAATTCATATGATATTGAAAGTAATAAGACGTTTTGTGTTGAAACTTTATAGTAATTATTGAGAATTAGCCTGCTTCATTCTCTCTTCTCTAATCAATTCTCTAAATAGCTGTCAAAATAATATCCCTTTAAAATTTCTTTCCACTAAAAAAAAAAATATTTCCTCTCCTTCCCACCCTTACTCTCTTAAGAAAAAAAAAACCAAATTCTTTGTAACATATGTGCATAGTCAAGCAAAACAAATTCCCTCATTGGCCATATGAAAAAAAAAGTCTCCGCACCTGTCAGAAGTGAATAACACACTTCATCATCAGCAACTGCTAGTCTTGCACAACAAAGAAAGAGATAAAGATCTTGTATGTACAAAAATGTATCAGCTTTTTCTTTGGTAGCAAAAGAAAAACCAAACTCAAAACAACTGTCAAGTCAGGAGATACCCATCAGTGAGGGAATGACCTGAACCAATTATGGTCTCTGAATAGAATGAAATACTAATAATCTGTTCTTTTTAAAAAGGGAGAAATAGATTATTTCAGTGGCACATGGAAAGACATATGTGAACTGATGCAAAATAATCTTCCTAAGTAACACACAGGTCTGACTGCATGTCTACCTTGCTTAAAAAATCTTGAGGGGCTCCCTATTGCCTCTAGAGTACAATAGATTCCTTAGCTTCCCATGTAAAGATTTCCACAGTGCGGCTCCAGCCTACCCTTCCAGATTTATTGCATATTAGTTCCTTTCACACATTCTATATTCTAGTCAAGGTAATCCATCAGTTGGCTCTTAATCCAGAATTCCATCTCCATCTCTTCGCCTCCACATAAGCTGTCCTCATTCGCGGAATACAATCTCTCTACTCACTTTTGACGCTTAGAATCCTTAATCTTCCCAGGTTTTCTCAGATTTCAATTCTCTCTCCTTCCTCAAATTTGTGTGTGTGTGTACATGTGTACAGGTGGACTCTAAGTTCTTTGATAAAGAGACTTTAATTTTTAATTTTTGTTTCTACAATTCCTAGTGCAGTATCTTGTTTAATAGAAGTTGAATTCATTTTAAATAACTTGAATCCAAGATAGAAGATCTCATCTGATTTTTTTGGTTAGATAAACATCCAAATTCATGCATTTCTTCCAAGCAAGGATCGTTATTGTTTATTTGCATATGAAAGACAGCATTACTCAGAAGTGATTAACAATTTGAGTTTTGACATGTCAATCATCTTCTTTAACTGTATTTCATTCCTCCCAGGTGAGTTGGCACATAGATTCATCTCGGGATGCCATTAGTGAAGAGAAATATTGACCCCAGGCACCTGTGCCATACTGCACTGCCCAGAGGCATTAAGAATGAACTGGAATGTGTAACCAATATCTCCTTGGCAAATATAATTAGACAACTAAGTAGTCTGAGTAAGTATCTTTGATTGTCAATGCACTTAATTTCAAGATAAAACATGGTTTAGGATTTTTTGGAAGATAATTCTCTATGAGTTTTGTGGGTTTTTTAGGAGTGGAAAAGGGGAACAAAACAGATATTGAAAATAGTTTGGCATAATTAAATAATACCAAATAAAATTAACAAGTTCTTTTGAGATTCTCCCAGAGTATTACATATTCTAAACCAGAAGAACTTCAGTGGGTTGTCAAATGAGTCAGAAAAACTGCTATTTAGCCTCCCACTCTTCAGATTTTTCTTTTAACTCTTTTGGGTCCTTCTAAGATCAAATAAATATTCATAAGCACAATGTATTGTTTCTTTTGTATATTATGTATTTATCTAGTTACTTTAGAGCAAAACCCAACAGACATTGGTGAAAATCAATGTAATTACTCTCATATATGTGTCTATGAAGGTGGGGCGGTTATAGATATAATGTTGGGAGCTCTGTAGGGCTGGGCCTGTCTCTCCAGTACCCTCAGAATTCCTTTTTGAAGTACCACAGGATGAGAAATGCTGGCTTATATTGGATTGATTAAGTAACCAATACCCAAACCAATTTAAGACTTGCTATTTTAAAAGATATGTTATGATTGATTACACTTCATAAACTGTCTCTGGGGCCTCTCAACCTCAGCATGTCCAGAACAGAACTCACTGTCTTCCTCCCTAATCCTACCACACAGCCTGACAAACCAATCTGAATTTCCCAAGGTTCACAACCTTGTTGATAGCCTCACTTCTCATCTCATTTGCCTTGTATATTCAGTCAGTTGCCAGGGCTTGTTTCTGTCTCCACAACATTGCTCCCATATGTTTTCTTCTCTTCTTTTACATAGCTGCCAAGCCTAGTTCAGGCTCCATCACCTCCTAATTACCCTGTTTCAGGTCACTTTCCACTTCAATCTGTTCTCTACTTCAGTGGTGTCAAAGCCAAATAGAACTACTTAGAAAACCACAAAAATAATGTCTGTGATACATTGTATTTTCATTTAACCCATTTCCCAATTACGTTTTAATCTTGTTTGGGCTGTACTGTATCAGCAAGCACCCTAGCATACCGAGGATGGCTGCTAGCACAGGTTCTTAAATCTGCTTTTCTAAAGGAAAACAACTCAACAATCTTACTGTAATCAAACAAAAATCATTTACCTATTTCAGGGGAAAAAGCACCCTGAACTTCAGAGACTACAAACAGAAGTTACAAGCAGACAGAGAAATAGATCAGCAGACGGGCTTCCAACCCTCTGACCATTACATCCATACCTAGTTAGTTACTAGAGAGGGAAGCACCAACATCTGGGTTTTCAAAGCTGAGGGGCTCAATGGCTGCCCAGACAGAGTCTCTTCTGGCCAAATTACACAACTCTTTCCAAAGTGAGCCCCAATGCAAAACTTCACATCAGGGTATATATGGCCTTCTACTGGATCAAAGAATGTCACAGCCCTCTTGACCCACTGCCTAATAACAAAGCAATAAGTTGTGGGCATTCCTGAAGAACAAGCCTCCCACCACAGGCTCCATGTGACCACATTCAGCCTATTAGGGTATACTTTCAAATCAGGGAAGGTTCTCAGAGCCACTTAAGCCTATCAAAGAGCCTAGGGGCAGGGAATATCTTCAGATTCCCATAACATGTCCTGGGACCAAGAGTTTGACACTTCTGCAGTCTGCTCAATCATGATCATGATTTTCCTAAAGTACAGGTCTGGCAATATTATATCCCACCCCCTCCACAGTAAAAATGAACTCTCTTGACTCTTTTTTGCTTCTTGGCTCAAATGTGAACTATTTGACTTTGAAAATGACTTTCTACCTTCCTCCATCCTACCTGTCTAGCTTTATTACAATCCCTTCATGTTCTCTGTGTTCCTGCCATACTGACCTTTGTGTGAACTCCTCACACACGACATTCCTCTCCTGTCTTCATCCCTTTCTGTTGGTTGTTCTTCATACTTTGAATGTTCTTTCTCTTCACCTCTGACTCCTGTAATCTGAAGATTTCTTCAAGAGTCAGCTGAGTATCTCTTTCTTCTCCAACCCTTTCCTGGTCATCCTCAGTGACAGTTTATTCTCTCCCTTGCCCCCAAGGCCACTTTGTACCCACTTTTAACATTGTGCCTGCCTCATAGTAAGAGCTGAGGACGGACTTGTTATCTGCTTTGCATATCCCTGTGTCATTTTTGTCTCCGGACCCTATCTTTTCCTTTCCCACATGTAAGTTCCTTGAGGGCAGGGAATGTTTTACTTTTGTCTTTATATTCTCAGTATTTAATCCCAGTGCTTGGCAAGTAACAAGTATTTGATAAGTACTTGTTGATTGAGTAATTTAAAAAATACTAAAACCAACTGAAAGGATAGTTTTGGTTGTTTTTAATCATAAGGTTTACTTTTCAACAGTTGTCTATCTAAAGTCTTTTCATGAAAAAACAAAAAGCTTTTAAAAAATCTAGTATTTCTTTAAAGAACTTCTTTTATTGTTGGTAAACTGAAAGGCAGTCATTTGAGTCAAAAATTTATTTTCTATTAAATGAAAGAAGCAGTCATCTTAGAGCATAAATAGGGGACTAATTTTGTAAAGTTTTATATTTACTGAAGAAACACTATACAACTATTACTTGGAATTAGCTATTGCTTCCTGGTGATAACGTTTTTTCCTTAATGAAGTATTAACTTAAAATTGGAGCAACTGAACACAATTAGAAATATGAGTGGAGTAAATGCTTTTCTATCAGCTGAAATAGAATGTGATCATATTGAAATTAAGATTGAGGGGAGCTAATTATCCAACAACCATTTCTGTCATTTTGTTGGGGTTTTTAAGCAGTTAATGCAAACAGATAAATAATTGATATGCTTTCCTATTAATTTCCTATATTTAATTAATTTCCTAATTCTCTTGTTAACAAGTAGAGTTCAAATTAGAAATGAAGGGCCTTCTGACCTACTTTTCCTGTGGAGAAGCTCAGAAACAAAATCTTTCTTACCTGTATCTTTTTTGGAAATGCTTGGCAGCTTACAGCCCCATCTGGTGACTATTATGAAAGTGGAATTTGTTTTTACTTCTGTAATGTTCTTGCATTTTAATTTTTTACCTACATCATACTACGTTTTTAATTGTGTAATTTCAGAGCTCCTTGTCATTTGGTTCTGATAGAAATTTTTAAAAATCAGGAAAATGGAAATCTTGGGAGTCCCAGGGTCTAGTAATATGCTTAATACAACGAGTCCCATTGCTCTTAGATATAATAAAAAATTTTAATGACAGTTTCCAGCTTGGGAACTTCGAAACTCACACTCTGCCTCCCTCTTCCCTCCATTTTATATGGATATTAAAGATCACTTTTGCTTTTTTGCTAGAATTGGTACTTTGGTGTTATCTCAATTTTCCTTTCTTTTATTGAATACCATCATCTAAAATAATAATTGTACTAATAATTCTACTAGGTAGGAGGCTACAGTTTAATCGAGCTAAAGACAACCAGGCTTGTAATAAAATAAAAAAGTAGATGTAAATAAGCCTTTCACATTACCATATGTGTTCTAACATAATTTGTTGTCTCATCCCCATTCGGTTGTTAGCAGACTGCTTTGCATCAGACATCTCCTCACGTTCTTCATCTTCTTACAGTCACAGAACCTGATTCCACCTAAAAGACACTATTTGTGGCCACCCACTCTTTCATGCCTCCTGATACAATGTGACAGGAGAAGAGGGGCATACATACGCCTTGCTGCTCAGACAACCTCTATGCTGCCATCACCCTGCAAACTCTCTTCCTTTGAGATTCATTTAATCCATATGTGTGACCCTGTATATACCCTGCTGGCATTTATTTACCACTCTCCAGTTCATTATTTCTCCTTTTTCAAGGAATTCAACACTTGATTCATATTCTTCTGCCATCTATCAGATGCCCTTTTAAGGGGACTTTAATGTATAATATATTTCAGTATGATGTCACCTCAAATACCTGATCTCCGGAACTCCCAGCTCCCTTCTATCTCACCCACACATAGGAATTGCCACACCCTCCATCTCATCATTACCTGTGGCTATTCTGCCACCACAATCCAGAACTCTGCAATTCTCTGATGATAGCATCCTGGTCTTCCTCAAACCTCCCAAATCTAATCTTTATCTTCACTGTAAACTCTGGTTGCCCTATTGTGGCCTCACTTTGCCCTTTTGGAAATTTTGCCTCTTTATTTATAGATTATGACCAATCCAACTTTATACTGTTTCCTATCATATAATCCTCTTTTCCTTTGTTTTTATCACATCTCAAGAGCGTGTCTGTGCCCATCTCACTTCAGGTACCTACCAGCAAGTCGATTAGCCCTTTTTGACCTCAGTTCCCTCATATATATACCTACTTCTATACCTACTTCACAGAGATATAAGTGAGGGCCCAATGAGATAATTCAAGCAAACTAGGTATAATCCTTGACTCTTCACTCCCTCTTACTGATCCTGTTCAATCAGCTGCCAAGTTCTGTCAGTTCTCTCTTCATAACATCTCTTGTGTGTTCCCCCTTCTCTCTTCTGATGCTGCCATCACCCTGGTTCAGGCCCTCGTTGTCTCATGCCTGGGCTCCTGCAATAGCCCTCTGGTTGGTATCTCTGATTCAGATCTTTCCCCTCTCCAGTCCATACTTTACTCATCCATCAAATTCATCTTTAAGTGCAAGACTGACCAAGTCCTCTTCTCTTCCCCTCCCCACATTCCATTCTGTAAACTCTAGTGGCTGCTTATTAAATGCAAGATCAAATATAAAGTTATCTGGCCTTTCAGCCCTTCATAACATGACCCTTTCATACTTCTCCAGGCTCCTTATACTTTATTCTCCATGAACTCTGCAATACAATGACTACCCAGGACATTATATCTCTTACCCCATGCCTAGAATTCTATCTCTTCTTCTTAATTTCATCTCCTTGCCTCCTGAACTTCCCTCAAACCAAAGCTTGGTTCCTACCTTTTTTTTTTGAGGCAGTGGAGTTAAGTGACTTGCCCAGGGTCACACATCTCTTAAGTGACTGAGGCTAGAATCTGACTACAGGCCCAGTGCTCTGTCCACTGTACTACCTAGCTGCCCCTTGGTTACCACATTCTACAAGAACCCTTTTCCAGTCCTCCTTAGTGTCTTCCCTCTGAAAGTACAGTTTATTCTGTACACCCTTATTTGTACAAGGTTGTCTGCCTGTTTCTCCTGGCGTCTTGCCCAGAGCCACACAGCTAGTAAGTGTCCAAGGTCAGATTTGAACTCAGGTCTTCCTCACTCCAGGTCCCACACTCTATCCAATGAGACACTTAACTCTCTAGGTTTGTTTTAGCTCTGGGGTGGGGAACCTGCAGCCTTGACGTCACATTTGACCTTCTAGGTCTTTGGGTGCAGCCTTTTGACTGAGTCCAACTTTTATAGAACAAATCCTTTTATTATGGGGATTTGTTCAGTGAAATTTGGGTTCAGTCAAAGGGTTGCACTTGAGGACCTAGAGGCCGCAAGTACCCACCCAATTCAGCTCTTTATACATGGGAGCTCTTATTATGACTCAGTGTTTGGTGATATCAATTGTGAGAATTATTGATTTGGGCTCAAATTTCAGACCTTCCACTTCTCAGGTATGTATAACCTTGAGCAGATCACTGAACCCTACTTACTCTTAGTGTCCTCATCTATAAATTAGAAATCATAATGCTTGTACTGCCTACCTCACAGAGTTATTGTGAGTTAAATGCTTTGTAAACCTCCGCAATAAGAGAATTATTAGTATAGTGAATACAACTCTGAACCTGGAATCAAGAAGACCTGAGTTCAAATTATGCTTCAGATGCTTATTGTGTGACCCTAGGCAACTCACTTAACCTCTTTCTGGCTTAATTTTCCTTACCTACAAGATAGGGATAATGATGACATGTACCTACCTCCCAGGATTGTTGTGGCAATAAAATGAGATAATTCATAAAGTGCTCTACAAACCTTACCATACTTTATAAATGCTATTGTTACTCATGTCCTACTCTGTGATACCATTTGGGGGTTTCTTGGCAAGATACTTCAGTGGTTTGCTGTTTCCTTCTCCAGCTCATTTTACAGATGAGGAAACCAAGGCAGACAGGGCTAAAGTGACTTGCCCAGGGTCACACAGTTAGTAAGTGTCTGAGGCCAGATTTGAATTCAGGAAGATGAGTCTTCTTAGCTGCCCTTAGATAGAATCATAGAATTTCATAATCAAAAGGTGTTAGGGATTATGATTGATTAACCAGGGATAGCAGTGGGTGACCCTGATTCCTTTACCCCTTGCATTCATCAGTGCCGGTGGTCATGATGTGCTCCCCAAGGCTAGCCTACTGGGAGGCTACAGAGTAAGAACTATCCAAATTGTAAGCAACCTGAGAGTGAGTGGAAAGAGAGTGGGTGGAAAAAGAGCTGCCACAGCAGAAGCACAAATAAAATCTAGCATGGTGTGAGTGGGTGAACAGTGTTGAAAGCCTGGGCCTAGCAACTAGGTAAGCTCAGGGTTAAGAAGAAGGGGGAGCTGGTAATTGCTATAGCAATAAACAGTAAGCTAGATAGCATCCTTTCTTAGTACTCTGGGCCCGAAAGGAAGCTTTAAAAGATCATGGTGATGCTACTCAGCATACACAAAAAAGGCAATAAAGCCATCTTTAACAGGAGAACAAAATGCAGTAGGAACAGATTAGGTAAGGAGAAATATTGAGTCCAAAATGTCTGTTGACTTTTATTTGTCTGTCAGAACAAAATATTGAAAGGAAATGCAAATGTATCTAATTCCCTATCAAATGAAAATGTTGTAAGACCCAGATAATGTTCTTTTATGGGACAACTTTCAGTGCACAAATTTAACCAAATGGAATTATTTTTAAAGTAATATTCAGTGCAACCTTTTGAAAAGAAGAATTTGCCTTTGAATGAGAAGTCTGCCTTTTATTGTAAAGATAAAACGCAGTGTTCTTGGCTTAGTTATTCTCCAGATGGGCATGGATCAGTCCTCAGAGCTCTGTGAACACATAGCTACATCCTCCACAAAGGCTGACTAAAAAAAAAAATAGTTCATACTTAACCTATAAATGATTGTTGATTGATTAATTTCGATTTCTGTTGATGGGGAAGTGGAAGGAAAGGAAATAAGCAATTACATAGAGCCTACTATGACCATTATCCTACCAGTAAACTGTGACTCCTACTTGAGAGTCATTTTTGACTGTCTTCCTCAGTATCCACATCCAACCAGTTACCAAAATCCTGTTGTTTGGAACTATGAACATCTCTTGCACCTGGCCCCACCCAACTTCCACTGCCAGGAGCCTTGTCCAAACACTTGTCTTTTCTAATTTGGATTACTGTAAAAATATCTTCCTAATCTTATGTCCAAACACTTGTCTTTTCTCGTTTGGATTATTGTAAAAAATATCTTCCTAATCTCATCTTACTCTTTTTCTCTTGTGTACACTTTCTAGTCCAGCCAACCTGGACTACTCAGTTCTGAACTTTGCACCACTCCTGTCTCTTTGCTCAAGCTGATCCTCATGGCCAGAATGGCCTCTCATCACCACCACCTCCATCCACTTATCTCCTCCTTCCTTCAAGATACAACTCTGATTCCACCTCTGTGACATCTTCCCTGAATATTCACCAATCAAAAATGATCTCTACCTTTTCCATCTCTTTGGTAGCACGCCACCTGACCAATACTTTTCTACCTATCATTATGTCATAAGTGGGTCCTTAAGAAAAGGGTCTTCATCGTGGCCCTTTATCTTTGTATCAAGTCCAGGCCTTATGCCTTGAACTTGATCAATGTGGATTGAATTGAATGTCATAATGAAAGCTGTAGTATCAACAACCTTAGACATAGTAATGGAAATACATTTAAATATGAAGTAAGAACTTATCTACTTAAATCTGTCTCAAGTTGGTTGTGCCTAAAGAGAAAATATTTTTTTCATGCCTAAGTATTGACATCACAACTACTGTCACTGTCACCTTAAAAAAAATACATACTTAAGAACTCAAATGCTGGTTTCTCTCTTTATTAAAAAAAATTATACATGTACTTGTAAGAAGAATTGTTGACCAGCCTACAAGACAAAGACAATCAGTAGAGCAAATTTAAAAATTCCTATTGTCCAGACCAAATATGGATAGTCTGTTAATAAAAATGATCCATATCTTCAGTCATTTTAACACCAATGTTCTTTCGGCAAAGATAGTAATTCATGGAATACAGTGATCTCCAATGAATCCAAAAGGAGGACAGAATCATGTGATAGGAAGAGAAACATATGACAGGTGTAAATATGCTGTAGCATGTTAGCAATGGGAAATTATTTGCAAGGATTGACCTGATGACTTGTAAAGGAGGTGAACCAATCATGTAGCTGTAGTGGCAGGGGGAGAGGCAAGGAAACAGACATTTATTAAGCACCTACTGCAGTGGTTCTCAACCTTTCTAATGTCTTGACCCTTTATTAGTATGTGAGCGTGTCTGCATGTGGGCCCACCTGCCTGGAGATAGAGGGAGTTCCTAAAACCATCAGAAATATGTGTTTTCCGATGGTCTTAGGTGACCTCTGTGACCCCTGTGAAACGGTTGTTCAGCCCCAAAGGGGTTGTGACTCACAGGTTGAGAACCACAGACCTACTGTATGCTGGGTACTACGCTAAGCATATTAGACTTTTTCTTATCTGAGCTAAAAGAAGGGTAGCCTGTCTGCTGCCCTAATATGCCCGTGCTTTAGGAGACTTATGGAAAGGCCTCAAGCAGGTGGCATGTGCTCCCCATGGTGGATTTATACAAGGATAGAAACAAGAATTGCATAGGATGAGAATGCATAGATAAACTGCAAATTATCCTACCAGAGGGTTAACCCACATTGCTGATATCCCAGATCTCTTCACTGAAGTATCAGTGATTATCATGATTATCATTGTGGTGAGCTTGTCACTTTTTTTTGGAGGGGGGAAGGTAGGGCAATTGGGGTTAAGTGACTTGCCCAAGATCACACGGCTAGTTTTTTGTGTTAAGTGTCTGAGATCAGTTTTGAACTCAGGTCCTCCTGACTCCAGGGCCAGTGCTTTATTTGCTGTGCCACCAAGCCACCCTAAGCTTGTAACTTTTAAGGGTATTTGGCAAGTTTAAACATCTGTTGCAATTAATATAACATTGCATATATAATTTTAATCCATTAAAAACATACATGGCTAGGTCAGGAATTATGTGACAATCAAGTAAGATTCTGTACGCAGAAACTGAAATTAAAATTAGAAAATACTCTCTGGATGGAAGGTCGTATAGGACAACATTTTTCTTAGAACAGTTGCAAATTATTTCAGATACAGTACAGGTATCCCTCATCTATAATTCACTCAATATAAAGGAAAGGAAGGGAATAAGTGTTTAAATAGTGCCTATTATGTGCCAGGCAACCTACCAAACACTTTACAAATAGGATATAATTTAATCCTCACAAAAACCCTGTGAGGTAGGTGCTGTTATTATCCCCATTTTATAGTTCAGGAAACTGAGGCAAATAGAAGTTAAGTGACTTGTCCAGGGACACACAACTAGTGTCAGAGGCAATATTTGAACCTGGGTCTTCCTGACTCCAGGTCTAGACCTCCCTCCACTACCCCAGAGGATGGGGCTGCCTCAGTTTAGTGCAGTTTAGCATTGATAATCTATAGAGTGAAGTGCTGATTCATCTTACCTAATTTATCATTTTATACTTAGGAAAATTTCCTTCTAAAGCATATAGTGTTATATAGTACCTTTTGGCAAGCCATAATCCTGGAGCCAGTCTCTCTAAATACAATTAAATTCCTAGGTGGAAAGAAAGAGTCGAATCAAGTTCTAGGATGTTAATTTGTGAAATTAAAGGATCCCACCCACAGGAATAGCCCAAGACACCTGGGAAACATGTTAAAGCAAAGTAAAATTCATCTATCAAGGTCCCAGCTATCCAGCAACCTTTCTTAGCCCAGAATTTACCTGAGAATTAGAAAGTAAGCCAAAATAAAATCACAAAATCCATTCACTAAACAAAGTTAATATATTTTATTCATAGGAGAGGCCTTCACCACCTCTTTCTTTTTATTGGACACCCACAGCTCTAAAAATCATTCTTTTCTAGTTCTAAAGACCTCATATAATTAAAAACAAAACATTAGAAAAGGAGAGCGGATGCATGGTAAGGAAGGTGTCACAATTACAGCAGTAAGGAAGGACAGCTGACATGTAAGAGAGATGACCAAGAAATATAAAAATCCAAAAACAAGAAATCAAAAGGTTTGGCACTTTGGGTCCATATATGTAGGGCAAGCAACCCTCTGTCACTCAGGAGTCCTTCATTGCGATAATCCTCATTTCTTAGAGAAAAGGCAGTGTAATATATTATTATGATACCAATTATGCAATTAGCATCATGGAATTTAATCTATAGAACACTTTCAGGTCTAGAATATCTCTTTAAAAATATAATTTTAGATAATCTGGAAATTATTTGGTATTTTAATTCATCTCATGCCACATGAAAGTGTTTTAATTCTTGATATTACAAATGTACTGATTATTTTCAATTATGAATCCCGAGGCTAATTGATTAATTATATTTTTAGAATTAGATTTGATTTTTCATTTTCAACTAGGATATTTGGAGTTTTGCAGGAAAACTAAATTTTAACCTAAATTGGCTAGATGAGTAAATTTAACAATTGCAGAATTAAGCTAGGCCGTTGAAAATGGAAAGTAAAAGCCTAAGTATGTTTAATAGGGAGATCTCTGAGAATGATTGTACTGATATAGAGGTACTGTCTTGTATTACAGCTTATTTAGGACATTCAGTTTGATCCTAAGTATTCGTTCATCAAGGACCTAAGCTAAGTGCTTAGGATACCAAAAAAAAAAACATAAAAAAGACAAAAGACAGTTCCAGTTCCCATGGAGTTCAGAGACTGATATTAAGGCATTCTGCTTTGTGGCGGGTATAGTGCTAATACTAATATAAGCAATTAAGATATCCCCTGCACACAACGAGTTTACATTTTACTGAGGGGAGAAGACAACATAAAAGGGAGTGAAAAGCAAGCAGGGTATACACAGGGAGGGTTGGCACAGGGAGAGCCAAGATCAGGTATAAGTCTGAAATAAGGCTGAATGAAGCTGCCCTATCAAAGCCCAAGATATTTCCAATCCAGTTTTCTGGTGGGGAGAGATACTTGCTTGAATGACAGCATGGCGTAGAGATGGCCAGAACGTGATATTTGAAAGCAGGAAAATGTTTGGCATTTGTAGCTTATGAAACTTCAAATATATGTCAGATTTAGTATTGTTTTTAATGTTCAGTTATTATCAAATACTCACGCTAAAATCTTTAGCTCATTTTCCCCTCTTTTATATTTTGTGTTTTGTAGGTAAGTATGCTGAAGATATATTTGGAGAACTGTTTAACGAAGCACACAGTTTTTCCTTCAGAGTCAACTCTTTACAAGAGCGGGTAGACCGTTTGTCTGTCAGTGTTACACAGCTCGATCCTAAGGAAGAAGAATGTAAGTTCACTTGTGGTATTGTATGTTGATTAAATATTATTTTTTCACATCCAGTGAAGAGCAGATTTGGGGACAAAGCCAAATAAATACATATACTTGCTATGAAGGGTTTTCTTCCTAAGATTCTTGATATATGTGGTTTATTCATCAATGAATCCTTGACAGTTAATCCACAAGCACTTTTTAAGCCCCTGTCCTCCTTTAGACACTACGATAGATACTGGAGATACAAGTAGAAGAATGGTGGCCAAGGAAGGGGCATTTGGTCTGAGTGGTCATAAAGATTGTGAGTAGAGTTATAAGGGAAGAGATTGTCATTTCCTTTCCAGTAGCAATTGTAATGATTTGATTATTGTTCTTAGAAGAAAAAGGGTTAAACATTGGAACTGGGGGATGAGGAATGGGTCAGAACTCTGTGCACATCAGCAGAACAGACAGCAAAAGTTTTTTTGCTGAGGAGAGGCCCAGGTGTCTACATGGATGATTGGAAGAGATAGGAAGTAGGGACTGAGACCAGCCAGATATAGTAGGGTATGGCAAAAAAAAATTTTTAATTTTCCTTTTCCTCATGTACACTACACAGTTCATGAGTTTTCAGTAAACTTGTAACATCAAGGGGAAAATTTTCCAGTAAGCTTTCTCTCTTCTTCCCTTTCTTCCAGTTCATTCACATACTTTAATTTAGTGGTAAAATTTCTGTGAAACTGCTTTAGAAATCCCTAAATGAGTGTAAATTGTTTTTATAAATGCCTTAATTTAGAATTTTTGTGCTTTATATGAGCAAGTCAAATACAGTTGTTTTTTTTAAAAACTGGTAGGAAGTTTCCTCTTTAAATGGATTTAGTGCTGCTCTTGAAGGCTCCAGATTGTCAGGGCTTAAGGCTGAAATTTTTCACATTTTGATGTTAAGCCAGAGGCATGAGATTCAGAAGCTATGTTACAAGCTACAGTAATTTTAGAACCTTTAGTGTGAAAGCATATCACATGCCTTCAAGCCTAGATGGAGTCTTTTGAATGCTATTGTCTCCCAAGTGCCAGCTTCTTTCTTTGCCAAAAGAAATATAAGAGCTAAGAACATAATTTTCATTTTCCTTCTCTTGAGAGTTGTTGAATGTGGCTCTATAATAATCACTGTCTTCAGAGAAAAAATAATTTCTGGTGAGTAATTTTCCTTGGTTCAAATATGAAACTTCAGTGGATCCAAACTTTCAGAGGAAAAATATTAGATTTCTTCAAGCCAGAAAGCAGATGAATAGGGAATGGACCAACTTCTTTTGACAGTTTGACCCTAGATGTAAGTGACAAGAAGCAAAAAAATCAAATAAAGGTGTTATTAAGTTGACTCCTAGGTAGTTCCTATCATTAACATGAATCATCAAAATGTGATTACAGATATATATATATATTAGAAGCAATTTGATAGGTACATAATTCTGATCTTAGCTCAGAATGTGAGAGTGTCTTTTCCCAGTATAAAATAAAATCTTTAATTCTAAAAGAGACTTTATTTCACACTTTTCTCTTCCCATCAACTGGAGGTCAGTACCTTGTATCATAAAGCTTTAAACTGGCAAAAATAGGAAAGTGTTTTCACAAGCCGTATACAGCAGGCTGTGGAATGTTCTTTCCTTGGAAAATTGACCCAGCTATGTTATTAAAACATTATAGAAGACAATTGCATCTTTAAACCTCCCTCAAGCTAGAATTCAGAATACTCTGTTGATTCTTTCTCCTTGATAACATCTTTCATATCCATTCCATCCTTTCCTTGCACATAAGCGAAATAAGCAAAAGCAGACCACTATGCATAATGATAACAATGTTAATGAGAATCACTGAAGGGAAGCTGAACTCTGAGGAACTAAAAGGTCAGTTGTATGGTCATAATTATTTTTGTTTTGTTTTTTTTATAAAGGAGAGTTCAGTTTGAGGACATGGGCTGTCACTATGTTCTACCCAGAAATGGTGAATATAAAATACAGGAGTCAGTAAAACTTATTTTCTCTTCAAAAGAGAGAGACAGTGATACCAAAATGAAAATATGCTGTTAGTCATTTGATTTTCACTAACATGAATCACTTTTGAAAGCTTTAAATCCATGAGTCTATATAGGAATAAGAAGAAGATGTTGTGAATCTCAAAGTTTAAATGAAAATCAGACATCTACAGAAGCCAAACTGAGCACTGAACGCACCATGAAGTAACGTTTGGATATCAAGGAATATAAAGTCAAAAAAATTAAAGGAAAATAAAATTCAGTCTCTCTTTTCTAAGTGACTCTAGAGATGAAACTGCTATTTTCCACTAATACTTAAATACAACAAAGAATTTTAATTTCAGTTCTTCATACCAATATGAATCGCAACTCTGTTATAACTTAGTAGTCCTAGTAGTTAGGGCAGCTAGGTGACTCAGTGGATAGAGTTCCAGTACTGGAGTCAGGAAGACTCATCTTTGTCAGTTCAGATCTGACCTCCAACACTTATTAGTTGTGTGACCTTGGGCAAATCACTTAATGCTGTCTCCCTCAGTTTCCTCATCTGTAAAATGGGCCAGAGACGAAGTGGTAAAACACTCCAGTATCTCTGCCAAGAAAACCCCAAATGGGGTTGTGAAGAGTCAGACATGACTGAAACAACTAAAGTCAGGCATTTATTACGTGGCTACTGTGTATATATGAGTGTTAACCACTGAGTATACAAAGAAAGAAAAAAAGAAAGTCCCTGCTTTCAAGGAAATAATGAGGGAAGCAACTTTTGAACGATGTACAAGTAAGGTATATGCAAGATAAATTGGATACCAGCAGAGGGAAGGAGCTATCATAGCTAATAATAGGAAGCATTTATATAGTTCTTTAAGGTTTCACAAATCGCTTTCCATGTGTTCTCTCACTTCATATTCACAACAACCCTTAATTTTACCCCAGTTTTAGAAGTGAGGAAACAAGGATTTGAGGCATCATTTGAAATTAGCTCTTTCTGACTTCAAGTCCAGCACTCCAGCTATTGTGCCAACCAGCCTCCTGGCACTAGAAGTGAGAGAGGATCAGGAAAGGCATCTTTAATAGCTACTACTAGGAAACATGTATATGGTGCTTTAAGATTTACAAAACACTTTACAAATCTCTTCATAACCCTGCAGGTTAGTTGCTGTTATTATACCCATTTTAGAGGTAAGAAAGCTGAGACAGATGGAGGTTCAATAACCTGTCCAGGGTCACACAGCTGCTAAGTATCTGAGGTTCAACTGAAATAAGTCTTCTTGATTCCAGGACCAGTGAACTAACTATCCATTGTCCTATCTAGCTGCCTCTCATAGGTGAGATTTCAGCTGTGACTTGAAGAAAGTCAGAGTAATGTAATGTTGAGGGAGAGAATTCCAGATATCAATACCCAGTGAAAATGCTCAGAATTGGGAGACAGATTACCTTGTGTGAGGAACAACAAGGGAAGCCTGTACCACTAAACTGGGGAATTATTGGGAGGGGGGGAGAATAAAGTATAAATAAGAAGCCTGGAAAGGTGGGAAGAGAGGCCAGATTATGGAGGGCTTTGAATACTTGAATGCCCATTTTCGGTTTGTTCCTGGAGGCTGTAGGGAGACAATGAGTTTATTGAATGGTAAAGTGGAGTGATGTTCAGACCTGCATTTTAGGAAGATCATTGAATGAAGGAGAGACTGGAGTGGGAAGAGTCTTGAAAGGTGGAAAGCCAATCAGAAAGCTGTTATAGCAGGGGCTGTGGCGGTGAGTGGGGACCGAGCTGCGGCCGCTGCAGAACTGACAAGAAGGTGTTTTGTTAAAATTCCCGTGGAAACAAAATATAATTTCATAAGGAGATAATGGATGGAGAAGAGAAAACATACGGCGGGTGTGAGGGCCCAGATGCTATGTATGTGAAATTGATATCTTCCGATGGTCATGAATTTATTGTAAAAAGGGAGCATGCTTTAA
>CM053593.1:271417925-271436211 GCA_028646575.1 Pseudocheirus occidentalis
TATATATACACACACATTTTCATATATATTTTTTCATATATATATTTCATGTGTGTGTATATATATATATACTTTTTTTTAACGTTTTATTGTAGAACTTTAAATTCTAGATTCTTTTCGTTCCTTCCTTGTTACCTACCCCCACTGAAAGGACAAGCAATTCAATACAGGCTGTACATGTGTAATTAAGCAGGACATCTCCACAGTGGACATATTGTGAGAGGCTGATTATATGTCCCTCCTTCCTATCCTGCCCCCCTTGTTCTATTCTCTACCCTGTCCCTGTCCCTTTACAGAAGTCTGTGGTTCCAGCAACCCTCCCCCTGACCCTGCCCTCCCCTCTGTCATCCCGCCTCCCATCCCCATGCCCCCTACTCTCCTGTGTGGCATGATGGCTAGTTTAGAGCCTGTGTCATTCCTTCCCTAAGCCAAATTCAACGAGAGTAAATGAAAGCAAAGTTGTAACAGTTATCCCTTGCCTCTTCTACATGGGATGATTAACCCCATTTTGTCTCTCCCTGTCTCCTCTCATTCTAGTCCTCTTCCACCTAAGAATTTCATCTTTTAAAGTATCTTCCCTTCATATTCAATTGATCCTGTACCCTCTATGTACACATATACACACATGCTCAGATATGTATTCATATGGAATTCCGTCAGCACTACCAGTGCAGCGACAAGGATCCACAGGAGGAAATTTTAAGTTAGCTGTGGTACAGGAAACCAAAGGAAATTTGCCTGGACCTCCAACAGGATCACTTAGAGTGCAGGACCCCTGGAGAAATTTCAGTATGCCTTGTTGTAGGAAGGATTATGTAGAAATTTTGTCCAGACCCAAGTTAGGATGGCCCTATGAATTGAGAGAATCAATAAAGAGATTTCATTCAGGAGTGTTTGTTTTCTCACCTGCCAGTAAGGCATTTCAATCCTACATCCTAAATCTCTTTAGAGAAGGCTCCATGTGGTCTGGGAAAATCTATGGGAATTGGAATTTTCTAATATAGAAACTTGATTTTATTGTCCTTTTTCTCCCTCTATTGCCTTTGAATTGGGAAAGGCCATTTTAAGCACCAAAAAGAACTTAAAGTACTAAGCAAGCAATAATTTTATTAACTTTCAAAAATGCTCTTTGTTGAATATATACCTCTATTTGAGGGCAATTATAATTTTCCCCTATGTGTGTGGAATTATACGAGACTTGTAGTATGATAGGTATTTTTATATTCTTTCCCATATGACATTGGGGAAGCAAAGATTGTTCTTAATTAAGAATATAAACAAGATGCTCAAAATACACCCCCGTCAATTTGTCAAGGGTGAACATTTTCAGAAAGACAGCAAGGAAACAGGTGACTATCTAACAGGGACCTTCAAGACTACCAGTCTGCTTAGCCTGATGAGCCTGATGTCAATCTACAAGGAAGCTTAGGGCTCCTGATTCCAGAAATGTGTGATGGAAGATGATAGAAGCCTTGCCCTCTACTTCAGGGCATGTGCAGATATATTTTCTGTGACTTTTTCTAGTACGCTTACTGTGTTTAAAAAAAAAATATTTTAACTGGCTGACCCAAAAATGAGCATGCATACAAAAGGCTCCATTGAAGAAATTCAATCTCTCTGTCTCCTTAATGGTTTTAAGTGAGAAAGAACTGATATAAGCATCCAGATGAACTGAAGGGTAGCCATATCTCCTCATCAAGGTTGCCATATGACATGTGACCATGTAGCCCTGCTTTTTCCCCTGTCCCTCCTGGGTTTATTCTTTCCTGATCTTAGGTGAAGAAGCAGTAGAGATAGAAAACCTTGTAAACTTGGAAAGGTTGGAAGAGTCATCAAACATTTAGTGACAGGAGCCCATGGCAGAAATTGCTGTACCCATCACAGCCCAGTCAGGTGACGAGCCAATGCAGCCCAATGATCCATTCTAGCAGTGAATCCAGTAACTGAGACATTGGGTTTTGAAAACCTGATATCAACTTTTCTTTCAACTATGACTTATTAAAAAATGTATTTGGTGGCAGGAACATTTGTAATATTCACATTAAGTTTGAGCCCACTCTCCCTAGGGACCAAAGTGGCAGCAGGAAAAATGTATTCTAGTTTGGGGGCAGGAAATGTGTTTGTGCTTCTGTTCTTGCTTATCTTTTTTAACTTTAATTTTTTCATTTTGTTATGATTTAATGTTTTTATTTCCCCTCTCCCCAATGACATGCAAAAGTAATCTTTAACATTCATTTTTTTAAATTTAGAGTTTAAAATTCTCTCCCTCTTTCATTCCTCCCCACATTGAGAAGGCAATGCAATTTGCTATAGGTTATACATGTGCAGTCATCAAAACATATTTCCACATTAGTCATGTTGTGAAAGAAAACAGACAAAAAATAAAGATAAAGAAAGCAGAGAAAAAGTATGCTTCAATCCGCATTCAGATTTTATTGGTTCTTACTCTGAAAATGGATACTTGCTCTATCTTCTCAGTAAGTATCTTTTTGTAAAAGCTAATTGAGGTGAACTGCTTATTGATGATATCAAGAAGATATTAATTCATTAAATGATACTAGGTATTAATAGAGATTGATAAATATTCATAGATGTTAAGTGACACTGGTAAATGATATTGGGTCAGTAATGAGTGATCGATATTGGATCTAGAATGTAAGCTTGAGCTGATGGCATGGAAAATATACCACTAAATCCTCAGGATTACCCCTAGAATTCTGAAAGGAAGGAAAATGCAGCCATTCTCCAGGGATCCAAATCACTAGTGCAAGTAGGAGTTGGGATTAGGAATCTTGGAGTCTATGATGGTCCTACAGATCTTTACCTCAAGCATCTGAATGTTCTTTCTTTCACCCTGAAGCCAATGACAGGGAGATTCTTCCGTATAGGGAACAGGGAAAACTCACAGTATTGTCATTTCTGTCATAGTATCTGTAGGTTATATTGTATTATGCTTTTGCCTAACCTAATTAAACTGCTTGCTAAATCATTAAGGCTTGGTTCAAAGCCTTGGAGTGTTGGTCAGATTGAAAGTTAGAAGCAGAGGAACTGACGGGAGGGGAGAGATTGATTGCCATAACACTAGATTAGGGATGAGACATAACATTGGGGGTGGAGCCAATGGATTATTGACAGCCATTCTAGACTCACTAAGAGATTTAGTGGACAAAGCAATTGGTTACATACTCCCCCGGCACCACCTAGTGGTTACATATAAAAGGAGGACCCAAAACAAAATTGCCTGAATGGGTCTAGAAAAATTACTCAGGCTTTTTTATTTCCTACAGTGTTTCTCAGTATGTGAATGAGTATGTGTGTGTGTGTGTGTGTGTGTGTGTGTGTTCATCACAAAACTTCCTTCCTAACCACTGGTTTGAATGGGGTGTGTCAATAAAGATGAGGTATCTAACAAACCTAGTTGATTTCTACTCAGTATCCCTGGAGTAGGTGTGACATCTTTACTCCAGCCCACAACCTCTGGGTTCTCATCAAAACTCTGGGGTTGGAGCTATGAGATTTCAAGGCCCCTGATGTGGCTTAGTACAGAAGAGGTTTCGTAGTGTTTCTCGCAGCCTCTAGGACTTAAAAGGATGAATTAACATTCTTCCCACAATGTTCCCCAAAATGGGAGTTTGTATTCAACTTTCAACATCTAAAGAAGCTTTCAACTGAACATATGGAGCAAGATGGTAAAGACCATGCCCTCTTGGCCTTACCTTTTCTTTTTTTGCTTCAACTTGTAGTGTACATATAAACCAAATACATATGGTCAATAGAGAAATGACAGCTTAGGGAAGTCCATGGATATAACCCCACTGAGGCATTTGGGAAATAACCAGTACATGGGTGAAGACCCTGCCTACATTCACTTCAAAGTAGTAAGAACTACTTTGTAGTAAGAAATGGAAAGAGAAATTGCATTTAAAATAACTGTAGACAAAATAAAATACTTGGGAGTCTACTTGTCAAGACAAACTCAGAAATTATATGAACACAATTACAAAACACTTTTCACACAAATAAAGTCAGATCTAAACAACTGGAAAAAATATTAATTGCTCATGGGTAAGTCAAGCCAATATAATAAAAATGACAATGCTATCTAATTAATTTACTTATTCAGTGCTATGCCAAACTACCAAATATTATTTTATAGTGCTAGAAAAAAAATAACAAAATTGATGTAGAAGAACAAAAGGTCAAGAATATCAAGGGAATCAATGGAGAAAAATGCAAAGGAAAGTGGCCTAGCAATACCAGATCTCAAACTGTATTATAAAGTGGAAATCATCAAAACTATTTGGTACTGGCTTATAGAGTACTGGATCAGTGGAAAGAGTAGGTACAGAAGACACAGTAGAAAAAGACTATAGTAATCTACTGCCTGATAAACCCAAAGATTACAATTTCTGGAATTAGAGCTCACTATTTGACAAAAACTGCTGAGAAAACTGTAAAATAGCATGGCAGAAACTAAAATAGCATGGCAGAAATTTGGTAGTTTGGTATAGCACTGACTAAGTAAATTAATTAGATAGAATTGTCATTTTTAATATATACATACCAACATTTCACATCATATACCAAGATAAGGTCAAAATGGGTAACAGGATTTAGACATAAAGGGTGATACCATAAATGAGGGAGTAAGGAAACACTAATCATCATTCTCAGGATTTGATAATATCTTCCATTATAACAGCAGGTATTTGGGGTTTAGGAACCTTCATCTTTTTAAAGTAGGGAGGGAATGGAGGCCAAGTTTAGCATCTTCCAGCATTCCTGTATACGCTAATAATCAGCATCAGGCCAGTCAGTATAATAACTGACTGATTCAAACCAATCCTTGGCTGGTCTGACACAAACACTCCAACTAGTGCCATGATACTGATAAAGAGAAAAGGTCTCTGTTTTTCACATGTTGATATGATCCATAACCATTTATGAATCCCTGCCCAAAATTGCATTGCATATGGCCCTAGGGGAGACCACAGTTGAAAGTATACACAGAAGCCTGAACTTGAAAATAATAAACAGGAAGAATGGCAAATTGGGCAGTCAGTCCTCTATTGTTCTAATTTGACAAGCAGGAACGAAATCCAGTTCAGATGCAGCCAACCCCCCTAAGAATAAATCCCCGTGAGTTTTATTATACAACTCTATTCATACAGAGTACATTCTGGTAAATTCCCAAAAGTCGAGGGAAGTGCCCCTCCACCCCAATTATTCATTTTCTATTAAAATCTCAGTGAAATTATTCTTCACCTATAAGGCAGAGAACAACAGTTCTGTGCCTTCCTGTCTAAAGGCCTCTCAAACTTCAGCTTCAAACAAAACTATGCATTAAATTTCTTGGCTGGAATTTGGGGATAGATACCTACTTCTAGAGAAGAGATATACAAAAACTGTTTGGGGTTTTGTTTTGTTTTGTTTTGTTTTGTTTTTGAGTGTATATGCCTTAAAAATGAAAGAAGAAAAGGCGGGGAAAAAGAATACTTGGCAAGTTTAACAAAAATGCTTTGAATTACTTTAGTTTCAAAAGTCCACCAAACACTTCATTCAAGTTCATCCAAAAATCTAAATCATCTGAATTAAGTATGGCATGATGCATGATGGGATCAGTTAATAAATTTGAAGTCTATGAACAGTTTAGACAGATCATAGCTAATATTCAAAATAATGACCAAACTAAATTGTTTAGTGTGATGACACTAAATAAGTAGGGAGTATAAGTAGGGAAAGGGATTCATAAATGGTTATGGATCATATCAACATGTGAAAAACAGAGACCTTTTCTCTTCACCAGTATCATGGCACTAGTTGGACTGTTTGTGTCAGACCAGCCAAGGATTGGTTTGAATGGGTTATTATACTGACTGGCCTGATGCTGATTATTAGGGTATACAGGAGTGCTGGAAGATGCTAAACTTGGCCTCCATTCCCTCCCTACTTTAATAAGTAAATACGGAATGAAGAAAAACAGAAATGATAGGTGGGTGCAGCATTAGTCCAAGACAAAGCTTTGGGTTCCATATTTCTAATCACATCCTGGGAAAAGTCTCCCAGCTCAGTTACTACAGCAACAGGCAGATATTCAATCATCCCAAATAACGCTGGGTCCAGGTGATTATTATTCCCTGACAGGTTGGATTTCTGGTTCATATGTTTCTGCTAATGCAGCAACAAAAGCTCTGTGCATTAGAAAGATTTTGATCTATAGTTTGAAGTCTCAAATGTTAAAGAAGCAACACAAAATTTTGAAATAGCATACCAAAGGGAAGAAAGTCAAATGCATTGCTATTTTAATAGTTAACCAAATAATTATTTATTACTCACTCTATGTGAAGTCCTCCACAAAAGTCCTATTGTGATGTCTTCTTGTGGTGTGCCAATGACCCTAATTTCTCAAGGGCTATGCCCTTGAGCATAGCTCCTTATCAGAAGGCTGACTCTTTCAGGTACTAATAAACTAGAAAATCGGCCAGGATGGGAAGATAGGTGATAGACTATGGATGCTATCTGAGAATCAGCCTAGCTGAGTTCAGAGAGGTTCGTTCAGAGGGTGATGAAATTTCTGTTCACACTTAGCACCGTTCTAAGTTGTGCTGTCCTAACTGGGGGCACTTGTGAGCTAGCGCTAGGTGGCACAGTAGATAGACTGGAGGGAAGAAGATCCAAGTTCAAATCTTGCCTCAGACATTTACCAGCTCTATAAATCCTTGAACCTTGCTTTAATTCAATTTCCTCATAGGAAAAACAGGATGATAATAGCACCTGTCTCCCAAGATCATTGTAAGAATAAATGAGAAAACATGTAAAGCATTTTATAGATCCTCAATTCTACACAAACACTAGTTGTCACTGTTGCTGTTGTCATTGTTATGTCTAACCTGCCCCAGTCCCCAGGCTACTCTTCATAATTTTCCAGTCAACTCCTTGCCATCCGCCTGTTGCCATGTTTATGATAACCTAGCTCTCTTTTTACTTCTTTCTAGCTGCAGAGAGGAACAGTGGATAATGCCCTGGAGCTGCAGTCCGGAAGACCTGATGTCAAACCCCACCTCTCCCTTACTAGTTGTATGGCTGTTGGAAAATTATTAAATCTGTCTGCCTCAGTTTCCTCAACTGCAAAATGGGGATAATAAATGCACCTATCTCCCAAGATTGTTGTATGAGATAACATTTGTGAAGTTTTAAACATAATACCTGAAAGGTGTTGTTCTTGTTCAGTTTTGTCCACCTTTTCATGACACTATTTGGGCTTTTCTTGGCAAAATACTGGAATGGTTTGCCATTTCCTTCTCCAGCTCATTTTACAGAGGAAGAAACTAAAGCAAACAGGTTTAAGTGACTTGCCCAGGGTCACACAGCTGGGAAGTATCTGAAGCCAGATTTGAACTCATGGAGATGAGTGTTCTCCATGGCCCTGAGTTCTATCCATTGTGCCACGTAGCCAACAGGTAGTAGGGCCTAATAAATGCTTGTTTCCTTCCCTTCTGTACTTCCTCCAAGAACAGTAATCATATCAATAGCTTCAGAAAAGAGCATATCCATACTTTTTTTTTTTTTTTTGCTTTTTGGAGCGGGGAGGGCAGGCCTATTGGGGTTAAGTGATTTGCCAAGGTCACTTGGCTAGTAAGTGTTAAGTGTCTGAGGCTGGATTTGAACTCACGTCCTCCTGACTCCAGGACTGGTGTTGTATTCACTGTACTACCTAACTGCCCCCATATCTATACTTCTTCTGTCCTATGCCTTTATTCACCATCCCTATGACATCCGAAGCCAAAATACTCTTCTCTTTAACTACTACCCATATTTTTGCATAAATTACTCATCAGTAAACACCTAACTGGATCTAAAGGGTAAGATGATAGGGGCGGGGGGGAGGGGGGAAACTATGTGAAAAAATAGATTTATTTTGGGGAAAAAAAGTTATGGAAAAGTTTTTGTTTTCTACTGTCAATGTCAGTATAGGTTAGTCAAGCCAACAAGGAAAAATTCCTGAGAGAAAAGAAAGTTTACTTTCTACTTGCTTTCCCTGAAAGAATCTATTTCCTGTTCATTAGTGTTTATACACATGTTAGAAAGATAAAAACAAACACTGCTAGCTGCAGGCCACAAAACAAATTTCCCCTTTTATCCAGCCCCAAGACAGCTCCTAGTGAAAGGCTCCTTCAGAGGGATTCTTTCTGCAGCAGGGACTTTTTTTAAAGTGGTACTGACATATTTCTAAAGACTGTCAGTATCTTTAAACTACCTTAAGAGGAAATCAGCAGTCGGGAACCAACATAGACCTGCCAAATCTCCATTAAGGTACTGTCGTTATTAATGCTTTAGGAGAAGCCATTGACCTCTGGAATGTAAACAATCCCTTTAACACAGTGTTCTTCATTCCAAATATGATCATAAGTTTTTCTCAAGTTTCACAAACAGGGTTTTCTTAAGGATTCACTGTTCTTTTTTGAGAATAAAGATTAGAGAAATTATAGCACCCCACAAGTTAAGCGTACAAGCCAGATTATGAGTGGGGATTAGTCACAATGTGATTCAGCTAAGCATATTACAGAGTGTATATATGTGTGGTATATATGGAGATGCAGCTCATTGGTGGCATGATCAGATATGATCTGAGGACTGGTCTTTGTGGGGAGTAGAAAAAGGGTTGGACTGGCCAGCCAGGAGCCTAACTGGGAGAGGCAAGTGGAATCTAGGACCAGGGAGTTGAGGCCATCTCTTCACTGATTTCCAAGAAGATTATCAGTCTAGAATTGTATCTCTCTGCCATCCCTCAACTCTCTCTCTCTCTCTCTGGTCTGGGGATATGAATCTGGGTTCATAAGGAAAGCTACTTTCCTAATCCGTGTCAAAAGGGAGAGTAGTCCTTAGCTTCCCCTTACCAGCTTACCTTTTTACCCATCAAATGCTAGTTTGGCCAAAAGGTCATCATGAAGAACAAATAAAGGGTAAATCTGTTTATCCAAACCAAATGGAAAATAGAAATTGAAGGTCCTCTGATTAGAATATAACAAAGCATACATAAGGCTAAATGGACTCTTAAGCTGGGAGTAAAATAAGATCTCAGGAGAGAAAAAACAATCTCACCCAAGAGAAGACCTTTATTGGCAGTCTCTAGAGAGGCAAGTACTAAAGGTCAAGAGACATGATGGGGCCAATATCCCATACATGCCTGCACTCTGGGGCTTCCAATGGCCATTCCAAAAGTTTATATTTCATTTCCGTCTTTCAAGTGCCTCCTTCATGATGCTCTCTTGAAGTTTCTTTACAGCCAACTGGGAATAGTCCCTTGCAGCAGATACAGAGAATCACATTCAACATTCTCTCAATCAGCTGGAAGTCTTCTTTCTCTAAGGATAAGCAACAAACAGCACAGGGTTGTCCCTCTCTTACTTTACTTGTGTGGGAATGGATGCTATAAAGATAATTACAATACTAGGTAACATTTACATAGCACTTTAAGGTTTGCAAATGTTTTACCTGTCATCTCATTTGCTTCTCACAACAACCTTGCTAAGTAGGGGCTGTTATTAACCTCATTTACAAAAGAGGAAAGTGAACTTCACAGAGGTGAACTGACTTACCTTGAGTCATATTGCTAGTAAAGTATGTCTGAAGCTGTGTTTGAACTAAGGTTTCCCTGAGTCCAAGTCCAGCCCTCTCTCCACTCTTCCTCCTAGCTGACTGAGTATTCATTGTATGAGGTTGTAGAGGGGAACCGTGCAGGGTAGCATAAAGAACACTCCAACCACAGTCTGGAGAACTGAGTCTGGGCCCAGGGTTTATCACTACTAGCTGTGTGACCCTGAGTAAGGCAATTTTACTTCTCTGGACCTGTGTCCTCATCTGTTAAATGTATTTCCTTATCTGTGTAAAGGTTGTTTCCCCTTGAGGGCAGGATCTGTTTCACTTTTGTAGTTACAGTAGTGTCTGGCATATAGCAATCACCAAATGAATGCTTTGTTGGTTGGTTGATTCAACAGATGGTCTGTGACCTTTTTAAAAAATATATATATTCTGATATCTATTTCAATATAATTGATTTCTTTTGTAATCCTATGAATTTTATTTTGTGCATTTAAAAACATTATTCTGAGAAGGAGCCCTGTTGGCTTCTTCAGACTTGCCAAAGGAATCTATGACACAAAAAAGATTAAGAGCCCCTGGGCCAGAAGATCTCTAAAGCCCTTTTCAGGTCTGGCATTCTATAAGTCCTCTATTGTTGCTAAGTTGTTCGGTCACGTCAGACTCTGTGACCTCATGGATCATCCTGTCCATGGAGTTTTCCTGGCAAAGATACTAGAATGGTTTGCCTTACCCTCACCAGTGATTAAAACAGAGGTTAAGTGACTTGCCCAGGGTTATATAACTAGTGTCTGAGATCAGATATTAACTTCCTGATTCCAGGACCAGGACTCTATCCATTGAGTCAGGACTAGATTATTCAACGTGATGGAAAGGGGTAAAGTATGGGCATCATCCAAGAATCTATTCTAGACTTTCTTTTCTATATATACAATATTCTTCCTCTTGGTAATCTCATAAGATCCCATGAGCTCAATTATTATTGCTATATAGATGCCTCCCATAATATCTATATATCCAACAGCCTCCTAAACTGCAATCCCCTGTTACCAACTGTCTACTAGACATCTCCATCTGGCTATCTGGGAGGCATATCAAACTCAACAAGTCCAAAATGGAACTCATTATATTTCCACTAAAACCCATCCTTGTTCCGAACTGTCTAGTTTCTGTTAAGGTTCTCAGTTACTCAAATTCATGTCTTTGGAATCATATTTGATTCTTCCCTCTTCCTCAATGCCCACATTCAGTCAATTGCCTCCTTTTCAGTCCTGCTTCCACAATGCATTGGAATCCTACTTTATTTTTAATTAGTCTCTATCCTCATGCCTTCCTCACCTCTTGCCTGGACTGGTGTAATAACCAATATTCCATCTCTTACCTCCAAACCTTTGTTTGTGTCATCTCCCACATGTCTGGAATATACTTTCTTGCCCTTTCTATCTTGTAAAAGCATAGATTACATAGTACCTCCTCCTACACAGGGACTTCCTTCATCTTCTCTCTCTCTCTCTCTCTCTCCAGATCTTAGCATTCTCTCCCTCTTGAAATTACTTTGTATTACTTGGCATATATTTTCTGGTTATTTACTTGTGTAGTTGTTTTTGCCACCCAGTAGAATGTAAGCTCTTTGAGGGTAAAGGTGGTATCATTTTTATCTTTGTTATCTCCATCATCTAATGCACTGTCTTGTACAAAGTAGACACTTAACATGTTTGTTGAAAGAAATTTAATACAAATCAAAAGAAAACCACCCAACTTCATTTTAAACATCTCAAATCTCAAACCTTTTATCAAAGTTACAAAGAGAGTAATAAAACTGGTTTGCAAGTACACCCACAGGGCTATAAAACTATACATCACCGTTGATCTAGCAGTACCACTACTAGGTATGTATCCCAAAGAGATCATAAAAAAGGGAAAAGGACCCACATGTGCAAAAATATTTATAGCAGCTCTTTTTGTGGTGGCAAAGAATTGGAAATTGAGGGGAAGCCCATCAACTGGGGAATGGTTGAACAAGTTGTAGTATATGAATGTAATGGAATACTTTTGTGCTATAAGGAATGATGAGCAGGCAGATTTCATAAATTCTGAAAAGACTTAGATGAATTGGTGCTGACTGAAGTAAGCAGAACCAGGAGAATGTTGTACACACTAACAGCAACACTGTGTGCAATGACCAACTCTGATAGACTTAGTAGCTCTTCTCAACAATGCAATGATCTAAGACAATTTCCAAAGACTCATGATGGAAAATGCTATCCACATCCAGAGAAAGAACTATGGAGTCTGAATGCAGATCAAAGCAGACTATTTTCTCTTTTTTGGTTTGTCTTTCTCAGCTTTTTCCATTTTGCTCTGATTCTTCTTTTGCAACATGACTAATGTGGGAATATGTTTAATATGATTGTACATTTATAGGCTACATCAGATTGCTTGCCATCTTGGGGCCAGGGAGGAAGAAAAAAAATTGGAACACAAAATCTTATAAAAGTGAATGTTGAAAACTATCTTTACATGTAATAGGAAAAAAATAGAATACTATTAAGTGAGGAAAAAAAACAGGTTCACATTCCACATTTTCTGCTTAACCTTTTGAAAAAGGGATAATGAAAAAAGAATAAAGTCAAAATGAAAGTAGTATTAGAGTGAGAAGGGCAAAGATACTGGTGTCACATGAAAACAATAATCAATCCCTGATCATCTATGTTGAATGTAGTATACAATTTAAAAATCAATGATATAAAATAAGATAACAAATAGCAAAAATGATATGTGAATGATTTCCTTAATTTCTCTGCCTAAATCTTATATCATATATTATGCTAGAAAGGATTCAATGTCTTAGCATAAAAGCTTACATATATTGCTTTGAGACAGACTAGTAACTCTAAACATTTAGTTGTTGACAAGATTAAACTTTTCAAGAATCTGTAATATCATCAGTGTGGTTATCCTTTCCACATATGCAGATCTAAACTACACTTTACTTTTCGTTGATGGTATTTGACAGCTTTTGTGACCAACGAATTATCATGCTAGTTAGGCTGGTTCTCAGCAGATATATATCACCAGGACCATATTCAAAGCCTTTCTAACTTGGTAGAACCTCCCAGAGCCTTCTCTTCCCACACATAGTCTTTAAGGAACTCAGGGTCACCTCCATGTCCTAATGAGGCTCTAGTGTAGGATTTGAATGGGGAACATGACAAAAACTGGTATTTAATCACACTGAAAAAAGCAGAGCAGATCCTTTAAAATGGGTCTGGAAATAGTTCCAGCTGTCTTAAAAGAAAAGTATCCAAGAAAACAAAAGGATGAGATAATAGAGAAGTACTAATAAAAGCAGAGAGCATGAAACCAAAACAATTCTAACACTTGTTCTCACATATACCACCTCCCTCTTGGATAAACACTCATTTAACAAAGGAAGCACATATCATGCCATGTTCTAAATTCCATGAAATCTCTACCCTGGAATGACTGGACTATGCCAAGAAAAGACTGGAAATGAATCACAAAGCTACTGTTGTCAAGGGAATGAATTTCTATGGTGTCTGCCTGTAGAAGTCAATAGCCTACACCAATTATTTTCAAGAAATAAAGCACAAGGGCTAGATGGATTTATTTTTCCATCATCCATCCAAAGGAAAACATTTACAAGGATTAGACAGATTCTATGTATTACTATGTAAACTTTGCCTCACATGATATATGCATTGTGTCAATCAAACCATGACATATTTCCTTCACTTCAAAAACATGGAAACTTCAAACTGACTATATTCCAACACAGAAGTCAACTATAACAAGGTGTAAAATTAAGTATGATGATAGGAAAAAACAAATACAGAAACTGATATACGTATTTTATTGCCTGCAGAATTTAAGTTAACAGCTTGACTGAAATGTTTTTTTTTTTTTACCTGTGCCAAAACTGTTGCTCTGGAGTCTTTTCCCAACATCCTAGGCAACCACAAAATGCCGCTTAAGCCAGAAACAACCCATTCTATGGCAAAGTCCCTCTTCATATGTGCTACACCTTCATGACTCAAAACATTGTCACTGGAATCTTTTTCATAAGTAAAGGGTATGGGTAAGTGAGTAAAAATAAATGGGTACCAGTTGGACCAGAGGACCACTTGAAGATTCTTCCATCTTTGATCAGAACAAAACCCCACAGGTAGCACAAGTGGGTAGAACACTGGGGCTGGAGTCAGGAAGGCCTGAGTTCAAATCCAGCCTCAGACACTAGATACGTGATCCTGGGCAAACCACTTGACTTGTCTGCCTCAGTTTTCCCAACTCTAAATGGGGAATGATAATAATAGTATATTCCCCACAGAGTAGTTGTGAAAACTAAATGAGGTAGTATTTGTTAAGTACTTAGAATAGGGCCAGGCACACAGTAGGCACTTAAAAAATGTTTGTTTCCTTCCTTCCTCAGAAAGGCAAAAGGATTTGCCTAGAGTCATATAGCCAGTTATTGGCAGAAATAAGATTCAAATCTCAGGCTTGAATTCAAGTCCAACACTCTAAGGTACCATGCAGTTACATATTTAGGATTATAAGTGACTCTGGAGAATTTGATAATTCTTTCCAAGATTTATGGTTTGTTTTGCTTTTTTTTAAAAAATCTCTTATGCTAGTAGATACCATACATACATATTCTTAGGTTTCCTGGGAGAAGAAGCTAAAAAGAGTGAGACATTTCTCCCAAAATACACCTGGCAACTTCAAGTCATGACTGATTCTGACACAAAGAATGCCACTATAAAATTAAATACTGAATTCTGACCTTGTTGTGTCCAAATTCATTCAAGATTGTTCCCAGTTTTTTCGTGTTGCTGTGCAGTTTGTGTACAGCGATGGCTGGATGGGGATCCCTCCAATCAATGGACAGGCGATGAAACCAAAGGTGTTGACTCTCCTGCACGTGGGCTGATTTAATACTAGGATCAAAACGATGCACTTCACATCCATCACTGGCCATGCTCAATTCAAAATGAGTATCTTCATTTCCAAGTCTATTTTTTAAAAAAGAAAGAAAAGAGTCTTTTAAATTATAAATGTAAGTGTAAATAAAAGACAATAATTCCTTTTTCATAATAAATATTTGTTGAATGTAAGTTTTACAACTATTTTAAAGTTAATCTCTCTCCTACTAGTCTCCCAATTGAGCAATTAAAAAAAACCTTCAACATATATCTACATATTCTGGCAAAACAAACCCCCACATTAACCATGTACAAAATTGCTTGTCTCTTTCTGCATTTTAAATTCATCGCTTGTTAGGAGGTGGGTGGCATGTTTCATCTTCATTCCCTTGAACTCATGGTTTATCATAGCATGAATCAGAGTTCTAAAGACTTTCCAAGTTCTTTTTTAACATGTTGATAAAAAGACTGTTCTTAAAAGAAATCTTTAAAAGATTTCCTCAACAGATGCTGAGAATATTCTAAGCAGCAATAACTGCCACTACCAGAAAAACAGCCAGCTCCCAATTAGTGCAAATAATGAATCCCCAGAAGTGGTTGCATTATTTTAATTCATACTGTACAGTTTCATTAGGCTAGAACAAGTTGCTACATATAATAGAACTGTAACTTTAAATAGTAGGAATTCAAATACATGCAGCTATTTCATGGTACTCATTAATTGTATTAACCAAAGATCTGGCTATATTCTATAGATGAATTGGTGAATCCCAAAGACTATATGTAGATTGTTAGACTATAGCTTGGTGTAAGGTAAAAGCATAATAGGCTTGTCTTCTTGTCCAGGCTCTGCCGCTAACTGAGTGTCTATGTATGAGTCATTCAATCTCTTAAATCCACTTCTACAGATAGAATAAAACTAAATGACCTTCAAGGCTCTTTGAGCCCTAATAATCTATGAGAACATGGCATCTGACGTTACTGGGCTCACTGAGATGGTGGCTATTTTCTTGGAAAGTCAGGATATGACAGTAAAGCATGTACAAACAGAAAGTGGGAATGCTCGTGGAAAGTATGTTCGTGTGTGTGTTGTGTATCTTCTTGAATATATATTCAAGGAACAGAAGAGGTACTCATATAAATTCAGAAGGTGGGGATGGGAAAGCATCATCAATGAACATTTATTTAGTACCTACTAGGTACACTGCAAAGTAAGGCAGCACATTTGTATATCATAAGAAAAATAACATATTCTATGAATTTGCAAATCCCACAAGAATCTTCCACCCTCATTGGGACAAAGATTCAACGTTCTGTTCACTATAAAATTTGGCATAATGGATTGCGTGCTGGCCTTGGAGTCAGGAAGACCAGAATTTTAATCCTTGCCTCAGATACTTACTAGATCTGTGGCCCTGGCCAAGCTGCTTAATACCTGTGAGCCTACATTTCCTCATCTGTAAAATGGATATTGTAATAATATCACCCACTTCACTGTGTTATGATAAGAGCTAACAAAATAATTAATATAAAGTACTTTTTAAAACCTTACAGAACTATGTAAATGCTAGCTGTTATTTTTATTGCCATCATTATAATTAATTAATTCAAATGACATTTTGAGTGAAATACAAAAATATGCAATTAACCAGGAAAGTGCAACAAAATCTTATAATTTATGACCTCTCTACTCAATTTAGAAAAATTTAGGAAAATTCCAAAATTTACGTAGACAGGGACAGGGATCAAAACATAAGCCAGTTTAACAGATATGTTACTCTGGATTCACTGATTCAGAATTTACAACAGTTCAAATTCATACAAGCAAAGCATTGTTTTAAATCCGTTAGATAAGACCTCAAAACTATGTGGCTTTGTTTAAAGCATTCTTTCCTCTCCCTCATTTTAGCACCCCAATTTTGTTATCTCTACCTGTTGTTTATCTGCCTTCCACCTCCCATCCATCTTTTCCAATTACACCTGACCAGAACTTCCACTTCTGTGATGCCCTCCACCTCATCTTTACCTTTTCCTAATCCTGCCAGGTTCTAGCACTCTCCTTATAGTCTGCACTTGGCATACAGTAGGTGCTTAATAAATGCTTTTTGATTGTTGGCTGGTTGATTGATTCCTATCCCTTTCCTACACCCTACTTCTCTGGTGTCCAGTACTGCCATTACTAGCATTCACTCTCTTACATAGCTGTGGTGATGTAAAGCCCTTATACTCAATCATATTTCCCTTTCATTCTACCCTCCAGTGAAATTGGCATACAAATACAGATACCCATAACTACAAAGTGGCACTGCTGGCCACATACACATAATAAAGTAAAAATCTTGGCCAGCAATAAGAAGACAATGACTTTGCCCTCTCCACCTAACTCTGGTATTTGCTCAGATGCATTTACACAGCAACACTCAAAGGTTTTGAGGTCCTAGAAAAAAACCATGGTGACTTAAAAATACTTGGTTCTTTGGGATTTCTTTGACATATACCCCTGAAATGCTTTGGGAAACAGAGGCTCTCCATAAGTGAATTAAATGGGAATTCAGGATTTTTTAACCTTAAGTCAAATAGAGGCATGGAGGAAGAATGTGTTTCCTATTTGAATGAGAAAGTTTAAAAGTCAGACTTAGTCTTGCCCACAGGTAAACTCTGCCTATGGTTCAGCACCACAGCAATGACTAAAAAGCTATTAGTCTACTATGAACAAGCAGAGGATTTCTACATTCCACACTCTAACAGTAAGGAACAAAGATGACTGGCATATGTCTTAAGGATATGAAGTATAAAATTGGTAGTAGAGAAAAAACCTGCAATCACAAGACCAGCAGAGTTCTAATAGAAATTACATGGGACTACCAGGAAGTAACATCTATGTAACCCACAGAGATGAAATGCTTGACAGAAACTTGCACAAGAAACCAATGGAGAATAAGCCTAGTAGAAATAACTCTATAACATTACCAGAAGATAATAACAGTTCTACAAGTATTAGATTTGGATATGATCAACGATACTGATGGTTTTCCTAAAATTGAATTAGCCTTGCATTCCTGGAATAAATCCAACCTGGTCAAAATGTATTATTTTTGTTATAAGTTGCTGGAGTCTTGTTGCTAATATTTTATTTAAGATTTTTGCATCTATATTCATGAGGGTGATTGGTTTATAATTTTCTTTCTCTGTTTTATCTCTCCCTGATTTAGGTATCAGTACCATATTTGTGTCATATAATGAATTTGGAAGGATTCCTTCCTCACTGATTTTCCCAAATGGTTTGTAGAGTATTGGAATCAATTGCTCTTTAAATGTTTGTTAGAATTCACTAGTAAATCCATCTGGCCCTGGAGATTTTTTCCTAGGTAGTTCTCTGATAGCTTGTTCTATTTCTTTTTCTGAGATGGGGTTGTTTAAGTAATTTATTTTCTCTTCAGTTAGTCTGGGTAGCTTATATTTTTGTAGATATTCATCCATTTCACTAAGATTGTCAAATTTATGTGTATACAGTTGGACAAAATAATTCCTAATTATTGTTTTAATTTCATCTTCATTGGAGGTACATTCACCCTTTTCATTTTTGAGACTCAGAATTTGGTTTTCTTCTTTCTTTTTTTTATTAAATTGACTAAGGGTCTATCAATTTTATTGGTTTTTTTCATAAAACCAACTCTTAGTTTTATTTATAAGTTCAATAGTTTTCTCACTTTCAATTTTATTAATCTCCCCTTTGGTTTTCATTA
>CM053593.1:271436711-271465344 GCA_028646575.1 Pseudocheirus occidentalis
AAAAAAAAAAAAGAAAAAAAAGACCAAGGGTGGTTCCTTGCATTCTGCTAAGGGTATATAAACCTTGTATCTTCCATGTATCTTTGGCTCTGAATGAAATAGGTCTGCAATAAACAGACTATGGAATACATCCCTCTCCCTCTTTCTTATTCAGCTAGAAGCTCTCTTTCTCTCCTTTTATTTCACTCAGCTGGTAGCTAGGCCCAGACTTGCTAGCTGCAGCAGATACAGAGATTTTAGTGGAATTCAAGTGATATAAGCTAACAGCATGATATGGTTGCACGGAAAGCTAATGCAACCTTAGCAATGAACATAGGAATTGTATCCAAAAATTTGGAGGGAATAGCCATGTTGTACTATGTCTTGGTTAGCCCACATGTAGACTATTCTATTCAGTTCTGATCATCACATTTGAAGACAGATACTGAAAAGCTGGAGGAAATCCAAGGTGATTATGATGGTGAAAAGTCTCCAACTCATGCAATATAAAGTATAATGACTGACATTTATGGGATACTCTAAAATTTGCATGGTACTTTACAAACATAACCTATTTCCATAGCCCTTCCCACAGAAACTTTACATGGGAGAGGGAAGGGAATCTTGGAGACTCACGGTTAATTATGATGACTTACATAGTCTGTGACAATGCACTGAGAGAAGATTAACAGGACTGTCATTTTGAGGAGATTAACAGTTAAGTGCCACTGGAGAGAGGGAGTCTTTGAGAGACTTGAACAGTTGAGTGTTGTCTCAGAGAGACTTTAATTGCCATTCTATGAAGACAATGAAGAGAATTCCTGAAGGAGAGCAAACTAAGCTACCTTTCATTCCTGGTGAGAACTGAGTTAAATCTCATTCTGTGAAGAAAAGTAGCTAACTGACATTTCTGAGGAGAAATGAGAGGAATGTTCACTCTGAAAGGAACTGAGTAATCTCCATTCTGAAGAGAACTGATAAACGCTGATTCCCGTGTTTTCAAGGAGCTGGTAGTTAGTGATGGATGAGAAGTCTATTAAGTAACTCCTTTTCCTTGCCTTCCCAGATCACAGAGATAACTCTGTTGATAACACATTAAAGGAATCTTTCATTTATTGAGTCTTTGGTTTAAAAAGTTATTCATTTTATGGCTGTGACCTCCCTCAGTCCTAACACATTGTTTAAATATTTATGTGGCTGTATTATTTGTCAATATTAATAAATTATGTTGCCTGTAATAGTAATGGTAACTAAATCTATAAATTCAGGATTGAGAGTAAAAGAAGAAAGATAATCTAAGAGAGGAGTGGGAGGCTGAGTTAATCAAACAATTAATTAGTGAGAAAGAATTTGCATTTTAGTAATTTATGAAGTAATATTGACTTGAATGACTGTGAGATCAATGAGAAAAAGAATTCATATGGTAGTAAACTTTTTAAAATAAGGTAACAAATCAGTAGCATGCTGAGGGGGGTGGTCCAGGGGACAGTAGGGAGAGAATACTATATGAATGAATTGCTACATGTGTTAGCACAAAGTCTAGTTACAGGTAAGATTATTTTGTCTGATCATCACAAAACCTCTGTGTGGTAGGCACTACCTACCTTTATTTCCTTTTTTGACAAATTAGGGACACTGAGGATCGGGTAGCTTAAGTGTCATATAAGTATTGGCAGTGGGAACAAGATATGTGGGAAGTGAAAGGAAAGAGGTAGAAGGGCATTGTATATTATGAAGATATACTCAAATGTGGAAATCCAGTAGCCCAGGGGATCTTCTTCCTTCCAAGTCCAGGCCTGAATATACTAAGCCACACTGACTCTGGAATTCCAGAGGAGGGAAGAATTTTCAGGAGAGTAACCAGGATTGATAAGGGCATCCAGATCATACCAAATGAGGGTCACCTGAAGAAACTAGAGAAGACTTTGGGGGAATATAATTACTGTCTTCAAGTATTTGAAGGGTTGTCACCTAGAAGAGGGATTATACTTGTTCTGCTCACCCTCAGAAGGCAGAACTAGGAAAATGTTGGTAAAAGTTGCAAAGAAGTGAATTAAAAAAACATTTTTTTAAACCTTCATTATAATTAGAGCTATTCAGAAGTGAAATGGCCTGCTTCAAGAAAGAGCAGTTTTCCCCCTCAATGGAGCAAATGCTGGATGGTCACTTGTTTGGGATTCATGCTACAGATATGAATTAGATCAGATGACCTCTGAGGCCACATCCAACTCTGAGCTAGAGCGGTGTTGGAGGAGGGCATAAAAGGGAACAGATTGTGGGAGGGGTCTTACAGTGGGATCAATGTTGTGGGCTGGGGGGTAGGGGCAAAAAGGGGAGAAATTTTGTAACTCAAAACTTTGTGGAAATAAATGATGTAACCAAGAAAATAAATTAAAATTTAAAAAAAAGAAAAAAAAAAGACCAAGGGTGGTTCCCTAGGACTCTGAAACAGTTTGAGTCAAAGCTCTGTGGTAGCCATACATCTGTAGGAACCACAGATGTCCCAGTATGTGGTCAGGTTGAGTGAACAAGTCAGAGAGAGGAGAGGGAGAGAAAGGGAGGGGAGAGAGAGAAAGGGAGAGGGAGGGGGAGGGAGAAAGGGAAAGAGAGAGAGAGAGAGAGAGAGAGAGAGAGTAGGGAGGGAGAGAGTGAGGGAGATGACTATAAATTCATTTAGAGGCTAAAACTGAGATGCTTCTACTTTTTAACATGAATAAAACAAACTGGCCAGTTTGGACTCTGGGTATGTGCCTTGAAAAATGTATTTAAAAGCAAATCCATTCAGACTTTACATATACACACATTTTGTGACATGCTTATAGTAGTAAAATGACCAGATTCTCAAATATGGATGTAGCAAAAAATGTCCTTTAAATATACCTATCTTTGCCAGAGATGTAAATAGCCACATCTATAAACAAAAATTCAGTTCTGTGGTTAATTATCTACTGATAAATGTAATTATGTAATTTATGCTTGTAAATGTTTATCTGCACATATTAACCTAAGGGCTTAGAGATACAACACACATGTGTCACTTCTGTATGAAAAATATTCAGAGAGACAGCAGGAGAAACAAATAAGCGATGCCAGCTAATCAGGGAACTATGCTTCAGAAATAATGAGAAAGAATTATTCTCTCAGTCATATTTGCATTTTAAGCCCTCTCCCTCTGTGTTCTCTCCTCCCCTTAACATCTCTCTTTCTCTCTCTCTCTCTCTCTCTCTCTCTCTGAATGTCTTTGCCTTCCATTCAAAGAATTTCTAGCAATAGTGAGCAGGTGAGAGAGATAAAAATTCTAAGCAAGAATACCTAATTCATGCTCCTGAAATCCTACTAAAGCTATCCTAGATTTAATCATTAAGAGTGCACAGGATGGCATCTGAGACAGGAAGAATGCCGTTTAATCTCTCTTTTGCCTCCAGATGTGCCCTTGGTTCCCTGAGGAGCAGCTATAGTGACAGAGTTCAATTCCCAGAAAATTTTTGAACCCAGAGGCTTTTTGAAGATGTGGCCCCAGGATCTGATAGCCTTGTTTGAGGATAAGTATATTTCTATACCCCTTCACTCTCCTTTCCTCTAATACCTAAAAAAACCACTCTCATTGTGGAGCCATAAAATGGTAGAAAATCGAATAAATGGGAGCTCATGGGCAGAGTCCAAGGAAATCATAGCTCTGAGTCTTGTTAGGGAGGAGTCAAGAGACAAAAGTATTTCAGCTGTTAAGAGAATCAGGTTTAGGACCTTTGTCTTCTATGAAATGTGCAATCCTATGCAACCATTCAACAAACACTTTTTATGTGCCAAACACCATATCCACTGCTTGGGATACAAAGACAAATGTGACACTCTGCTTTGGAGAAATTGATATTCTAATGGGGAATACAGAATACATACAGAACTACTGCAAATTAGTTTTGGAAAGAAATGCACTAGCAGCTGGAAGAAATTAGCAGAGGCTTCAAGTAGAAGGTAGTGCTTGAAATGAGTCTTGAAAGAGATCAAAGATTTGGAGTATCAGAGTTGGAAAGAGTGCATTCCAGGCATGGAGGACAGCCAGAGTAAAGGCATGGAGATAGGCAAGAGAGAGTTGTTTGTGCAGAACAGCAAGTAAGACAGTAGGGTTGGATTGCAGAGTATATGGAAGGAAGTAAGGTATAATCAGGCTTAAAAAAAAATAGGAAGGAGGGCAAGTTTGTGAAGAGCTTAAAAAAAAAGATTTTAATAGGCTAGATTGTTGTTTATTGAATTAGTCATGTCCAACTCTTTGTGACACCATTTGGAGTTTTCTTGACAAAGATACTGGTGTGGTCTGCCATTTTCTTCTCCGATTCATTTTATAGATCAGGAAATTGAGGCACACAGGATTAAGTCACTTGCCCAGGACCACATAGCTATAGTAAGTGTCTGAGACTGAATTTGAACTCAGATCCCTCTGACTCCAGGCCCAATGATCTATCCACTGAGCCACCTAGCTTCCATTGAAGAACTTTTAATGCCAGAAGAGTTTATATTTGATCCAAAGGATCAAAGGGAGCCACTGGCATTTATTGAGCAGAAGAGTTACACCTATGCTATAGGAAAATCACTCTGGATACAGTAGCACCTGCCCCAAGGTTCACTCTGTACATTTAGAAGTCCTAGAACTCAATCCCTTCTCCAGTTTTACTCACTTGATTTTTAATAAGTTAATAAGTTAAACAATAAAAGGAATGTGATTTAATTTTGTGAATAAGAAGAAGAATCCCCAGAATGGGGTTTACTCATCTTAGCTGTAGCTATAATCAGATCCATCATTTTAAGCAGCCATCAGAAATATTTTCTTCACTTGCCAGCTTTAAATTAAATATCTTCCTGTGTCAAATCAAATGTCAGTTTTTCTAAGCCACTCATTCACTTTCACAGCGGAGTCCAAATGTTCTTATTCCTCATGATGTACATTTCAAAAAATGAAAATTTAAAAGAGAATAAAACTACCTTTTTACCTACAACAAAGCAATGTCTTCCCTATGAACTGCTTTATAATGATTCTCACAGAAAAGCACAAGGAATTTTTGAAAAACAGTTCCCAACAAAGGGAAACCTTCTTGATCAGTCAATCCTAGTGTCTTCTGTAATTAATTTAATCACAAAAAAGTAAGAGACAGATAACAGAATTAAGGAAGTGTTGATATGTTTAAAGAGTACAAAAACATCTGTGGCCTTTAATCCCTTTACAAAGTGTCAAAAGGTTTCCCTAATTGAATTAAAAGACTTTGGCATTGGGATGCTGAAGGCACCCTATTGTTGTTGTTGTTGAGTTGTTTTGAGTTGTGTCTGACTCTTCCTGATCCCATTTGGGATTTTTTTTAAGAATGGAGAAGGGAAGAAGTTATGATCAAACAAGAGATGAAGAACATTATGAAATGTAAAATAATTTTGATTGCATTAAATTGAAGAGGTTCTGCACAAATAAAGCCAATGCAACCAAGATTAGAAGGGAAGCAGAAAACTGGGAAACAATTTTTATAGCCAGTGTCTCTGATAATGGCCTCATTTCTAAAATATATAGAGAATTGAGTCAAATTTATAAGAAAACAAGTCACTCTTCAGTTGATAAGTGGTTAAAGGATATGAGTAGGCAGTTTTCAGAGAAAGAAATTCAAGTTATCTCTAGTCGTATGAAAAAAGGCTCTAAATCACTATTCATTAGAGAAATAAAAATCAAAATAACTCTGAGATACCACATCACACCTATCAGATTGGCTATCATGACAAAACAGTAAAATGATAAATGTTGGAGAACATTTGGGAAAATTAGAACACTAATGCATTATTGGTGGAGTTGTGACCTGATCCACCCATTCTGAAGAGCAATTTGGAACTATGAAGATTTCAAACTTCTCCCCTCTATCAGGGAGAAAAACCTGTCTCAACAACCTATTTCTGAATCCATAGCCTCCATGTTAAAATCTGGCCACAGTTAGCTCCAAATCCAAAAGAATATAAAAATGGGCGTATCCACCAAGATCACTACAATATTTGTTTCCTAAAGTGATTATAAAAATGGGGAAAGGACCCACATGTACAAAAGTATTTGTAGCAGCTATTTTTGTGGTGGTAAAAGAATTAGAAATTGAGGGGATGCTCATCATTTGGGGAAGGGCTGAACAAGTTGTGCTGTATGAACATAATGGAATACTATTGTGCTATAAGAAATGATGAGCAAGCAGACTTTCAGAAAAACCTAGAAAGACTTGCATGAACTGATACTGAGTGAACTGAGCAGAACCAGGAGTACACAGTAACAGCAACATTGTGTGATGACTAACCATTTGATAGACTTAGCTCTTCTCAGCAATGCAATCATCTAAGACAACTCCAAAAGTATCATGATGGGAAATGCTATCCACATTCAGCAAAAGAACTATGGAGTATGAGGCATGCTATTTGCTCTCCTTTTTTTGTTTCATTTTGTTTCTTCTTTCTTATAGTCCCTCCCATTGGTTCTAATTCTTTTTTTTACAACATGACTAATGTGAAAATATGTTTAATATGAATATATATGTATTGTCTATATCAGATTGCATACCATTTGGGGGAGGGGAAGGGGAGAGAGAAGAAAATTTTAAACTCAAAATCTTATGGAAAATATTTTTTCTTCATGGAAGTGAATTTTTTATGGAAATAAATGTTAAAAACTAAAAATAAATTATTTAATAAAATGTGCATCTATTCCTTTATTTTAAAAGTCAAACATAAGTATGGTATTAGAAAAATGAAGTAATTTTTGAAAAAATAAAATTTCAGTATCTCAATTATATTGTAAACAGGGTGAAGTGATTTGTCCAGGATCACACAGCTGGTAAGTATCTGAGGTCAGATTTGAATATGAATATTCCTGATTCTAGGCTCAGCATTCTATCCATGGCACTACCTAGCTGCCCCAAAGATACGCTCAATGACCTTTAAAAAAAATTAAGATTTCCAGCCCTGTAACAATCAAAGTGTTGGGGGTAAGAAGACTGAGTAACTTCGTGAAGAAGATACTCCTATACCTCTATGGGGAAGAATTAGGGAGAAGATTTCAAACTTCTCCCCTCTATCAGGGAGAAAAACCTGTCTCAACAACCTATTTCTGAATCCATAGCCTCCATGTTAAAATCTGGCCACAGTTAGCTCCAAATTCATTGTATACTGATCAATCTTTGCCTCTCATTCATTCTTTTTAAGTACTTCATTTGGAATCGCCGGTATTAGAGCTGGAAGGGACATCTAGTCTAAACATCTCATTTTATAGATAAGAATGAGGCTAAGAAGTAGATTGATTTGCTAAGTCTAAAAGTCAGATCCTCTAACTCTCAATACAATGCTCTTTCTTCCAGTTTATGCTGGTTTTCCATTTGTGATCACTTCCTTGACTCTGGTGAGGAAGTGTGTTTTTTAAGTGCTGTTGTTCATCCTTTATTTTCAAAGAGGACCAGTGACATCACAGGTGATGTCTTGAGTTGCCCATGAATTGGATTTAAGTGAAGCAGAGTTGTAACCTCTTCTATATCATGGCCCTTTTGGCTGTCTTGTGAAGTCTATGGACCTCTTACTCAGAATAATACTTATAAATGCACAAAATAAAATACATAGGAATACAAAGGAAACCAGTTATACTGAAACAGTTATCAAAATTTCTAAAAAAAAAAAAAAAGCTCATTGGAATTTATCTAATCATTAGATTAGAACCCCTAATAGATGATCTCTAAAGTAAATCTCATGATCCCATGTCCTCAGTAGCCATTTGTTATAATCACTTTATTTCCCTCTTCTACTACTTCATTATCTTCCAAATTCCTGGCTATCTTTTTGACTTTTTGTTTCTTCCCTGCATGGAAGTCTATGACCAGCAAATAGCAAGCTTGTGAGATGGAGGCTTCTAGCCTAGACAACTAGCCCATGAGCTCAAGAATGTCTGGGTTCCTTGATCTGACAGATGACTATACCACCAGCAAGATCCTACATCTGAGAAGACTAAGAAAGCCCAAGACATGCCTTGACCAGATGGGAAATTGAGATTGTGATTTGTTCAGATAGGTCTTAGGTAAAATTTTTTTAAATTAATTTGTTATTTTTCAACATTCACTTTTAAAAGATTTTGAATTCCAATTTTTTCTCCCTTTCTCCCCTCCCCAAGAGAGTAATCTAATGTAGGCTATATACATATATATGTATGCATATGTATATGTATAATATGATTATATATACATATTCATATTATATCTATTTCCACATTAGTCATGTTCTAAAAGAAGAATCAGAATAAAAGGGAAAAACCACAAGAAAGAAAAACAAAAAACAAAAAAGAGAGAAAATAGTATGCTTCACTCTACATTCAGACTCCATAGTTCTTTCTCTGGATGTGGATAGCATTTTCCATCATGAGTCTTTGGGAATTGTCTTAGATCATTGCACTGCTGAGAAGAGCTAAATCTATCAAATGGTTAGTCATCACACAATGTTGCTGTTACTGTGTACAATGTTCTCCCAGTTCTGCTTATTCCACTCATCAGTTTATGTATGTCTTTCCAAGTTTTCCTGAAATCTGCTTGCTTATCATTTCTTAGTGTTCATCAATAGTGTTCCATTACAGTCATGTGGTCCAATTTGCTTAGCCATTCCCCAATTGATGGGCAACTTCTCAAATTTTAATTCTTTGCCACCACAAAAAGAGCTGCTATAAATATTTTTGTACATGTGGATCTAAAATGGAAATATCTATTGCACAATCTCACAAAGTCTTTACCTCCCACAGTATAATAGTTATGACTGGTTATAGTTTTATATTCTAGGTATTTGCTATTGTACACTTATTAGTCTTTAATTGTATTTCTTTTGGCAGAAGAAATAAACAAGAATCCAGTATCTGACATCTACATTGTACAATGGCACCTTTTCTAGAAGGCACTCTGTTAATACCTCTTAGGGAAAATTCCTAGACATGGAATCAAAACTAAGCTAGGTGACAGAAGATAAAACTCTTGGCCCAGAGTCAGGAAGACTCGAGTTCAAATGTATCCTTAGACACTTATTAGCTGTGGGACCCTGGGTAAGTCATTTAACCTCTGTCTGCCTCCTCAACTACAGAATGGGGATAACATCTTTCTCCCAGGGTTGTTGTAAGGATCAAAGAGATGATATTTGTAAAGCACTTGGGACAGTTCCTGGCCAGTAGTAAGGCACTTAACAAATACTTGTTTTCTTCCTCCCGTTCTTTAGGAGATTTTCCCTAGAGATCTGTAGTCGAGACATTATCCATCAGAGGGTCCTATGCAAACCTACTTGGGGGAGGGGCAGGCTGCCCCTCAGATGAATTTAGATGTTTCTGACTTCAGAGTCAGATCCAGAATCCCTTAGCAGAAAGAAGGACTCTCTAGGCTGTGAGTAACAATAGGTTCCGGTGTTTACCTGGGAACTGAACTTCTTAGGCTGGTCTAAGCTACTGCCTAAATGTTTATCATTAGAAGGAAAGAATCATCGAGGCCAACAGACTTCTTCATTGCTGAACAGCATTGGAGCAGGGATGCATTTTTACTTGGTGGCTTTCCCCACATGTCTGTTATATATTCACAGTTAGAAGGGGCCTCAGAGGTCCTCTGGTACAACCTGGCCCTGAGCAGAAATTGCCTGTATCACATTCAGACAAACATTTATTAAGCATTTAGTATGCCAGGCACTGTTTGAAGACACTCAGGGACAGGAAACAATTTCCAGTTGTTTCAGTCGTGTCTGACTCTTTGTGACCCCATCTGGGGTTTACGTGGCAAAAATACTGGAGTAGTTTACCATTTCCTTCTCCGGCTCATTTTACAGATGAGGAAAGTGAGGCAAAGAGGGTTAAGTGACAACTACCTACAGCATGCAGCTCAAAGTTAGGCAGTTTTCCATTTGCAAATCTCTTGCACACTTATAAAATTCTATTTTGTATGGTATTTATCTGTGTGCACATCCTGACGAGATGTAACATCCTTAAGGACAGACATGAAGTCCTATCTCTACAACATTGTGTCTTATAAGCATTGAGTATTCAATTCATGTTTGTAAAATTATTTTGTATTAATTAAAATGGCATCTTATAAATGAAAAAAAAGTTAGGCAGTTTTCCCTTATACTGGGTGGAAATCATCATCCCCAACATCTACCAGAGAAGTAGTATGATGCCATAGAAAGAGTGATCCATGTGAAGTTAGAAAAGCCACTAATTGTGAACGTGGGTAAGGCACTTAACTTTGCCTCCATTTCCTCTTTGGTAAAATGACTAAGTTGGACTAGATGACCCTCGAGAGCCTTTCCAACTATAAATCTTTGATCCTATGAGGAAAAGTAAAGGGTTTACCCCTTCTTCCTCACTACAGACCTTTAAAAAAAAAACCTACCCCCGAGCCCTTTCCCCTATTTGGAGAGGACAGAGGGTGAATTTTGGTGAGTTCCTCCTATATCCCCCATTTAAGGTGGCTCAAGGCAAACACTTCATCATTTCCTTCCTGGATACAATATTTCATCATCCCCTGCACAGGGAACTCTTCCTCTTCTTCTCATCTGCTCTTTCCTTCCTTTTCACTTTCTTTTTTTAATGTATTGTCTGTTTCCCCCCCCTCCCCCATTAGATTGTGAGCTCCTTGAGGTTGAGAGCAGGGACTGTCTTTTGGCTTTATTTGTATCACCACAGCTTAGTACAGTGCCTGGCACATTGTCAGCACTGCTTATTGAGTAATTGAATAAATACTAGTAAATAGTATATTGTATCATCCATCTTCCAAGACCTCTTTTCTAGGCTAACACTTTAGAGTTTTGCAGCCAAATCTCATTTTATAGTGGAAACCCGGAAGGGATAAATGATTTATTTAAAGTCTCGTCAGTAATTAGAACTGATCCAAGCTAATCTTAGTTAGGAAGGGTAGTGTTTACTATGTCTTAGACACTGTTCTAAGCAGTAGAGATACAAAAAAAGGTTTCTCCAATCCCAAGGGAGGTGAGTCTGAATTCTCAAAAGTAGTTCAGCCTCTTGCTGGTCCCACCAAATTGTAAAGGCTGCCAGGACAGGATTAGGAATTAATTGTGTGCCTAATCATATAAGCCACCATAGCTCACCTTCCAGTGATGAAGTTTATAACCAGAAATTTGGCTTTCAGGTGAAAATTTGACAGGGGCCACAATAACTGATAAAAAAAAAATTATCTAATACAAAGGGGTTGATAAATGGAGCCAAGATGGTAGAGAACAGGCAGCAACCCATCTGAATTCTCCTAACACTGCTCTCCAAATAACTTTAAAATAACTCCTCAAATAAAATTTTGGAGGAGCAGAGCCAACAAAAGGTCAGAATAAGATATTTTTTTCTAGCCTAAGACAACTTAGGAGGTTGACAGGAGAGGTCTATCACAACAGGGTGGGTGCCACCCTGGAGTACAGCCTGCAGCAACAGCTATGGGCTTTGAAGGTGATTGAAACAACAGTGGCAGCAGCCTGGGAAGCTCTCATTTTGATTACATTAAATTAAACAGTTTTTGCACAAAGCCAATGAGCCCAAGATAAGAAGGGAAGCAGAAAGCTGAGAAACAATTTTTACAGCCAGTGTCTCTGATAATGGCCTCATTTCTAAAATATGTAGAGAACTGAGTCAAATTTATGATAATACAAGGCATTCTCCAATTGATAAATAGTCAAAGGATATGAACAGGTAGTTTTAAGAGGAAGAAATTAAAGCTATCTCTAGTCATATGAAAAAATGCTCTAAATCACTATTGATTTGAGAGATGCAAATCAAAACAACTCTAAGTTACCACATAACACCTATCAGATTGGCTAACATGACAAAATAGGAAAATGATAAACGTTGGAGAAGATGTGGGAAAATTGGAACATTAATGCACTGTAGGTGGAGTTGTGAACTGATCCAACCATTCTGGAGAGCAATTTGGAAACAATGTCCAAAGGGCTATAAAACTGTGCATATTCTTTGATCCAGGATTACCACCACTAGGTCTGTATCCCAAAGAGATCATAAAAACGGGAAAAGGAATCACATGTACAAAAATATTTATATCTGTTCTTTTTATGGTGACAAAGAATTAAAAATTGGAGGGATGCCCATCAATTAGGGAATAGCTGAACAAGATGTGGTATATAAATGTAATGGAGAACTATTGTGCTGTAAGAAATGATGAAATAAGTCTTCCCAAGTTCAGAGAAACTTGGGAAGACTTACATGAACTGATGCTGAGTGAGGGGAACAGAACCAGGAGAACATTGTACCCAGTAACAGCAACATTGTGTGATGACTGACCTTGATAGACTTAGCTCTTCTCAGCAATGCAATGATCTAAGATAACCCCAAAAGATGCATGATGGAAAATGCTATCCATATCCAGAGAAAGTACTATGGAGTCTGAATGCAGATGGAAGCAGACTATTTCCTCTTTTTTTGTTTGGATTTTTTTGTGTTTTACTTTCTTGTGGTTTTTCCCCTTTTGTTCTGATTCTTCTTTACAACACAACTAAGGTGGAAATATGTTTAATATGACAGCACATGTATAGCCTATATCAGATTGTATGCCATTTTGGGGAGGGGGGAAAATTTAGAATTCAAAACCTTATAAAAGTGAATGTTGAAAACTAAAAATATATAAATATATTTTTAAATGCTACCCAACTCCTGAGAGAGAACTGATGAACTCTGAGTGTAAATCAGAGTATAACTTTCTCACTTCTTTTTGGGGGGGACATGGTTAATATTGAAATGTGCTTTTCATCATTTCACATGTATAATTTATATCATCTGTTTGCCTTCTCAGTGGGTCGAGTGGGAGAGGAGAGAAAGAGAATTTGGAACTCAAAATTCTTAAAAAATGAATTCTAAAATAAATAGGCTTATTTTTTAACAAATAAAGAAAATCATTATTAGTGAAAGGAGCACATATGCTGAGGAAATCATAGAACCTTGAAGTAAGCATGATTAAACAGGCTTTTGCATGCTGGCCAGCAAACCTAAACTGCCATGCATCACTATTTATATAAGGGAGAGAATACATTCTGAATTCTAAACAAGTATCTTAAAAAAGAAACTCTTGGAGCTATAGTTCCCCTGTTAAGAAATACCTGTGTAGGTTCAGATATGTCCTGGTTTCTTGCTTTAAAAAACAATTCATTCTATAATCACAGAAACTCAGTTACAAGGGACTTCGGAGGCTACTGTATCTAATGTGTACCTGGAAGGAAAATTCCTCCACAATATACCTAACAAGTGGTCACCTAGCCTTTGTTTAGAAATATATCATAGTAGAAAAGGTATTGGATCTGAAGTCAGATAAACCTGGGTTCAAATTCTGACTTTACCACTTCTTGTGTGACTTTGGACCAGTCAGTACACTTCTTATGACTCAGTTTTGTCGAGCAAGGATTTAGAGCTGGAAGGAGACTCAAAGGTCATCTAGTCCAGCCTTCTCATTATATGAATGAGAAATCTGAGCCTCAGAAAAATTAAATGACTTAGCCCAGGTCATATAGCTAATTGTTGGGAGCTGATTTCGTTTTTGGCATGAGCATTTATACTTTAGAAACCAGCAAATGATATAAATCAGCTTGATTTTTTTTATTGATTTTCTAGGCTTAAGAAGGTAATGGAGAAAATGTTAATAACGGAAATGAAACTTAAAAGTGTGTTTTGTGTTTATTTCTTTTTCCCCTAGAAAGATGGCTGTTAAACATTTACCAGTACATCCCCAAGGATGAATTGAGAACGTGTTGTATAAGATGCAAAGGTGGACGAGATTTTAGAAATCATCTAGTTCAACCTACCATTTTATAGATAAAGAGGCAAGTCACAACTAATTTTGTGACCCTGGGCAAGTCACTTAACCTCTGTGTCTCAGCTTCCTCAGCTATAAAATGGGGATAATAATATCATCTACTTCTCAGGGTTATTGTGAGTATCAAATGAGAATATTTGTAAACTGCTTGTGCCTGGCACATAGTGGGGACTTAATAAATACCTATTCAGATTTCATAAAAACCCAGGAAGACTTACATGAACTGATGCTGAGTAAAGTGAACAGAACCAGGAGAACATTGTACACAGTAACAGCAACATTATGTAATATTCAACCATGATTGACTTAACTCTTCTCAGCAAAACAACGATCCAAGATAATTCCAAAAGACTCATGAAGGAAAATGCTATCCACATCCAGAGGAAGAACTGACAGAGTCTGAAGGCAGATCGAGGAATAGTAGTACTTTCACTTTCTTTTGTTTCTTTTCCATGGCTTTTTCCTTTTGTTCTGTTTCTTCTTTCACAATCACAACCAATGTGGAAATGTGTTTTACACTGATTGTACCTGTATAACCTATACCAGATTGCTTGCCACCTTGGGAAGGGGGAGGGAAGGAAGGGAGCAAGAAAAATTTGGAACTCAAAATCTTTCAAAAATTGAATGTCAAAAATTGCCTTTATGTGTAATTGGAAAAAGCAAAATACTATTAAATTTTAAAATGCCTATTAAATCTAAATCTGACCTAAATCTTAGAGAATTACACACATTTATTTTATTTGAATCAAATTTATGTTTTCATTTGTATAGAGTCTTCCTAATAAGATTATTTCCTCTGTTGATACAGTTCAGAACAGATTTGTCTTAGGATCTACATCTTACATCTTTCTACTATGAAATTTGTCATCTTATAGAGTTGCCTAAGACACTGAAAGATTAAGTGATATATATATATATATTTTTTTTTAATTAAAGGGCATGAAATTTAGGGTTTTTTTAATTTCTAAAATTTCCCTATGTGACATTACTACCAAATAGAGACTATATAGTTTATTGCACAGACCCATTTTCCCTAAAATATACAGAGATATCTTATTGCTTGACTATTAGCCCTGGAAGGCTTTTATGCAAGCCTGGCCTCTCCCTTGTAGAAATTATAATAACTGTGCCTGAGATGTCTCCTCTCTCTGAGCTCTTCTCATTAGGCAGAATCGCTTCTCTCTTACATGGAAGCTTAATTTTAATCCTAAATTCATGAGCTACAATCATGGGAACCATATCCCTGTTGAAAACCGAAGCTGTCAATGCACTGCCATAAAAGGAAAGGAAAGACAAGCAAGCCTTGAAAGAGAGAAATTAGTCACAAACAAACTCCATGTGCCCTCCAGGTACAAGTAGATGACAGACAGATATGTCTTCAATGAGACAGGCAAAGAAACAACAATATTCTTTACTTCTTGATAACATGGGCCTTTGGATGATGCTTAAAACAGTCCCAGAGGGTAGAAATGCTTGGTTTTCCTTTTCCTGATATACTCACCCCAAAGAGTAAAGACGGCATTGCTTGTTTTGCATTTGATGAGCCAAGCTGAACTTCTCATCAAGACAGATGGGCCAGGGCCTCTCTGTGCTTCCAGAATCACTCATCAGGCCACTTGGGACCAAATGGTTGCATGAAATCTGTGAAGGTCACATATTTTTTAAAAGACGTTATAAGTTAAAACTTTATGTGCTTTTACTCATAGCCCCTAAAAGTTATAGGAGTATAGCTATGTTCTTCCTTATTAAGGGAGATAACCATTCTTGGGAGATCTGGAATGGAAATGGGTGAAAAGAAGAGAGAACATTTTAAATTCTTAAAAAATATACTAATGACAAAGAAAGGAAACCCCAGGGGACTTTGTTCCTAGAAGATTAGATTGGGTTTGGGAAATGAAGGGAAGCTATTTGTTTTGTTTTGTTTTGTTGCATTGCCTTTTGGTAAGGAGTTGATAGAAAAGAAAACATTTTTTAAAATACCACTGAGGGGAGCATTTTAACTGCAACCTAGAGAAAACTAAGTAGAATAGGATTTTAAATTTGATAGAGGCCAGTTTGTCAATGCAGTTCAATTCATCAAAGAATTTATTGATCAGAATTTACAGTGTTAATATATACAATACTGATAAATAATTAGCATTTATAAAGCATCAGGCACTGTGTTAGGTGCTATGGGCACAAAAACAAAACAGCCCCTGCCCTCTTGGAGTTTACAGTCTACTGGCATGTAAATTCCTATCTTTACATATGAGAATACAGACAACCAGAGAGTTTAAACACAGGGCCAGTGTCATATAGGTATTAAGTGCCAAGGTCAGAATTCTCTGATGCCAAATTCATTGCACTTATCACTATGCCATTATCCCTGTCTCATAATGGAAATAACTAAGGCCAAGAGAAATGAAGTGACTTATTCATGGTTGAATATTACATAATGTTGCTGTTACTGTGTACAATGTTCTCCTGGTTCTGTTCACTTTACTCAGCATCAGTTCATGTAAGTCTTCCTGGGTTTTTATGAAATCTGAATAGGTATTTATTAAGTCCCCAGTAGCTTTTGAGTCACATCTTTGTGACCCATTTCAAGTTTTCTTGGCAGAGAAACAGGAGTGGTTTGCCATTTCCTTCTCCAGCTCATTTTACATATAAAGAAACTGAGGCAAGCAAAGTTAAGTGACTTGCCCAGAACCATATAATTATGAAGTGTCTGAGGCCAGATTTGAACTCAGAAAGATAAATCTTCCTGATTCCAAGCCCAGTGATCTATAGAATACATGCATATTTTCTGCCTTTCAGTATGGTTCTAGCCTCCATTAGAAAGGAGGGTAGCATGGTCCAAATGAGAAAATTTTCTCCAAAAATAAAATTACTAAACTCTTCTGTAAAATAAATTTAAGAGGGATGATTTATGGAACTCTATTCTTCTGGACTGGGGAAACCTCCCATGGAGCTGGACATATGCTAAGGTATCATTCTGTGCGACATGTGTTCTACTCCCTTGCTAAAAGACATGCACCTTAAGCAACACCTAATTGGTCACCAGCTGTGTCAAAGATTGATTAACCACAGAATTAGGAGAAGCTGCCTTTTTGGTGGGCTACAAAAGGCACTGAGGAGAAATCTCTCTCTGTCTTTCTGTCTTACTCTCTGTCTTTCTCTCTGTCTTTTCTCTCTGTCTCTGTCTGTCTGTCTGTCTGTCTCTGTCTGTCTGTCTCTGTCTCTCTCTCTCTCTCTCTCTCTCTCTCTCCCGCTCCCTCCCTCTCCCTCTACCCCTTCCCTTCCCTTTCCTTCTTCCCTCCTCCTCCTTCTCACTCTCCGTCCTTCTAGAACTTTCTCTCCCTTAGGATTTCCAGAAAACAGTGAGGGAGCTCTCCTCTCCTTTCTAGCCATCCCATAGGCACATATTCCATAAAAAAGGGATCAAAGATATGCATAGTTCTGTGAGAGATACCTCTGTTCAACAGACAAAAGGGATCCTCAGGTCACTAGTGTTTCAAAATAAAGACAAGTAAGAAAACCAAAGAAACTGCATTTTAAAAAGTCAGCCTCTCTGATCTCAGCTGTACCCTAAGCAAACATGCTATTCATTTGGGGAGACTTTGAGTGCTGACATAGCTTATACAGCTGCAGCCGTGAGAGCTAAAAGCAACATTTACTGTTGCCAAGATAGTGATCTTACCAAGCAGTGGTATGTTTTCCCAACCCAGCAAGAGGCACAGCAAAATGCATCACTAAGGAAGATCTATGAATTTAAGGCAACTCCAGCTACTTTCCAAAAGATGACAGAATATGTAAAATGAACATTTTATTTTTTAATGCTATGTTGTTAAAAGTGCTTTGGAAAATACATAGTAATAGATAATCCCAGGTTTCTTTGAGAGACTTGAAAAATAGAAATGGCACCTTGGGGCTCAATCCTTGCACTGAATTGATTTTTCCAAAATTACAATAGAAATGCAGTTAATTATGTTGGTCTCATCAGATAATACAGCCAACTTCATTAATCTTCCTAATGCTTGGCAGTTACCTGGCCAACCATTCCTGCCACATTATTTGTCAGGGAGTTCTAAGTATAGTTTTAAATTGGGGGTTGGGGGAGGGGCCTGAGGAAAGATTAAGGAGGAATCTAGTGGAAATATCATAACCCTAGAATCATCTGTTCATTCTCTCCTCTTGTTCCCTGTTTTTTCAAATTCTTTGTCTATTTTTTTCTGCTCTGTTGAAAATAAAACCAACTATTAAATAAAAACAAAAACAAAAAAATGTAGAAAACTATGTTGAACCTCCTTTCAAGAACTTTCACTAATTAGGGGCAGCTAGATGGCAAAGTAGATAGAGCATCAGCGTTGGGGTCAGGAAGACCTAAGTTCAAATCTGGTCTCAGACACTCACTAGCTAGTGTGATCCTGGGCAAGTCACTCACCTATAATTGCCTACCCCCACCCCCACCCTCCCCAAAAGAACTTTAACTAGCATAAATTATTGAGGGTATAAAAGAAAGAGCCTTGGACTAGGGAGTCAGAAGGCTCAGATTCTAGTCCTGATTCTATAGCTCTGTGACCCGGGGTAGCTCACTTATGTGGAAGCTTAATTTTCATCCTAAATTCATGAGCTACAACCACGGGAACCATATCCTTGTTGAAAACTGATTTGTAAATTACCTACTAGGTAGCAAAACATTGTGCTATTTCTCGGAGACTCTTGTTTCCTCTTTTGTAAAATGAGAGGGTTGGAAAGGAGGACAGCTAAGATCCTTTCTGTATCTAATAATTCAAGCATGTTTATAAAGTTTTATTAAGTGGGTAACTCAAAATTTTAACTATGGCTAAGAATAACTAGGGTTGTTTTTTCACTTAAACAAAAATTACAGTATACAAGGGGTTGGAAAATTCATTTTACATGCAATTGGAAAAAATAAAATACTATTTAAAAAATAATACTATTGTGTTATAAGAAATGATGAGCAGAATGCTTTCAGAAAAACCTGAAGACTCAAATGAACTCATGCAAAGTAAAGTGATTATCTTTTTTTTGTCTTTTTGGAAGGGGGAAGGCAAGGCAATTGGGGTTAAGTGACTTGCCCAAGGTCACATAGCTAGCAAATGTTAAATGTCTGAGGTCATATTTGAACTCAGGTGCTCCTGTCTCCAGACTGCGCCACTTACCTGCGCCAAAGTAAAATGATTAAAACCAGGAGAACACTGCACACAGTAAGAGCAATATTGTATTACTTAGTTACTCTGATCAAGACTGTGATCCAAGATACTTCCCAAGGATCCATGATGAAAAATGCCATCCTCCTCCAGAGAGAGAGAGAGAGAATTGATAAGCTCTGTATGCAAATTAAAGAATACTTTTAAAATATATATATATTGTTTTTTTCTTTTGTAACATGATTTATATGAAAGTACATTTTGCATGATCTGTTATGTATAATCAAAATCAAGTTGCTTGCCTTCTCATGAAGAGGAATTGAGCTGGAGAGAGGGAGAAAATTTGGAACTCGATTTTTTTAATTGCTAATTTTTTTATACGTAATTGGGAAATATTTAACCAAACAAAAAATAATTCTAAAAGACTCTAATGATAGACCTTTGTGTAATGTTACCTTTCATAAGGTAAATTATCACTTCCTAATTTATACTTTTATAAGTTTGTATTTTGGGTTTGGGGTTTTATTATGGGTTTTCTTAAAGCAGAGCACATAGGAGCCTGGATATAATTTTGGTTATATTTCTTATTTAACTTCTTTCTGAAGGCTAGCCTTCAATGACTTTTTATTTCTTTTTCCCCCTTCCCTTTTAAAATGATTTCTGTGACTTGAAATCACTATGTTATCATAGCCAGACACTCCCCAAGGCATGTTCCCTGAAGGCATATGGCTTGGGGAGCTGCCATCAGAGGTTGAACAGGAAGGCTTGTCTGAAAATAGCACAGTCCTTATCATACTTCATGGCTTCATGTTTGCCAGCCTTCAATGTCTGACATTTCTCAGGACCTAGAAGATATATAGAACTGTCTTTCTCACTTGAAGAAAATACTGTTTTCATTAACATGGGTGCAATATTATACTGGATTAGCAAGCAAGGTCTTATCCAAAAATTCAGATGGGCCTGCTAGTGTTTCATTAAATTATAGGTAACAACATATGAAACATAAGGCCTTAACATATAGGAGAAATCCTCCCTTCCCTCTCTATAGCAAAATAATTAAGAAAAACATCACCATAAAATGATGTGGGTGGGATTCATTTCAGCAGCATTAGAGGATTTATTATTGTGTTGCCCATTAGAATTCTCCAGGGCTAACTGAGATAATTTTAAGTAACAGTGTGTTACTTCAGGCTTGCATGCTGTCACTGTTAAAATAGGTTCTAAATGAGGTGTGCATAGTTAAAGGCAAAAAAAAAAAAAAAAGCTTTGCTGTCCAGCATGTAGGAGGAATGGAAAGTACTAGTTAGGAAAAAATTCTAGAATTTCAGAACCATAGAATGTGGGCTCACAATTAATTTACCTTATCTAATCTCAACTGGGGGTGGGAGGTGCAACTAGGTGGCTAGGTGGCTAGAGCACTGGGACTGAAGTCAGTAAGATTGATTTTTTCTAACTTCAAATTCAGCCTCAGATGCATACTAGTTGTGTGACCCTGGGCAAGTCACTTAACCCTGTTTGCCTCAGTTTCCTCATCTGTAAAATGAGCTAGAAAGATAAATGGCAAAGCACTCTAGAATTCCTTGCCAAGAAAACCCCTGAAAGGGTCACTAAGAGTCAGACATGGCTTAGATGATTCAGCAACAACAAATCTCAATTGGATCCACATTGCTTGACAATAATGCTTAGTTTTCCCTGACTGAATCTATCACAGGCTACATTACTGATTGTTTCTAGACTTCTGTCTTCAGATTCCCTCAGCAGAGGACCCTACCTCCTACTTTACTGAGAAATAGAGACCATCCTTCATGATCCGTACTCCCCCTTAGTCTCTCTCTTGCTTTGATGGCTTCCCACGAAAGGTCCCACAAGCCTGGAATGCACTCCTTCCCTCAGCTCTTCCTCACAGAATCCTAAACTTCTTTCAAAGCTCAGCTCCTATGTCCCCTTTTCTCATACCCCTAATTGTTCTTTCCTCCAATGTTCTTGTATTTGCATTTACTTATCCATAATATTATATCTTCCAGCTGAAAGTAAGCATTTTGAGAGTATTTTGTACCCATAGGGCCTAGCCTGGTGTCTAGTATGTATTAACTACTTCACAATTATTTGTTTAATTGAATTGACCAGGGACTCAGGGAATTTGAGTTAACAATCTGTCACATGCAATCTCCCTCATCCATTTCTCTTGCCTTTGCCCCAGCACCTATAAGTTAAAGAGTAACTATTTGCCATTGTAAATCAATGCTGTTTGCAAAAACCTTGTCGAGTCTTGGGGATTTAACCTACTTTCTTTATAAGCAGGACACTAAATAACAGCCTTCTAGAAACTTACACTAATTCCAGCACTGTTGGATTGTACTGTTTATGTTTGCTTCTGTTGAGTCCCAATGCATAAAATATTTGTATTATGGGGGCCATTCAGATGATAATTTCAAGAGCTTTCTAGCTGGTGAAATGCAAGCGCACTAATGGTAACTGCAAAGTAAAAAACTGACATACAACACTTCACAATAATCCTGTGAGATAAGTGCTGTTACCACCTTCATTTTTTAAGTAGGGAAACTGAGGCAGTGAGGTTGGTAATATGATTTGCAAAGGATTCTTGCCTGAGCCAGGATTAGAGCAACTCTATCCATTAGGCCACACTGCTCTTTATGATAAGGTATAGACAATAGAGATGATTCTTATTAAGCAAACAATCGAACCCACTCTAGATTATTGTGGATATAGTCAACAATTACCATACAACTATTGATCTAAAGGGCAGTTAGGTGGCAAAATAGATAGAGCACTGGGCTTTGAATCAGGAAGACTCATTCTCTTGAGTTCAAATTCATCCTCAGATGCCCACCGACAGTGTGACCCTGGGCAAGCCTGTTTGTATCAGTTTCCTCATCTGTAAAATGAGCTGGAGAAGGAAACAGCAAACCAGTCCAGTATCTTTGCCAAGAAAATACCAAATGGGGCTATGAAGAGTCAGACAAGACTGAAATGACAATTGATTTTAAGTTACGGTTCTTAAGAACTATTTTTTTTTAATTAATAAAGGTTTCTTTAAAACAACATTGGATTTGGAGCCAGGAGAGCTGGATTCTGTTACTAAATTAGCTGTGGGATCTCATGCAACTCACTTAGCTCCTCTAGTTTTAGTTCCTTCATCAGCAAAATGAGACTGGACTAAATAAAATATAAGGTTTCTTCCAATTCTACAGTTCTATGAGTCTATGATTTATTCCTTAGGCTGTTTATTTTTAAAATGTTTTTCTCTCTTGGGGCATCAACCATAAGAAAGACCTGACAGGAGCTTGAAAGGATCATTTCATACTTCTAAGAGCTTCCTTATGTTTTTTTTTAAGCTACTTGAAGACATGTACTTGGCGGGTTTATTTTTTTTTTTATTTTTGTAGCAGAGCCTATGGTTCCCAGATCCAATTCCTAACAGCTTCCATCTTCCCCTAGGGTGTTTCAAAGGCTTCACTAAGCTGAAGTTAAGAATTTAAGCTTTCTCATCCTTCATGTAAAATCAAGAGATAAAATGACAGCACCATGGAGAGATTAAACAATTCTAATTAAAATACAGAAATAACTTTCAAGTCCAAGTATCCAACAAGTTGATTTGTGCCAAGCTAAGTTGAAATTCTGTAGAGGGATTAATTTATCATCCCATTACTCATAATTAAATGCCTAATTCAGGAAGCTTTTTACTTCCTCTGTGAATGAAAAAAAGATTAAAGTTCTTATGATTTTCTGATTATACTATGAGAAGAGAAAAAGATACCCCCTTCCTCCAAGCTGGTCTACTGGGTCTTGTAGAACAGTACTGTCAAACTCAGAAATAAGGTCCACTAACCTATACATACAGATCCCTAATTGCATATATTGACTTTAAAAACCACTTTATCAAACAGCATTATCTGTTTTATTGTATTTTTATTTATTTTTAAAAAAATATTTTCCAAATTACATTTTAATCTGTTTCCTCTCATTCAAGAGGGCTGGTAAATTCATGGGGTCCCACAGGCTATATGCTTAACAACACTCTTCTAGAATTCTAGATTCTCTATCCTGAGTGATAAATGAGCTTCTTTGCTTCACTAATGCTGGGGTTGTGGAAATGGAGACTGCTGTGGAAGGAGTGAATTGGACTGCAGAGCTGAAACAGACATCAGAGCCCATCTATCCACGCTCCCTCAACCCAATCAGTCAATAAGCATTTGTTAAATTAACTATGTACCAAGCACTGTGCTAAGCAATGGGAATAAAAAAAACAGCAAGGGAGAAAAAACGGAGTTCTTGACCCCAAAGAGCTTACATTCTAATGGGGGCAAAAAGGAAAATAAATATGAAGGGGCAGGTAGGTGGCATAGTGGCCAGTGCACTGGACTTGGAATCAGAAAATTCATCTTCACAAGTTCAAATCTAGCCTCAGACACTTACTAGACGTGGGCAAGTCGCTTAATTCAATTTGCTTCAGTTTTCTCATCTGTAAAATGAGTTATAGAAGCAAATGGCAGACCTCTCCAGTATTTTTGCCAAGAAAATGACACAACAACATATGAAATAAATATAATACAAGATAACCTTAAGAGGAGAAAGCTCCAGGGACTAGGAAAGATCTCCTTTAGAAGGTGATTTTTGAGCTCAGGTTTAATGGAATCTAGGGATTATAAAACACAGAGGTGACGAGGGACAGCGCTTCAGGTTCTGGATAGCCAGTACTAAGACAGAGACATGAGAGATGAAGTATTGTGCAGGAGGGTAAATAAGCCAGTATAGCTGGATTGTAGACAGTGTATAGACAGTGTGACCTTCAAATATCAGAGGATTTTATATTTGCTCCTGGAGCTTAGAGAAAGCCATGGGAGTTTATCAAGGACAGAAATTTCATGATCATACTTGCACTTTAAGAAAATCACTTTGGAGACCATGGAGAATGGATTGGAACAGAGAGAGCTTGTGGCAGAAAGATTAATTATGGAAACTATTGCAATAATCTAAGAGAACAGTGATAAGGGTCTGAATTCCGATGTTGGTTGTGTGAGTGAAAAGAAAGGGATGTACAAAACAGATGTGCTTGTTGTTTGTCCTTCATTCTGGAAGGGGACCATGACATAAGGAAGTGAATTAGATTTAAGTGACAGAGAGCTGTGCAAAGTCATGAGCTTCACTTTCTCCTCTGGAGTCATCTGGTAACAAGACACAGATCAGAATGACTGGAGATGGCCCTGAATGCAGTGGAAAATCTTGGACTTTTTAAACGAAGATCTTTCTGAGTTCTCACTTTGACTGAGATGACATCCATTCAGTGATTAAGGCTAGGTAAGAAATGAGCCAATGGCCTCTTTTACCTAATTAAAAAGAAAATCAATATGGGAGAGGAAGACCTTCAGGGTTTCTGGCCAGAACAGAAACAATTACTTCTTATGTTCACTCAGAGTCATCAAAGACCACTAGGTAAGGCTTGGACTGGACCTATTGCTGGCCAATCAATGAGAGCCCGAGTGAATTAAGTTTAAGGCATGGTCTTTAAGAAAGAAATCTGTTCCATAAACCCCAAGGTATCTTGCTAGGTTTCAGCCATCAAAATTTACATTCCTGGGGGCAGCTAGGTGGTGCAGTGAATAAAGAACTGACCCTGGAGTCAGAAGGACCTGAGTTCAAATCCAACCACAAAACTAGCCATGTGACCTTGGGCAAGTCACTTAACCCCAATTGCCCTACTTTCCCCCCTCTAAAAAGCAAAAAGAAAAATCTAGAAAAAAATTTACATTCCTTTGGGCAGAGCACACACAAGTAAGGAAAGGTATTATACCCAATGGATAGAGGGAGAGGAAGAGAGTGTGGTAGAACAGAGATGCCAAATACAGCACCAGAAGGCAACATATGGCCCACAGACATCCTGAGGGTGGCCTGAGTCAGGCTAAATGTAATTGGGAAATATTTAACAAAATAAGTAAACATCTAATAAAGACATAGATAGTTTCAAGTTGTGGTTTTCTAAGTCAACATGAGATCATTAGTATACTTGCCTACACTTTAGTGGCCACAACTCTATTTGAGTTTGATACTACTCTTATAGAGAAATCAGCAACAAGATCTGGCAATTGATTGGATATGATTAGGAATTGGAGAGTAACAATGAGGTTGTGAGTCTGGGTTAATGTAAAGATGGTAGTACCATTAAATGTCAGGGAAATTGGGCTTGGGGAGAGAATGACTTCTGATTTAGCCAAATTGAGCTTGAGATGCCAATGAGATATCCAGTTTCAAACACTCAACAGGCAATTGGTGATAAGGGCCTGGAACTCAGGAGAAAGACCAGGGCTTTATGTGAAGATCTGAAAATTATATGCATAGAGATGATCATCGAACCCCTTAAAGCAGCTGAGGTTATCAAGTATGAGAGGATATATAGAAAAGAGAAGAGGGTCACCCCTATTTTCTAGATGTAGAAACTGAGACCCAGGAAGGTTGTGCCCAAAGTCACAGGTAGCCTTCATCAGAGGTGAGATTTCAATCTGGGTATTTTGCCTCTAGAGCCAGTGTTCTTTCCACTGTTCTATGCACAAGTTAAGTCACTAAATAATGGATCTCCAAAGCCCACATCTGAGTTAGAAATATAGTTCTATTTGTTCTGATAATCATTCTTAGATTACTGGCAGTTAGCTCCTCAGTTTCTAACTCAGCAGCAGAAGCTCTCCACTCAGTGGTTAGGTTTCTCTTGGGCTTTTATTTCACTTATGTCTCTTGGGGTCAAGCAGCTCTGAAAATGGAAACTCCTGATTGACCTGTCAAGAATTATCAACTATCTGAAATTGATACTCCTTTGCCCACCATCAGGTCAGCGACCCTACTAGAGGAGTTGTGCAAAAACTGCCAGAGCTTGTTAAGTCATGGCATAAAGCCCTGTTCTCTCTAATGATTTAAAATGTGAGAGCTTGAGCGAGTATGTGGCTTCATTTTCTGTTCATTATTATAAGCATAGGTCCCAGCTAACACATTTAATTCTTCCAAGAAAGCCTGTGGCAGAGATGTAAGAGTGGCTAGATCCCTGAAAATATAGCAAGGACTTAAGTCTACAAGGACTTTCTTCTTTGTCCCTTTACTTGGTTATTCATGTGTCCAGATCTCTAAATATCAAATGATTTTCAATGCAACTTTTGAAAGCTTTTCATTAAATTCTAAAGGATGTCATTTCTTGAAGGATCATAGATTTAGGACTAGAAAAGACCTCAGGGGTTATATAGTTCAACTCTTTTACTTCACAAATGAGACAACAGACTCCAAGAGATGAAGTTACTTGCCCAAGGTCACACAGATTAGTGATGAACCTGGGATTCATAGTCAAACCCTTTGACTCCAAATCCAGGAAAATATTTCAGACAGCTAGGTGGCACAGCAAATGAAGCACCGGACCTGGAGTCAGGAAGACTTGAATTCAAATGTAACCTCAGACACTTCTAGCTGTGTGATCCTAGGATTAATCCATTTGCCTCTGTTTCTTCATCTGTAAAATTGGGATAACAGTACCTACTTTGCCAGGTTGTTGTGAGGGTCAAATGAAATGACTGTAAAGTGCTTGGTACAATGATTGACACCTAGTAAAGGCTATATAAATGTTAGCTTTTATTAAATAGAGGGCCTATTATCTACCTCTACTGGAGATGCTAATGTAAGCATCCCAGCACCAGAAATCAAATCCAAATCTTTACCAGATGTTGCTCTTAGTTTTCAGGTATCGCTGGGATCACCTACAACTCCACCTTTTTCCCACCTTTCCCCCAGAAATCCTCCTTGATAAGAAATAACAATCATATCATTCATGCCTATTTAACATTAGCCTAGACATGTATAAAAGCATAAAAATCAAACCTGGGTAGTGCTGATATATTTCAGAAATCTCCTGGCTTCTTCATTCAGGGACCGAGATGGACTTGCCCAAGGCTGAAGATCAATATGCCAACGGAACTATAACAGAAAAAAGGCAGTCAACCAGTTAGCAGGCAGGCATAAAGGGCTTTCTATGGTTCAGTGCTGTACTAAGGGAAACAAATATGGGCAACTGCTCAGTCCCTGCTTTCAGGGAGCATAGACTCCAATGGAGGAGATAATATGTAAATATCAAGGTTCATAGAAGATGCCTAGAGTATACAAAGCAGAAAAGGAAGGAATTCTCAAGGGAAAGCACCAAGAAAAGCCATGGTATGGATGAAAGTAGGAAGGTGGAGAAACTTGAGAATGGAGACCTACTAGAAGGATATTTTGGTAGCCCAGGAAAGAGGCAGAGGGAGCCTGAAGTAGGGTTGTGGCTAAATGAATAGAGAGGTGATGGCAGTGTCTGAGGACAGGAGGGGAAATATTTGGAAGATACTGCAAAGGTGGGATTGATGGACCTTCACAACAGGTTGGTTATGGAGTAGGGGAGATAGATAGTGAGGAGTCAAAGACAACAACTATATAGTGAGCCTGAGAGATTGGGAGGATGGTGTTGGTCTTCACAGTAATAGGTAATTTACAGTAAGTAGCGGGATGCAAGGAGGTTTAGGGTGAAAGACGAGTTCTGTTTTGGACATACTGAGTTTAAGATGTAGTTAAGAGATCATTTAGGGCTTTAGAGAAAACATAAGGTAGATTGCAAAGAGAGAAGATATTTGGGGTATCTATGGTTTGAGAGAATGATAATAAAAAGCATTGGGTTTCTTGTTGCTCTTGTTCAGTCATTTACAACTCTTCATGACTTCATTTGGGTTTTTCTTGGCAAAGATACTGGAGTAGTTTGTCATTTCCTTCTCCAGTTCCTTTTATAGATAAGGCAAAGTTAAGCGACTTGTCCAAAGTCACACAGTTAGTGTCTGAAACCAGATTTGAATCTTTCTGATTCCAAACCCAGAGCTAGATCCACTGTGCCAACTAGCTGCCCCAAAAAAAACATTAGGTGGGATGATGCAAATCAGCTTCCAACACTCAGAAAACAAGCAGATGTATGCCTATAGCCAACCCAGAAAGTTACTGTGGCTTTCTTTTCCTTAAATCCTTGGCAGCCACAGAGAACCAGAACCTAAGAGCTGAGTTGCCATGTGGTCCACGTGAACATCAGCATAGTCTGAAATGGAAAGAACTTCAAATCAAAGGCAAATTCCACTAAACCCCATCAAGATTTCACTTATCTCTCACTATGTATTATAAAAAAGGCACTCCACAATGCTGGCAGAAAGAAATCCTTTCTAGCCATGAGTATCTGAAGTTAAGCTTCAGAGATCTGGGGCATCCAATGGGGCAGCTTCACATCTCCTACCCATCATTATAACTCTCAATTTTTATCTTCATAAGAGAGAAGAAGCACCTCAGTGGACAGCTCCATCTCCCTGCCTCTCTGGCTTAGGCTTTACCTACCACCAGATGTTCATAATTTCTGAAAGGCTCTCAGCTCTCCATGTGACTTTCCCTTTCAGGAAAAAAGATAAAAACTGAAGACACAGCAATTGGAATGGGAAAGCTGAGGCTGCTATTCTGCTAAAACAATACACTCCCAGTCTTCTTCCCATCAAGCGAATAAATGAAGAATTGTCATGAATGAATGTAGCAAAATTAAAATGAACAAGCATGCTCAAAGGAAAGATAGGAGAACACACCTCCCTCAATTTCTTTATAGAGATGGGGGGGGGT
>CM053593.1:271465844-271489645 GCA_028646575.1 Pseudocheirus occidentalis
TTCCTTTTTCTCATGTTGGCCACTCTATTAATTGCTTGGTTTTTTAGCTCTGTGGAACTCTGCTTCCTGGAGGGGGAAAGCTCTGTCCCAAATCACTGGGGCCCTCACAGCTGCTGGAGCTATTAGTGGGATGCTGCAGCCTCCCCCCAGCTTTGGCTCACTGAAAGCGCACCCCAGGACCACCACTCAAGACCACGATCCAGATCCAGGCCGCTCAATGCAAGAGCCCTTGGCCCTGATGGATCGCCTCAGCCCCCCTGCTCTCTGCAGGCCGAGGGCTCTGAAGCAGCCCAGTGGAGGCCACTGCTGCTCCGTTCCTGCTGCTACAGCCGCCTTCCACTGCTTCCTTGCCCTGGAAGCAGTTTGGCTGGACCTGCTCTTATCCTCCCGAGTTAGCAAAATCCACTGACCTTTCTCTTAGCCTTTTTGTCTTCTGGCCTGATAAATGTGGTAACTGCATCCAGTGCATCTGATCTGCTCTCCTATAGACGCGGCTCCCCGCCCGATGCCCCAGGGCCTGACCCAGCTGAGGTTGCAGCTGCGGCTCCTAGACTGCTGAGAAGAGCCCTACCCGCTGAGCTGCCTGTAGCAACAGGTGTGCTTTCTGTCTTTTGGAGAGTTTTGGAGCTTGAAAATCTGTTTAGAGTCCCATTTTATGAGTTTTTTTAGCGTGTTTGTGTGGGAGCTGTGGTGCTTTGCTTCTTCTACGCCGCCATCTTGGCTCTGCCTCCCTTAAAAGAAAAATATGAACTGGTTACAGGCCATGGAGGAGCTCAAGATGGATTTTGAAAATCAAGTAAGAGAAGAGGAAAAAAAAATTGGGAAGAGAAATGAGAATGATGCAAGAAAATCATGAAAAGTGAGTCAACAACCTGCTAAAGGAGACACAAAAGTACACTGAAGAAAATAACACCTTAAAAAATAGACTAACTCAAATGGCAAAAGAGGCCCAAAAAGCCTCCCAAAATGAGGAGAATGCTTTAAAAAGTCAAATTGGTCAGATGGAAAAGGAATTTTAAAAACTCACTGAAGAGAATAACTCCTTCCAAATTATATTGAAGCAATTGGAAGCCAATGACTTTATAAGAAATCAAGATACTTTAAAACAGATCCAAATAAATGAAAAAATAGAAGGCAATGTGAAACATCTCATTGGAAAAACCACTGATCTGGAAAATAGATCCAGGAGAGATAATTTAAAAATTATTGGACAACCTGAAAGCCAAGATCAAAAAAATAACCTAGACACCATCTTTTAAGAAATTATCAAGCAAGGGTGGCTAGGTGGCGCAGTGAATAGAGCACCGGCCCTGGAGTCAGGAGTACCTGAGTTCAAATCCGGCCTCAGACACTTAACACACACACAAAAAAAACTAGCCGTGTGACCTTGGGCAAGTCACTTAACCCCAACTGCCCTCCAAAAAAAAGCAAAAAAAAAAATTATCAAGCAAAATTTCCCCAATATTCTAGAACAAGCAAGCAAAATAGAAATTGAAAGAATTCATCAATCACCTCTAGAAAAAGATCCCAAAAAGACAACTCCTAGGAATATTATAGCCAAATTCCAGAGTTCCCAGGTCAAAGAGAAAATACTGCAAGCTGAGTATTGTGGAAACACAACCAGGATAACACAAGACCTAGCAGCTTCTACATTAAGAGATCAAAGGGCTTGAAATATGAAATTCCAGAGGTCAAAGGAGCTATGACTAAAACAAAGAATCTCTTACCCAACAAAACTGAGTATAATGCTTCAGGGGAAAATAAGGTCATTCAATGAAATAGAGGATTTTAAAGCATTCTTGATGAAAAAACCTGAGCTGAACATAAAATTTGACTTTCAAATATGAGAAGCATGAGAAGGTAAACAGGAAAAAGAAATCATAAGGAACTTGTTAAATTTGAACTATTACATTCCTACATGGAAAAATGATCATTGTAACTCATAAGACTTTTCTCAGTATGAGGATAGTTGAAGGGTACATATATGTATGCTTACATATATATGTATGTATAGGAGGGTATATGTGTATATAAATATATATGTGAGTGTGGGCATATGTATGTTCATGTATACATAGACAGAGTGCACAGGATGAGTTGAATATGAAGAGGTGATATCTAAAAAATAAAATTAAGAGGTGAGAGAGGAATATATTGGGAGGAGAAAGGAAGAGATAGAATAGTGTAAATTATCTCATATAAAAGAGTCAAGAGAAAATTGTTGCAATGGAGGGAAAGAGCAAGAAGGTGAAAGGGAACAGGACAACCTTATTCTCATTGAATTTGGCTTAACGAGGGAATAACATACACACTCAGTTGGGTATCTTACCGTACAGGAAAATAGGAGGGTAGGGAATAAGAAGGGGGATGATAGAAGGGAGGACATATTGGGGGAGAGGGTAGTTAGAAGCAAACATTTTAGAAAAGGAATAGGGTCAAAGGAGAAAATAGAGTAAGTGGGGGGTGGGATAGGATGGAAGGAAATATAGTTAGTCTTCTACAATATAACAATTATGGAAATGATTTGGGTATCTATACATGCACAAACTAGAACCCAAAGTTCTAAAAAAAATTTTTTTAAATTTTTTTTACATGTAACTGGGAAATGTTACACAGGTACTGGGGTATAGAAATCCATCTTATCCTACTAGAAAGTTGGGAGGGGTGATGGTGGAGGACATAAGAGAGTACAGATTGGGGGAAGGGGTATTCGGTAGGCTTGCTATTTTGGGGTGGAGAGTAGGGGAAAGACAGGGGAAAATTATAACTCAAAATTTTGTGGAAATGAATGTTGAAAACTAAAAATTAATAAATTGGTTTTTAAATTTTTTTTTATTTTTAAAAAGACTTATAGGAGAGTTTAGAATAGGATTCAATAACCTCAGGATCCAGGTTTCTAATCTCTTCCTCATTTCTCGTCTCACCCTCTAAGTGTTGAGCAAAAGCTTTAAACACAAAGACCTTGAAGAAAAAAAAACATAATGGATGTATTTTTTCTCCCCTTCTGCTCTAAGAAGAAACTCCATAGAAATGTTTCTCCACATAATTTTTGCTTTCTCCTTACTTTCTATTTTTCTTCATTCAACCAGCTGTTCAATACTACAGCTAGCCAGAGAAACTCCACTAGCTTAGGAGAGTTGGCATATGTCTGAGATGATAATTATTTAAGTTGCATTTATCTTTTATGTGTAAACCACAGCTCAGCACCCTAAGCTCTGTGTTTATATGGACTGGGTTTGATCTGGAAGACTTCTCCAAAATCAATCTCTATGAATCATTTTGCCCCCATCCAGAGTTTCCTCAGGTAATCTCAAACTATAGATCATGTTTTTTGTTTTGTTTTTTTTTTTTGCTTTTTGGAGGGTAGTTGGGGTTAAGTGACTTACCCAAGGTCACACGGCTAGTTTTTGTGTTAAGTGTCTGAGGCCGGATTTGAACTCAGGTCCTCCTGACTCCAGGGCCGGTGCTCTATTCACTGCGTCACCTAGCCACCCCTATACATCATGTTTTAGTCAACATTGATGTGGATTAAAAGGTCTCCAGTTCCCAGGCAAGCACTTTAAGTAACAGCACAAATCAAATAAAGGACAGCTTTTGTTCTAGTAATGCATCACAAATGATGCACTTCTCCTTTCCTTTCCAGTGAATCTTAGACATTATCCCAGAGCTCCTCTGATTGTTCAATTCGATCTCATTATCAGCAATGTCTTTCAGAGACTGAAGTTTGAAATGAGAACTTTAGAAAAAAGGGAAGAACTCTGAATTTCAGAAATCATTGGCTATTAACAATCGTTTCTCTCAATTAATAACTTGGGTTGAGGTTTAGGTAAGATGTTCATTGTTTTCCAGATGACAAAAATCTAGGAGGAATAGTTAACCTATGCTTAACAGTCAGAATCTAAAAAGATCTTGGTAGACTAAGGATATTGGGCCAAATCTAATGAGATGAAGTTTAATAGTATTAACATAAAATTCTGCACTTATATTCAAGAATCAACCACACAAATACAAGACAGAAAAGGTCAAAAGGAGGACAGGATGGTGAATGGAATACAAACTCAATATAAGTCAGCAGTATCATATGGCAACAAAAATAAAAATAAACAACAAATGTGACCTCAGGCTGCATTAAGATGCACAGTTTAGAATGAAGGAAACTATAATCTCTCTATGTGCCCTTCTCAGACCACATCTGCCCTATTTTGTTCACCTCTGGCATCTACATTTTATGAAGTGCTTCAACAATCCAAAAAGCATCCAGAGGAAGACAACAAGGAAGATGTAATATCTTGAAATGATGCCATTTTATAACTGGTTAAAGAAGCTAAGGATGTTTAACCTAATGAAGAAAACACTTAGCAGGGAGATGCATATGAACAATGTGCTAATAACTCCTTCTCCCCATACAAGTTAATTTTTCTTTAAAAGATAATGAGAATGCATTAATTTTTAAAAATTGTATAGGCAATGAAACATTTCTTGTCCTCTTAGCAAAGAAAGAAAATTCAGGACACTTAATGAGGAAACCCCCACTCTCAGGTGAGTCCTACCTTCACCCCCAGACACCCATACATAGTTCTAGCTTTATAATTCTACCCTAAGGACTTGGATTCTCCAGGGAAGATAAATAAATTCAGGATGAAGAAAGAAACAACTGCCTATTCTTCAGAACTCTTCCATATGAATTAAGGCAATAAAGGACAAACTTCATATCTTTGCTCCTCTGTTTCATGGGTTAGTCCCTTCCTACTCCAAAATCAGAGCCATATATTGTCTTCTCTCTAAGAAGTTGGCTTTCTCTAAGAACTCCCCTTTCTCTCTCTAGAAGGCTATGTTATGGGATTCTCTTAATTCCAAAAGTCTGGCACTGACCAGCTCCTCCTCCTGTTCCTCCTCCTCCTCTTCAGAAAGCTATGCCCCTGAATTCTCCAAGAACTCAGAGAAATGTCAAGGAAATCTCCCCCTTCTCTCTCCAGATAAAGCCATGTGATTTCATTCTCACTTGGAATCACAAGGAAGAGCATGTATATGCCTCAGCCTTTGCTACCATTAGAAGATTTGGGGACAAATGAGAAGGTTGTGTGGAAGTTAAACTCTTAGCTTTGCAGTAATTCCTTCTCTGACTCTGATCTCTCTACTTCTCTGCTTGCTTTTATAAGGCCAGTACAAAATAATGATCAACAGCAAGCACCTATCAGATCATCCCCTTCACAAGCTGAAATTGAATCACTAAACCTAAAGACAGTGTGAATGGATCCACAAATACCTAGGTATATTCTCCATCCTCCCCAAGTTCTTCACAAGCACTAATCTCTCAGCCTCATCTTCCTGATCAGGATCCCAAGTTAGGCTCTACATAGAGAAGTGCTTTAAGAACTTCAATTGATTTTTAAAGTAGACTGGCAGGCAGGAAGATTCATCTTTCTGAGTTCAAATCCAATCTCAGACACTTACTAGCTGTGTGACCCTGGGCAAGTCACTTCACTCTGTCAGCCTCAGTTTTCTCATCTGTAAAATGATCTGGAGAAGGAAATGGTAAACTACTGCAGTATCTTGGCCAAGAAAACCCTATATAGGGTCACAAAGAGCCAGACACAACTGAAAGGAATTCACAACTTCTTTCTTTAGACCCAGCACTATATCCATTCTGCCAATAAGATAGCTCTTTCCATAATATCAAATGATTATTGACTTCTTAATCAGTGCTAATACATTATGATTCATGTAAATTACTGCTTAACACTATTGATGTCTTACTTTAAGGTAAAAGAGCAGGGTTTAATTGTAAAATTCTAGTTTGTGGCAATTGCCAGCTACTCAAAAAGTCTTACAAATAGAAGGAAATGCAAATAAACCAAGAAGTCCTTATTATAATCCCAAAAGTCAAGAAGTTCTATAACCATAACCAGGGTTCCACGGCCATGCCTTTAAAAGCTGTATTGATCTCAAATCTCACATAGTACTCTTTCCATACGATAGCTTCACATTATATTATTCACCATGTATACAACCATGTGGTCTTTCACACAGTGCTTCTGACTATACCTTCATGTTCCAACTTGAAAGAGTAATATTTCAATGCTGATGCCCTAAGCAGTCAGCATCATAAGTCTTATAGCTACAGGTTTCCAATTATGATGTGCCTCCTTCTCTGATCCACCTCTTCTGGCTGAACAAATTGCATTACTAACTTCAAGAGATCCCAGACTGCACTGTAATTTGAATTGGGTGTGGAGAAGTTGTTCAGCAGACAAACTGAAGCCATTCAAAGCCATGGTATGAACTGCTATAAAAGATGCCATAGGGAAATCATTCTGTTTTTCCATAAGGCAGTTGTCACATCATGAAGGTCACATTACACATAGGACATGTAATCTAAGCACTATTCCCATGACAGCATTGGGTGGAAGCTATGTCTGGAATGGATTCTGATATTGAAAAATAAAATTCTAAGGAAGCAAAATACATCAGGCTACTCAGTGCAATCCACCAAAGACATCTTTTCTTTTAAAACTGGTACCACTATTCTGCAGACACTGAGTCAAAGATATGTCATTTCATATATCATCATATATCATGTTATATCATATTCTGACTAAATGTTTATAACAGCCCTCTTTGTGGTGGCAAAGGAAATTGTGGGATGCCCATCAATTGGGGAACGGCTGAACAAGTTGTGGTATGTGATTGTGATGGAATATTCTTGTGCTATAAGAAATTATGAACATATTGTGCTATAAGAAATTATGATCTTTGAAAAACATGGATAGGCTTGCATGAAATAATGAAGAGTGAAATTAGCAGGACCAAGAGAACATTGTATACAGTAACAGCAATACTGTTTTAAGAGCAACCTGGAGTGACTAAGTCATTTTGACTATTATAAATATCTAAATTAACTACAAAGACCATAGGAAGGGAGATGCTATCTACATCCAGAGAGAGAACTGGTAAATAGAAGAATGCATAGAATTTTACATATATATATATATATATATATACATATATATATATATATATATATACATATTTGTGTCTAATTATAGCCATATCTAGGGTAAGAAGGGGAAGGAAAGAAAAAAAGAAATTTACATGATAACTTTGTTATATATTTAAAAAGAATAACGAATTGTACATAATAGATTTGCAGTTTCATGTGCAATCATCTTTTTTTATTATACTATGTTATGGAAATGCTTGTTTTATTCCATAAATTAAAAATTAAAACTAAAAAAGACTAATAGACAAGGAAAAGACTTGGAAGGGCCCTCTAATATGGAAGCTGACAGAGATGTGTTTCTTTCTATGTCTGTTTTCTGATGATATAACCTCAGAAACTGGATGTTGTTGGAGTTTTAGGCTTACATATACCCAGCTGATAACTGGGGATATAGTTTTCTATAAGTGGAATGTAGTTTTATCTGATAAAACAGTTGGTTAGAGGTCTTGGAGGTTTGTCCTAATTTTGACAGATGGATTTCCAATAAAATCCAAGTGCCTAATGCCTTTCTGAGAGTCCCCCCCTACCTTTGGGGTTCAGCTATGATTGTTTTGTAATTAGATCTAGGCTTCTTGCCCTATCATAGTAGTAATCCAGAGAGTTTTTGGTTCCTTATAGACTCTGGGTCCATTGTAAGCACAGAAATCCTGAGTATCATCTTCTTTGGCAGCTATCTGCTCTCTGAAGGAAAGTCTTATTTGGCACCTTTTTTTTTTTTTTACTAACAGCAAAGGGTTGACTTCACACTAATCCCAAGATCCAGATCTCTAGTTGGAGAATCCCATATACCTTGGGAGCTCATCTGGTTCTAGACTTCTTTTTCTAGTCCAGAAGCTCAAGGCTTGTTTTATTTTTTAATTGTTTTAGGGGTTGGTTTAGGCCCTTATAAGCATCAAAGCAGGCATAGGACTACAGGAACTTTGCAGAATATTATAGGTGAATTTGTGTGCTTGGTGAAGTGAAGGGTGAGTATGCCCTTCAGGCCCAAAGCCTATGGTAGGTCTAGGTCTTAACAGAAGATTAATTTTTGAAATGCCTAAGAATTGTACATCATAAACTTTATTGGTATACTTAATGCAAATAAGAAAAGCAATAAAGAGGACAACTGTTAGAGCCTCCCACCTCAAGGAGATATTATTATTTCCCCAGAGAAATAACCAGAATTGAGGATATTTATAGGATAAACCTGAAATCTCCCTAGTTTGATTTTCTGTGACAGCAAATATTTAACTGAAGGAGTATGGAATAATGAAGAGAGAATATAAAGGTATATTAATCAAAGAAGACTCTGACCAATTTAAGGGTTCCTTAGCCAACTTTATTTGGAGGCAGCTATGGGGCACCTCCCCATGCGAATGTGGAATACCCACTGGTCCCTTGCTGAGAGGACACGATTCCTGATTGCTTACCAATGAATGCAGCTACTTCCAAGAAGAGTGGCTGACTGGGATTCAGGAAGATAGGTAGTTGATGAAGGAGTCACCCTTCTTGGTGGTCTATGAAAATGAGCAAATAGAACAGGTCCTCTCTTTAGGAGTTCCTTTGTGCTTCCCCTGTTCAGAAGATAGAGTAGCATGTAGAAGAATTGACCTGATTCCCTAGAGGAACTAAAAATGACTTCCTTAGGGCAGAAGCACATGGGAGGTGCCAAGGTTTATAGGCAATCCAATAGAAGACATTCTAATAATGGACTTTTCACTCAAAAAGATAGCAGTAACAAGTATGCCTATAAATCTCTTGCAGAAATACATGTCATAGGCAGGCAGATAGTCAACAAGTATTTATTAAGAATTTATCACGTAGGCCCTTGCCCTCAAGACATTCATGTTCTAATAGGGGAAATAACATGCATATAAATACATAGATTATATATGTGTATGTATATATGGAGAGAGAGAGAGAGAGAGACAGAGACAAAGACAGAGAGACAGAGACAGAGAATGAATAAATGGAAGGTAACTAAGAAATACAGTAATAGCAGCAAGAGAGATTGGGAAAGGCCTCCGTCAGAAGGCAATATTTGAACTGAATCTTAACAGAAACCAGGGATTCTAGAAGGCATAGATTCTAGGTATGGGATACAACAATTGCAAATACATGGGGTTGGGTAATGGAAAGTCCTTTATAAGGAGTAGTAAGAAAGTCAGTGTCATGGATTATAGACAGCATGGAAGGGAATAAAGTACAAGAGGACTATAAAGATACCATGGGACCAGGAGAAGTACTTGAAAAGATAAAGGGGATTTTATATTTGATCCTGGGGGTAAAAGGGACCCACTGGAATTTGAATAGGGGGAAGGTGTTATATGGTTAGAGCTGTGCTTTAGGAAAATTATTTTGGTGCCTGAGTGGGAGATGACTTGGAGTCAAGGAGACCAATTGAAAGACCATTGCAGTAGACTGGTGAAAAGTAATGAGGGCTTATACTAGGGCAGCAGCTGTCAACCTGTGAGTCACAGCCCCTTTGGGGGTTGAATGACCCTTTCACAGGGGTCACAGAGGTCCCCTAAGACCAGCAGAAAGCACATATTTCCAATGGTCTTAGGAACTGATTCAGCACTCCTCTATCTGTCTCCAGGCAGGTCTACCCACCAGCAGATATGCCCACATATGAGTATTAAAGGACTGTGGCATTAGGAAGGTTGAGAACCACTGTACTAGAGTATGAAAGGAGAGAGAAAGAAATGTATACAAGTGATGTTTGGAAGGTAAAAATTATGAGATTTGACAGTGGATTTCTAAACACGTGATATGAACAGTCTAAAAATCTAGCCTTAAATTCATAAAATGGGAGATTTCCTAGACAGCACTCCAAGTTTGAGAGTTCGCAAATTTGAAAGTTTTCAGATTGGATCTTCTGGAGAAGGCATGGAGTTTTCTGGTGCAATATTTTATAGTGGCAACCACACTGGCATCCACAGGATGGTTGTTAGCACAGGTTCTTAGATCTGTTTTACTAGGAAAGATAGCTATTTAAGAGGTCAACAATCTTTTTTAATCACATTCCCTAATTCAGGGGAAAAGTCAGCACCCTGAACTTCAGAGAAAATACAAGCAGAGAAATAAAGACAAATAGAAAGGGCTTCTGTCTGAGATATTAGCGCAGATCAACAGACAGATATAACGGTCTGACGAAGGCAATACATATGTAGTTGCCAGAGAGAGAAGCACCAATATATGGGTTTTTCAAAGCCAGGGGAGCTCCTTAATGGCTACCCAGAGTCTCATCTGGTCAAATCACAAGAACACTCTTCCAATGAGTGAGCCCCAAAGCAAAATGGTAACATCAGAGTGTATAGATGTATGTGTATATATCTCTTCGTGAGGCCTATTAATAGACCAGGAAGATCTCATTACCCATTAACATTACACATTTGGAGGGGGTGGGAGGGCAAGAGAAAGATTAGTCACATAGTTTCTGAACAATGTCCTACTTGAAGAACAAATCCAGTGAATTATTCAGACAGCATTTTTCTAATTAGAAGGGGATCTGAGAGCTGTGGCCCTAGAGTCAAGAGAACTTGAGTTCAACTCTGACCTCAGACACTTACTACTTTTGTGACCCTGGCAAGTCACTTGACCCTTTTTATCTCACTTTCCTCATCTATAAAATGAATCTGAGAAGGAAAGGGCGAATCACTCTAGTATCTTTGCCAAGAAAACCCCAAATGGGATCACAGAGAATCAGACAACAACCAACAACAACAAAAAATGCAATTTTCTCAATAGCCCTACAGCGTTTGCCTTCTAGGGAAAGTCCAAACCAAATACTACAGGTCTAGAAGAGGGAGCTCAAGATCCACCAAAGCCTTAAAGGGTTAACCTCAGGGTAACGGCAGGTTTAATTGCCTTCTGAGGAGGGCTCACAGTCTTATCAGAATGCTTTGGGGGGTTTTTCTATATGTATAGGAGTTTCTGGGAATCTTAGACATTCTCCCTATTTCTTTTGATAAATTTGCCTCAACCATACACATTGCCACTTCAAGTGCCTGTGTAGTAATTAGGACCCTGCTATTCACATTTGGGGAAACCTAGACACACCAAAAATAAGCTACATTTTAGAAGATTTCCTAAGTTAACTCCAGAAATAGACAATTCAAATAAAGAAGTGAAAGATAATGATCTTTGTGGGACTGGGACTGGGTCCGCAGGATCAAACTCATTTCGGAGCTCAGAGTCTTAGGGGAAACAAGCTTTTTATACAAAGTCAAAGCAGAGCATGCCTCTTCAGGGCCCTCCATTTTGTTTGTTTCAAGATAAAAATCATCTGTGTAAGAATGTATTCCTAGGCAAGAATTCCCAAAGTGGACTGACATGACGCTCCTTTGTTCTTTCTCAAACACCCATTTGAAGTACCTGGAGTCAAATCCAAGCCCTTCCATTTACTGAATGTGTGACTTTGAGCAAGCCCTTTAACCTAGCTGGTCCTTAGTTTCCTCATTTGTAAAAATGGATTAGGTAGATTCCAAGGTGCAGCTTGAAAACAAGCTCCAAATTTATAATCCAACGATTTTGTGTCTGTTGAGATTCCAGGATGGGGGATCGGGGAGAGGAGAAAGAGGAATGCCAGGTACTGCACAAAGAGCTTTAGAAATATCATTTCATTAGATGCTCACAACACTGTGGGAGGTAGGTGACATTTATCCCCATTTTACAGTTTAAGAAACAGGCAGAGGTTCAATGACTCACTCAAGGTTACGCAACCACAAAGTGTCTGAGGCTGCATTTGAACTCAGGTCGCGCTGACTCCAAAACCAGTGCTCTTTCCACTATGACAACAGTCATCAAAGGGTTCATAATAAGATGTTTCATAAAAATTTTAAGCCTGAGTTCTTAGATGATTATTTGTTCTATAGACACCCACCCACTCCCCTTCCTAATGCTATGGGTAGGAAGACTTCTTGAAATTAGAACCAGGATAACCATATCCCATCTGCATGTCCAGAATGGTGGTTCTGTCAACATCGGTAATAGGCAACAGATGAGCAGGCTTTCAATATCACCAAATTTTATTAGGTCAGAAACCAGTCTGGCACTCTTGGCAGCAACAGATTTATTTAATATTTCCTTAGGTTTGAGACAGAAAAGACAATGCAAAACGAAAAAAAAGTCCATCTTCACTGAATCAGTTCCTTCCCGCTAGCATGTAAGTGTTCACACGGTGGAAATATACCAATTCAATACTACAACCCTAAAGCAAAATTGGCAGCTTTAAAAAATTTAAAAGGCCAAGAGTCCCACCCATGACCTAGAAAAAGGAATTAGATGTTTAGCCTCATTCACACTGCCTTCTTTGTATTGGCATTTGGACTAGTAGCTGCCTTCTTCAGAGGTAGCCGTTTCACATGGATGAACACATAGATTACATGTGGAAATTATTCTACAACAGGACCAAAGAGCATTTTTAAAATAATATGCCACTGCCCACTTTTACATATGACTTCTATTCAGTCACTAAGTATAAGAAAAAGAGAACATGAAAAGACTGACTCAGAAACTTACAAAGCTGTGTGACCCTGGCCAAGTCACTTAATCCTGTTGGCCTCAGTTTCTTGAGCTGGAGAAGGAAATAGTAAACTAGTATGTTCAGTATCTTTGCCAAGAAAACCCTGAATGGGGTCAAAAAGAGTCTGACATGACGGAAAGGACTGGACAACAACTAATAATCTCCTTTTAAGCACATTTTTATACATTTTAGACTTTGGGGAATACATTGCCTTGAAGAGATACTCATGTCCTTTGAGGATTGCCCTCTCCTCCATAAAGAGGAATTGGTAAAATATTTTTGTGTATGTTCAAAAGTAAATTCCTGCCGATTTCTATTTATATCCCCTTCCAGGCTCCCCATATAGGGAGATGACCTTGTATTCCTACAGGCTATGGTGGTAGACTTTAACTATGTGTCCTATCAAGTAATGAAGGTTTCATTTAGTGGTCATTGACTAAATCAGTCTAGCTAAGTTTGAGGAGGTTCAGTTCAAGGAAGTGAATCACCAGCTGATGTATTCATTTGACCACAACCATTCATTATTAAATTATTTACCAAGTCAATAATCCATAAACATTTATTAAGTGCCTACAATGTGCCAGGCGTTGTGCTAAGTGCTGGAGATACAAACTGAAAAAAATAAAGACCAAGGCCTGGAAGGGTGATGATTTTTTTAAGTCTGGGGAATGAATATTTATACAAATTAAATCAAAGATCTTTGATAAGAAGCATTCCCAGACTGGAATGGAGAGGAGACACAGTGGATAGAGTACCAGGCTTGGAGTCAGGAAGACTTATCTTTCTGAATTCAAATTCAGCCTCATATACTAGCTGTGTGACCCTGGGCAAGTCACCTAACTCCTAACAGCCTCAGTTTCCTCATCTGTGAAATGAGCTGAAAAAGAAAATGGCAAGCCAGTATCTCCGATATCTTTGCCAAGAAAATCCCAAATGGGGTCACAAAGAGGTAGACATGCCTGAAAATGACTGAACAACAATTTCCCAGATTCATCTTCCCCTTTCTACTGTACTATACTCAGAGGCTAAGAATATCTTATAGGACAATGAAAATAAAGCACTGATGATTTGCAGAATCCACAAACTTCTCTGCATTTTAGCTTTGTATTTAGGGAGGGAGGTGGGCTTAAAAAAAAGTATACTGCTGTGGCTGGTCCACAATATTCCACCTATAATGATCTCAGAGGGGGTGGGTAGGTGGGTGGAATATAAATACTGAGAATACACAAGGTTTAAGTCAAGTAAAAGAAATTGGTTTAGCTGTTTAGTTGCAATTCACCTCTAATTAGAGTATCTATCTAGTAGCTAGAAAACAGTAACTCCAGCAAATACAATACTCCTTAATGAAAAAGAGAGAGTACAAAATGGTATCTGAAGGGGACACGATTGCCTAAATAGCTATCAATGTGCAATCCCTAAGCACTGCATTTCTACCTTGCTTTGCCTGATAATGTTTTATTCATTTTCTGTCCCAGTTTAAATCCCCATAGGGCCCTGAGATGTCTACTCCAGGACAGCTCATAGACTTCCAACTCAATACTCTTATTTTACTGAACAAATCCCCATAACCTCATACCGAGAGGAATTTGCTTTGCACCTTTCCTTCTCACCTTGGAATCAGACTCCCCTTTCCCCTTAAATGACAGGGCTTTAAAATTTAATTTTGGGAACTCTAAGTTAAAATTTCAGAAAAGGCTATACACACACACACACAAACACACGCACGTACGCACACAGGCACGGTTTACAACTTTCAACCAAATCTCCATCAGAAGGGTGCCCCTTGACTTTCCAAAGCCCACCCAGTAATGTTAGGGTTCTTCCATAAAAGTCAGCCCCTCCTTGATAAATTCCTTGGTTTCTGTGCGGTGGATACTTAGCACTAATTCAAGTCCCTGTGGCTTCCTTCTCTAGTCTTGAGATAGTTCTTTTGGTGACCCTGGGAGAAAAAAGATCTCTATGATATCCTGAGTCCCTGAAAACACTTTCTCATATAGAATGAATAATGAATGTTAAAACATTTATTAATGTTTACTCTGTGTCAGTCAAAATTCCAAATACTGGGAATACAAATAATAAAGTAAGGCAGCCCCTGCCTTCAAAGAACTTGTGGAAGACTAAGAAGAGGTTATATGCCCAACATGGCATGGCTTGGAAATAATCAACAAGTGATATGAAGGGAGGCCTTGTTCTGGGGAAGATGAGGCCATAGGTCAACTATCAGCCTAGGATCCTATAAATGGACCTGGGGATGTCTACATTAGGACAGCTCACAGACTTCCAGCTTAATACTCTATTTTACAATAAAAGTCCATTATCTGGTCCTAAAGGAAACTTGCCTTCCATGTTTCCTTCCTACCTCAGAGTTCAATTTCCCTTACCCCTCTACCACCCCCCAAAAGAAGCCAACTCTCCATTCAAATGGGAGGTGGAGGAGGAGGAGGATGGCCAGAGAGCCTGAAGCAAGGTTTAGAATCTTGTACCTACCTCCAGCCCTGCCTAGCCAAACAGCTCTGTTATATATAGATATATCAAATTTGACAGGCCTCCCACTAAAATGTAAGCTGGACCACAGTGCATTATGCTTTTCCCTATCAGGTTGATGTCTCTAAATCATTATGTATTCTGCAAGCCTGAGTTAAAAATTATTAGAAATTAAATCAACTATGACAAGGAAAATTCATGAATTCTAACCCAAAGTGGCACTAAAAACTCATAAGAAAATTTTAAATGAACAAAAAGATGGACTATACACTCAGTCCTACATTTGTCCCTGATTCTCCCTGCAAGTTGGAAAGAAAGGGTAAGTGGATGGAGAGTGAGTTTTGTTTCTTAACCTCCAACTTAAAATGAACAACTTTTCTTTGTGAGGCAGAAGAATTCCATTTGCAGAATAAAAACAAAACACATCCCACGGTGGCTAAGAAAAAAAAAACACAAAAGCTAAAAGTATAATAAAAAATCGACATTTTTGCTACCATCAGCAGAAAAGCTAAGGTATTATCTAGGAAGTTCTGGTCCATTAGTAAAAACTTCCCTATATCATTAATACTCCTTGATTAAAGACTTTCAGCCTTAAAAAATAATCTAAAATAATATATATCCAAAGGTCTTTCTGATAGAGTATGTTATGGTTTAAGGAAAAAGACAGAACTTGTTTTACTAATGGCCTAGTCCCATCCCTGCCTTTCCAGTCTTCTTACACCTAATTCTGGCCTTACTCCCTAGACCCTTAGATCCTGTGACACTGGCCTCCCGGCTGTTGCATCAACAAGAAACTCAACTCCTCCACTCCAGGCATTTTTTCCTGGTTTTCCTCCATGCCTGGAATGCTTTCCCTCATCTCTACATTATGGCTTTCCTGGCTTCCTTCAAGTCCCAACTAAAATCCCATCTTCTATAGGAAGCCTTCCCCAACCCCTCTTAATTCTATTGCTTTCTCTGTTAATTATTCTCTATTTATCCTGTGTGTACCTTGTTTGTACCTGTTTGCATATTGTCTCCTCCATTAGATTTCAAATTCCTTGAGGGCAGCGACTCTCTTTTGCGTCTTAGTGCTTAACACAGTACACCTAGAAGGTGCTTAATGAATGCTTAAGGACCAACATCTAGGAAAAGACAGGAGTTTTTTGTTTGTTTTTATCTGTAATGGAAGGATGTGCATTTGGGAAATTTGAAGAGAATCTACTGGACTTGATTAATCTCTCTTTCTATCTCTCTCTCTCTCTCTCTTTTCTCCTCTCTCTCTCTCTCTCTCTCTCTCTCTCTCTCTCTCTCTGTCTCACACACACACACACACACACACACACATACACACTCATCTTTCTCCCTATTCCTTTCTGTCTCTTTCTTCTTCTCCCTCTTCATCCCACCCCATCCCATCCCACATATGCAAAATAACCAGACTTCTCTTAGAAATTTAGCACCCTGTAACTAGTGTTGGGATTAACTCCTTCCTCCCGGCTTAATAGCAGTCCAATTTAAATTCTCAGCTTCAGTTAGTGACATGTAGTAAATTAAATTACCACCCAGCAAATATCTCTGCAGATTTCTAATTCCCTACATGCCAAATGGCCAGGATGAAAATCAGCAGCACCAGAAAGCCAAGTATAAGGCTGCCTAATGCCTTAAATGGCAACAGGGGCCGAAAAGGCAGATGGAAAAATATAAATTTAGAGCTAAAAGACAGCTTGGATGTCATCAGATCCAATTCCCTTTCTTTACAAATGAGTAAACTGAGCCTAAACAAGATTAACTGACTTCCCTAAGGCCATACAATTGATAATGTCTGAGGCAGGATTCAAGTTCAGCTCATCCCAACTCCAAATCCAACACTGTTTCGTTGTAGAATGTCACCACATCACACTAACCTCTACAGATTGGACCAGAGATTAGCAACCTTTTTTTGCATTTGTCCTGGATACCTTTAGTAGCCAGGGAAGGCTATGGACCCCTTCTCAGAATAGCCTGTTTAAATGCAGAAAATAAAATGGGTAGGATCACAAAGAAAACCAATTATATTAAAATAAAATTATCAGAATATTTTTCAAATAAGGCCACAGAGAGATCTAATCTCTCAATTAGATGAAAGAGGAGAATTAGAAGAGGGAAGGAAGAAAAAGGGAACAATGAAAAGCAAAAGAGGAAGGAGAGAGTACAAGAGGAAAAAGATATTTTTCCTAAATCTCATCTGCTATGTCTCTGAGAGCTGGAACTGTTCCATTTTTTTTTCATCTTTGTACTCCCCCTTACCTAGAATGCCAGTGCCTGACTTATAGTCAGTACTTAATACGTTTTTGTAGATTGATATACATACTTTCTACTCCTCCCCTCCCCACTGGCTCACTCAAGACTGAAGGTTATTCATAATTGATCCCTAAGCCCTCTAAGAGAAACTACTCCAACCTAGTATTTCACAAAAGGCTAAGTAGTGTTCCTTCTCACCCTTTGGTTAGCATATAAAATTTTTAGAGCAATTAGGTATTTTTGGTTAACTAAAATATGCATATTAGACCCTAACAACCCACCACAACCCGCCCCCTAGAAGAAAAACCAAAAAAAAAAAAAAGTCTGTCCAAGTAGTATTTGCCCACCTATATTACCTTTTTATTTCTAAACAGTAATTATGTTACTGCCAGCTGAGGTTTCACCAAATGGAACTTGATTTGTCCCTACCAGGACAAAGTTCAATAGAATGAGCAGCTGGTACTTGCCACTGACTGGGATACGAATAGGAGAGAGCTAGGCAATATGCAATTCTCTGTCCTTTTGTCTATCCCTCCTACCCCCCAACTCGGGCTGCCTCTCACTCTCTTTTACTTTCCTTTTACCTCTCCTGCTCTAGCTAATGAATTCTCTAATGTACTTTCACCTCCAGGTGCCAGTCATGTGAGAAAAGGCTACAAGACCCGCTTGGCCATTCTTCTGGCACTAAAATACTTAAGTTCCAAACCTAAAAAGGGAGCAAGTCCTGAAGCCTTTAAATAGCCCTTTTCAGAGAGGAGAGGAAGTAGAAACTTCAGGAAACCTAGATGAGGGTATTATGACTTATATGCAAAGAGTTTGGGTGCAGAAAGGAGTAGGAAAAGAACTTTTGTACATGAAAACCTGGTAAAAATCCACATGTGAAGAAAACAAGTTTTCTATTGAAATGTGAGAAGTGACACAGACTTAAGAGGACCAGATAGAGAACTGCCTCTCAAATGAATGGCCTGGATTTAAGGGCAGAAGAAAAGAAGAAAAAAAAAACTGAGGCTGAAGCACAATGTAATCTCAGCTCATTTGCAGATGACTGGATTTTGTTTTGTTTTGTTTTAAGAGTCTCATAAAGTTGTTTGTCAAATAACTGTTTGAAGACTACAGGAAGATTAAATAAGAACTGTTGGTTTCATAATTGACCAAAAAAAAATTAGATCTTATGAGTTTTACCTCCTAAAGGAAAGATAAATTACTGATCACCAGGAGACTTTGATCAAGCCAGTCAGTTGAGGAACAAAGAATTCAGCAGGAGATGAGCTAAGAAGATGCCATCAGAAGTAGTCAGCTGACAAAAGGCTGTAGGCTACCAAAAGGCTGCTGATTTGAAGAGAAGCATTACTTTGTGGATTGTCTGAGGAAATAGATGGGAGCCTACTGAGTGGAAAAGGGCTGAATTCTGCTGCAATTTGAGCTATTGCCCTTCGATACCATATGATTTGAGATAGGTGACATCGCTCCAAGGTTCCTGGTAGTTCTCTAATGATTCCTCTTTGAAAGGCAAAAAGAGAGGTGAATTGTTAGGCTCTGCAGTTGCTTTGTTGTAAGCATAAGTTTGAAGATGATTGGATCAAGCAGAACTCTGTTAAGTAAATAATTGACTGGGCTTGTTTATATTGTCCAGAGAGTCAATCTAAGGAGTCTTGTTGTGAGTTCTAAAGCAGAACTGGCATAAAGATACTAAAAGCTGATTAGATGATTAAAAAGAAAAAATTTTGGTGAGTAAAGAGCTTGTCCACCTTGCCCAGAATGCCAACCTGATGAATTTTGCAGTTGTCTGACTTAAAAGGATTCATCACAACTATGTAATAGTAAGATACTTTCTCAAAGACTTTTTAAACATAAGACAAAAAAAAAAATCTTGTAACTGCTTCATTAGTTAAAGAATAGAAGAATGGAAAAAGACTGGTTGGTGGTAGAGCAACTACCAGAACAGTGATCTTGCTGAAAGGGGTTAGGGGTAGGGGGTATTATTCCTGAAGGAGCCAAGGACAAAAAGGCCTACAGTCAAAAGTTGTGAGATGCCCAAGCACACGGGGTTTTCCTCACTCATATGCCATACAAGGGTATGTCCACTTGCCCCACATGGACTCCATGTATTGGAGAGAGTGCAACCTAGATTTACTTGTGGACTCTGGTATTTTGTTATTGTTATTTCCTTTATACTGAGTAACTAAGATACTATTGTTATTTTTGCCTTATAATAATTTATTAAATACCTTATATTCAATAGTTAATGGTATCATGGTGAATGATTTTGTATAAATGGAAAGTACACCAGTGCGGGCTTATGAGTTATAGTGATGAGTAGCAGGAGTAAATCCTACCAACAATATGATTATTTCTAGGACCCTGAGAGAATCTGAATGGTAGCCACATGGTGGCAATCCTTCTCTGTGAAAACCAGGCCTTCTGATGTAAGGGGAAGTTGGAGTGATCAAACCAGCCAGCCCATAGAAAGAAGAGGGGATCATATCCCTCAGCCTAGAAACTCCAATGGATTAAAGTTAACTTTTCTACTGATTCTTATATAACTTTGGTAAGTTGCAATTACTATGTGAACACCAGTGAAAATCTTAAACCTTTAAAAATGAAAGCTGTTTGGGTTGTAGGACATCTGTATTGAGATGATTGCAGAATTCCCTTGCTCCCATTTCAAAGCAGATGATTTGGAAAAATCATCCAAATAAATATATTCTGATGAAATTTGATCATCAATCACAAAAAAACCAGTAGAAATATATCTCATCATTGTATAAGAAAGAATAATATTCCTTGATTTAAAAAATTTTTTTCTTCTTCAAAAATTTCTAGAGCATTTTGACTCTTCTTTGCCCTCATTATAGTCTATTTTGCATTATGTTAATTTGTGTAAATGTCATATCCCATTTTAACGAACATAAGATTCTTGAGGGCCAGGACTGTCATCTTTAAATCTTCATGTTCCCAGACACTAACCCAGCAGCACCTTGCACGTAGCACTCACTTATTAATAGCATAGCAGGCATTTATTAATAAATATTTGCTGAGCTAAAATGCTTGTTAAATTCCACACAGAGAAACACATGATACAGGAAAAATAGCACTTTGAGCTCTCCCATACCAAAAATGATGCATCTAATGTCCAGGATAAGGCAGACTAATTTGGGAAGCACTGCATAATAAAGTCTAAGAAAATCTCACCGGAAGATGTATGTTCAATTTTTAGCTCAGACACTGACTTAGTAGGTCATCTTTAGCCTTAGAATTGAAGCTTTCCTTTTCCTTAATTTCTCTAACACCAGAAAGTGTGACATGTCATGTTATTCCTGTCTATTTTGTGGTGGTACTATAAGTATTTATGAGCAAAAACCAAGATGGTGGGGCAGCTAGGTGGCACAGAACATCGGCCCTTGGAGTCAGGAGGATTTGAGCTCATATCTGACTTCAGACACTTGACACTTACTATCTGTGTGACCTTTGGCAAGTCACTTAACCCCTTTGCCTGGGGATGGGGGTGGGGAACAAGATTAGGACTATTCTGTTTGTCCAGATAGAGTTAAACACCTTCAACGGAATTTGTAGAAATGTCAATTTAAGACTTAGGTAAAGAAAATTTTTTTGAAACACAGGTTCTTCACTGCTTCCCTACATGACTCTGGGCCCCCTTTCTACTCCCAAAGTTCAAGATATTATTTGGGTCTGTATCTGTTCCAAACTACAGTTCCAAGCTTCCACCCACTGAAACTTTGCCAGAGTAATTCAGATGACAAATGAACAGAGCAAAAAACATTTAATTAAAACAGAATGCAATACACTGTCAGACTTGGTTGATTCATTGGTTAGTTTTACTGGACTGTTTTTCCCCCTTCTCTATCTTTTGTTATTCTTTGTTAATAGGATGACTTGCTGAGGGAGAGGAAAAGCAAGGGATATATTCAGACATTAAGAAGATATAAACACAAAAGATACCAATGAAAAGTAATGTATTTTTTAAAAAAACAGGATGCAAGATAAATTACAAGGAATTGAATCAAGTCAAAACCATTCCAAAGTAAATCTGACTTCCTGACACAGGAGAGACAGATCATTTTAAACTTATGGTGACAAATACTGATCTACTTATATCGTATATGAAGGTATGTATAATTGTATATTGCATGTGACCTCTGCATTTGATCTTTAGTAAGCAAAGCCACCCTATTGTACCATTGTTTTATATTAAGTGTGATCTCTATGGCCAATTCAATTCAACCCAACAGGAATGTGTTAAACATTGTGTTCCTCTCTGTACTAGGTCCTGGGGATGAAAAGAAATTATCTCTGTTTTCAGGGGAAATTCTACCTACATTCTACTTTGCCAGAAAAATGGTACAGAGAACTATGGATGAGGAAGAGATTAGACAAGATAGCCAAAGATTCCCTCTAACTCTTTTGGGAATGTCATCCCAAGAACAATAGTAAATTAATTCAGTCAAGATGATGGAGAGGTCTAAGGTATGACTACTTCAAAGGTAGCTGAGATTAAATGGAGATATGGTGCATGGAAGTTAAAGAGGTTGATGAATCAATCAATAAATATTTATCTAGAACTTATCATATACCAGGTGCCATTGCAGTTATTAGGGCTAAAAATGAAAAAATGATACAGGCCCTGACCTCAGTTCTAATAAGTGGGTATGATACACGTAGAGAAATGATAACCAGGGAAAGGGGCTTTAGTCTAAATTATTATAGGGATTGTCTGTATAGACAGGGCAGTAGACTATCCTGAATTTTCCAGTAGCAATGCAAATATTGATCTGAATCTTGTTTGAAGAGAAAGAGGTGGAAAGTGGAGTGGAAGGAAAGGAGGAGTGGAGTAAAGTACAGAAACTACAGTAGGGAAGAGAGAAAATGCATGTATTGACACATTGGTCAGTGACTGGGTGGGATATCCAACATGGGCTGGCTAGATATAGTGGATAAGATGGTTTTTCACTATACTTCATACATGAAGACAGCTCACTACCAAGGCAGAATCTCAAAACTGAATGGACCCCTATGACAGTGAATGATCTCTGTATTGGTCTGATTGGTCAGAAGGATCACTATTCCTGATGAGAGAAAGATGCACTCACAGTTCAGTTGGCAAGACACCCATGCTAAGTCAACCTCGGTGTCCTGAAGACAGCTGATCTACCATATACAACTTTGTAACAAATGCTATAATACTATATTTCCGCATGGAAACCATGTGCCTAAACTTTGTAAGTAATTCTAATGTGAATGTCAGATATTATGTATCTATATGTATATTGTTTTGATATTTGGAATAACTAGATCCTATACTATATATCAACTGGTAAAAGTTTATGATACATGTTTATAGATATACCTGATGTCATTTACAGGGATTACAAATTCTTTTTTTTCCCCCCAAGTTATCTTGTATTTCTTTTCTTTTTTTAATTAATCTTTTATTTATTTATTTTAGGGATTTGTTGTTGTTGTTTGCTTTTTGGAGGGGGGAAGGTAGGGCAGTTGGGGTTAAGTGACTTGCCCAAGGTCACACAGCTAGTTTTGTGTTAAGTGTCTGAGACTGGATTTGAACTCAGGTCCTCCTGACTTCAGGGCCTGTGCACTATTCACCTTGCCACCTAGCTATATTTTTAGTTTCCAACATTCATTTCCATAAGATATTGAGTTACAAAATTTCTCCACATCTTTCCCCTACTTCCTACCCCAAGACAGCAAACCTACTGAATACCCCTTCCCCCAGTCTGTTCTCTCTTATATTCTCCCTCATTTCCCCTAACTTTCTAGTAGGGTAAGATGGATTTCTATACCCCAAGTTCCTGTATATCTTATTTCCCAATTGCATGTAAAAAACAATTTTTTTAACATTTGTTTTCAAAATGTTGATTTCCAGATTCTTTCCCTTCTTCCCTCCTCACCCGCCCCCACTGGGAAGACAAGCAGTTCGATATATATTGTACATGCGTAGTTACCCAAAATGTTTCCATAATAATTATATTGAGAAAGACTGACTGTATTTCCCTCCATCCTACCCTGCCCCCCACTTATTCTCTTTTCCACTTCGACACTGTGCCTTTTCAAAAGTGTTTCCTTCTAACTACCCTCTCCCCTAATATGCCCTCCCTTCTATCATCCCCTCTTATCCCCTTCCCCCCGACTTTCTTGTAGGGTAAGATACCCAATTTAGTGTGCATGTTAGTCCCTCCTTAAGTCAAATTCAATCAGAGTAAAGTTGACCCATTTGCTTTCATCTTCCTTCTCCTCCCCTCCATTGTAACAGTTTTCTCTTGCCTCTTTTATATGAGATAATTTACCCTATTCTATCTCTCCCTTTCTCCTCCCATTATATTCCTCTCATGTCTTAATTTTATTTTTTAGATATCATCTCTTCCTATTCAACTCATCCTATGCACTGTCTATGTGTATATGTACACACATATATGTATGTATACATATATGTATATATGTGTGTGTAAATGTGCGTGTGTGTATTCCCTTCAACCATCCTCATACTGAGAAAAGTCTCATGAGTTGCAATTATCA
>CM053593.1:271489745-271511528 GCA_028646575.1 Pseudocheirus occidentalis
CCTTCAACCATCCTCATACTGAGAAAAGTCTCATGAATTGCAATTATCATTTTTTCATCTAGGAATGTAAATAGTGCAATTTTAATAAGTTCCTTATGATTTCTTTTTCCTGTTTACCTTCTCATGCTTTTCTTGCTTCTTGTATTTGAAAGTCAAATTTTCTGTTCAGCTCAGTTTTTTTTTCATCAAGAATGCTTGAAAGTCCTCTATTTCATTGAATGACCATATTTTCCCCTGAAGCATTATACTAAATTTTGCTGGGTAGATGATTCTTGGTTTTAATCTTAGCTCCTTTGACCTCCGAAATATCATATTCCAAGCCCTTCTATCCCTTAATGTAGAAGATGTTAGGTCTTGTGTTATCCTTATTGTATTTCCACAATACTCAAATTATTTCCTCTTGGCAGTTTGTAATATTTTCTCCTTGACCTGGGAACTCTGGAATTTGGTTATGATATTCCTAGGAGTTTTCTTTTGGGGACCTTTTTCAAGAGATGATTGGAGAATTCTTTCAATTTCTCTTTATCCCTCTGGTTCAGGAATATCAGGGCAATTTTCCTTGATAATTTCTTGAAAGATGGCATCTAGGCTCTTTTTTTGAACATGGCTTTCAGGTTGTCCAATAATTTTTAAATTATCTCTCCTGGATGTATTTTCCAGGTCAGTGATTTTTCCAATGAGATATTTCACATTGCCTTCTATTTTGCCTTTCATTTGTTTGGATCTGTTTTGTAGTATCTTGATTTCTCATAAAGTGATTACCTTCCATTTGTTCCAATCTAATTCTGAAGGAATTATTCTCTTCAGTGAGTTTTTGAAATTTCTTTTCCATCTGGAAAATTTGACTTTTTAAGGCATTCTTCTCCTCATTGGCTTTTTGGGCCTCTTTTGCCATTTGAGTTAGTCTATTTTAAGGTGTTATTTTCTTTAATATTTTGGGGGGTCTGCTTTAGCAGGCTGTTAACTCACTTTTCATGATTTTCTTGCATCATTCTCATTTTTCTTCCCAATTATCCCTCCACTTTTCTTACTTGATTTCAAAATCCTTCTTGAGCTCCTCCATGGCCTGTAACCAATTCATAATTTTTTGGAAGCCTTTGATGCAGAGGTTTTGACCTTTTTGTCTTCTTCTGGTTCCATGCTTTGATCTTTTGTGTCCCCAGAAAAAGTATTCTATGGTCTGACTGCACTTCCTCTGCTTGGTCATGTTGCCAGTCAATTGCTTGACTTTTGATCTCTTTCTCATGGTAGAACTCTGCTTCCAGAGTGGAGAGAGCTGTGTCCCTGGGGTTTTCACAAATGTTGCCAGAGCTATGAGGAGGGTGCACTGTCTGAAGCCCCCACAAGCTCTGGCACACTGGCCACACACCCCAGGACTACCACCCAAGACTGCAATCCAGACCCAAGCAGGCCAAAGCAAGAAGAATCACTCTCTAAATAAATGGTCACTTGGTCATCCTATGACCTTTAGGCCAGGAGCTCCAGAGGCAGCCATGTGGTGCCTCTGCAGCATCTTACCCCCAGGGAAAGGGGCCAGATGTGCTCTTCTGTCACCCAGTTCCAACAGAGTTCCCCACTGACATTTTACTTTCTCTTTGATGTTTGAGAAGTCTGGAGACCACCACAGTTCTGCTCCAGCCAGTCTGTGGCACTTGTTGAGGCCATCCTTAGTCTGGGCCCATGTGGCTCACATGGGACTGTGCTCAGCTCCCAGGTGGGTGCAACAGATCCTTCCTGTTGGTCTGCCAGTCTTCCTTCATGGGAGGTTTGTTTCTCTCTGTCACTTTGCGGGTTCTGTAACTCTAAAATTTGTTTAGAGTCATTTTTTTACAGGTATTGGAGGTGGTTAGTGTGGGAGCTTAAGCAAGTTCCTGCTTTTACTCTGCCATCTTGTCTCTGTCCCCTCAATCACAAATTCTTTACAAGGGAGAAGGTGTAGAGACTTGGGACTTTGGGTAGAAATCATGTCCCCACAATGCTTGTGGCCAGGAAAAAGTTTGTTCATTTGGGGATATTCTCTGAATATTTGGGGATATTCTCTGGGGATACATCTCCCAAAACTCTATGTGTAAGCACTTTAGCATAGGAGTTTAGTCAGTTTAAGAGTCTATGAGAGTCTCATGGAGTTTGGTAGGACATAGGTTACAATAGCTGAGAAGCACAGGTGGAATGGAGATATGGTAAGAAAAAGGTAGCCATGTATAGATCATTTTGATGGTAGTGAGAGCTGGAACCAGTTAAATATTAAGCTTCTCGCTGTGTCAACAGAAATTAATACTTCACACTGTTGCTGTATCAAGACTAAAAGGCAAGTAACTAAGCAAAGAGAATATTGCAGAGTCTAATCACTAATACCTAGTAGAGAACTCAGTTTACTTATCTAATAAGATATAACCAGTAAACAGCTGAACTAGAATTCAGGTCTTCTGATTCTAGGTCAAATAGTCTTTCCTTTGTTCTTCTTTGCCTCTCAAATTCCAAGTGTTTTGCATTTCATTCATATTCTGTCTTGTGTTAGTCTTATCTCTCTTGTGATAGATACTACTCCAAAGACCTTTGTTGTTATAGCGCACATCATATAATTCCCCCCCCCAAAGTCATACTGTCATACATACAGTATGTACTTGATAAAGACTTATTGTATTGAAAGCCAATGTAGATAAGTCCCAGAGATATATTTTGCAGTGATCTAAATGTCAGAAATAAGAGAACATGTTGTAAATCTTGGTTACTTTAGAGCTATGTAGAGAGCGATTGAAGCATTCATAGCCAGACTTGGCAGCCACGCTAAGTGAACTAAGGTCAAAATCTGTGTATACACATACATATACATGCTACATATAATTCATTAGTATAATGCTTGCTAGAAATAACAGTTTTACAATAAGAGACATTACAATGTTGTAACAGATAATTGCTGGACATATCTGCTGCTGATAAAGGAGTAAGGGTGTGAGCAAAGCAAGGATGACTCAGAACTTGGTATTTATTTTCTTGAAAGGCCATGAGTTCCTCATTATAAAAAAAAAAATCTGTTGATCTCTCACTGATTACTAATTCACAAATGGATAACATTTTGTATTTAGCCAAATGGAAATTACTCAAAATGCAATAGACAAGAGATACCCATCAGCTACTTTTCCAAGAACAGAAAATGACCTTTACTAGGGTCAGCAAACAGAGTTTATTGTTGTTGCTGTTCAATTATTTCAGTTCTGTCTGACTCTTTGTGACCCTGTTTGAGGTTTTCTTGGCAAAGATACTGGATTGGTTTGCCATTTCCTTCTCCAGCTCATTTTACAGATGATGAAACTGAGGCAAACAGAGTTAAGTGACTTGCCCAGGATCACACAGCTAGTAAGGGTCTGAGGCCAGATTTGAACTCACGAAGATGAGTTCTCCTGACTTCAGGCTCAGTATTCTATCCACTATGCTATCTTTTATTATTGTTACTCAGGCATTTTTCAGTTGTGTCCAATTTTCTTTATGACTCCATTTTGGGCTTTCTTGGCAAAAATACTGGAGTAGTTTGCCATTTTCTTTGCCAGCTCATTTTACAGGGAACTGAAGCAAACAGGGTTAAATGACTTTCCCAAAGTCACACAGTGTCTGAGGCCAGATTTGAACTCAAGTCTTCCTGACTCTAGGCCTACTTTTCTTTCCACTGCCCTGCCTAGCTCTCCTAATATTTAGTACAGAACAAAGACCAAATAATGTAGATCCTTGAGAGTCAAGAGGATCAACAGACAGATAATTTATGCCAGATATCAGTAGTCTTTTTGGTTTCAAAAATTGAATAAGGTCACTATCCTCTGCACTGAGAGATCTCACCCAAGGCCAGCAGTGATACCACTTTATAAGGCTCTCATAACTTGGCCACTTCCAACCTTTTAAGTCTTTTTACATTTAATTCTCCCCCATGTATTCTACAGTCTTGCTACACTGACCTATTTACTGATCCTCATGTACAAATTTCATCTCCTATTTCCATACCTTTGAACTGCTGTCGGTCATACCTAGAATTTTCTTCCTCCTCATCTTTACATCTTAATTGCTTCAAGATTCAGCTTAGTTCTCACCTTTTTCAGGAAGAGTTCTATGGTCCCTAGGTGCTAGTCCTCTCCCCTATGAGACTAAGCTCCATCTACTCCATCTTTATCTCTGTATTTCCCTTCTCTGATCAATTATCACACTTTCTCAATTATTTTGTTAATGGAATATAAGCTCCTTGACTTCAATGACTGTGTCTTTTTTAATAAATTAATTTATTTTTAATTTTCAACATTCATTTCTATAAGTTTTCATTTTTCTCTGTCTCCCTCTGCACCCTACTCCCCAAGACAGTGTGCTGTCTGATATAGGCTCTACATATACATATTTTCATATTAATCATGTTGTATAGAAGAATTAGAATGAATGGGAGGGACCATGAGAAAGAAAAAAAAGAGCAAATAACATGCTTCAATCTGCAGTAAGACTCTATAGTTCTTTCTCTGGATGTAGATGGCATTTTCCATCATGGGTCTTTTGGAGTTGTTTTAGGTCCTTGAATTGCTGCAAAGAACTAAAGTCTATCAAAGTCAATTATAGTACAATGTGGCTCTTACTGTGTACAATGTTTTCCTGGTTCTGCTCACTTCACTCAGCATCAGTTCATGTTAGTCTTTCCAGGTTTTTCTAAAGTCCATCTGCTCCTCATTTCTTATAGCACAATAGTATTCCATTACATTCATATGCCACAACTTGTTCGCCAATTCCCCAATTGATGGGCATTCCCTCAATTCCCAGTTCTTGGCCAACACAAAAAGAGCTGAGATAAATATTTTTGTACATGAGGGTGCTTTTCCCATTTTTATGATCTCTTTGGGATACAGCCCTAGAAGTTTTGCTGGGTAAATGTGCCTTTTTTTTTAATCATCATATCTCCAACATCCAGATCAGGATCTTGACCATAGTAAATACTTCATAAAAATGGTTGATGAGTTAATATAGAATGAACTAGAAAATTTAGGGGTATATTGCAGTATTATTTGTAAAGTACCTTGAAGTCTTAGGATGAAAGGTACTATTTATTTTTAAGCAGGGGTAGAAAAATCCATGTCCTCTCATTCTTTCATTTTTCTGGTGGTGGTAGTGGTGGTGGTAGTTATTGGTTTGTCTGTTTTTTAAACCAGCCACCTCTAAAAAGTTTATACTTAATTGACCTATTAAGTTACCTGACCAGCCTATAAGGTATTTTATTTTAATTACATAGAATACTATGAAATACAAAAATGAACTTAGAGTGGTGATATAAACTGGACCTACAATTTCATCAGTGTAGGGAACTCCAAGAAAAGCAAGCTCTTGCTAATGCATGTTGACATTTTCTAGGAAATTAAAGAACTACTAGGACACTGAGAGGGTAACTAAGGAGTGCAGGAGTTAGAACACTGGGCTTGGACTCAGGAAGACTCATCTCGCTAGGTTCAAGTCTGGCCTCCAGAACTTACTAGCTGTGTGACCCTGGGCAAGTCACTTAGACCTGTTTGCCTTATTTTCTTCATCTGTAAAATGAGCTGGAGAAGGAAATGGTAAATAACTCCAGTGACTTTGTCAAGAAAGCCCCAAACAGGGTCACAAAAAGTGAAAAACAACAATAAAAGAACAGGGAGAGATTAAGTCACTAGCTCAGGGTCAAACAGCCAGTTTATATCAAAGTCAGGACTTGACTGAACCCAGGCCTTCATTATGAAACCAGTTCTCTAGCCATTATACCAAACTGCCTCTCTATAAAGCACCATGACATGCATAAATGATTATCTTATAAGTAGCAAAAGACGAGTACAGACAGAAGCCTCTTCTCTGTCACTTTCATAAACACATCACCAGAAATTCTATTATGTGTTCTTTATTAAACAGGTTATAGTTTATGCTAGCAGCGTGGTTTCATAAATATGAATGTTATGTGCCCAGGAACAGGACCCAGGCACAAGAATTTTCCAAAACAGTCTTTTGTATCCATGATACCAAAACCACATTCAAAACACTCCAGTTTCAAAGCTGCAATAATTACTTGGTTCTCCTAGAGGTCCTTCAGACAGGCTGGTTAAGAAGTCAGATATTTTTTAGAAACCATTCCCTTAGGAAGAAATGAAGACTCAATATTTCAAAAGCCAGGAAGCTTCTCTATCACTGTTATTATATAATTGGCTCAAATTTAGAATTGAGCTATTTACAGTAACAATCATATTTAAAATATTACTTTTAAAGTATTTTTATCTTTGTATCCTTAGCATCTAGCATAGTACCTAGCACACTAGCTGTCTCCAGGGCCTAAAATGATCCCTACTCTCACCTCAGCCTCCTAGATTCATTGGCTTCCTTCATCAACTCAAATGCCATCTCCTGCAGGAGACCTTTCCTGGTCCCCCTAGGTGAAGTATCCTCCATCCAAAAATTACCTTACATCTACTCTGTATCTGTCTTGGACAAATCTACTTATTTACATGTTGTTGCCTTCATTAGAATACAAGTTCCTTGAGGGCAGGGACTGATTTTGTCATTCTTTATATCCTTAACACTTAGCACACTGATTGGCCCTTGGTAAGCACTTAAGAAATGGTTGTTGATTAATTAGCTGAAATTAGACTTAAAATTATAAACTGATTTGAAAAATGTCTATAAATCCTTAACAGCAGCCTGAAATAGTTCATCCTCTACATACCCTCTTCATTATGCAGATTTTAACAAAATCTTTAATACTGATTTCCTAGCAGATGGCCTGGGGAGGTAACCTGCACCACAGCAGAATGGAATAGATTAAGTGTTCAGTGAAATCTTCTCCACTTAGAGAAATTACTGCCAACCCCTAATGAGTCTCAGGGGTGGGATAAGGTGGGAGAGATTGAACAAGGCAGAGGTGCCATTCTATCCCCAAGCAGGACAGGGATTCTCCAAACCTTACTGGTTCAACATGCAAGCAGATGCTTTGGCCACTCTTCTGGGGAGTATCCTTTGTTGCCCTATGCCAGTGAGAACTGCCAAAAGTTGATCTATTAACAAGCTGGCTAGCCTGTGGCAAAGACAACTTCAAAATTTCCATCCGTTTGGCAAGACTCAAGATTCTAGGGTTTTGGTGCAGTGCTACTGGAGAAGTTTCACCTGTAATATGGTTGGCAGAGCAGAGAAGCCAGTGAGTTTGGCTGCCTCCCTGGATAACAGCATGAGCTAACTGATTTGGAACTTCCTTGAAAACCCTAACATAGGGGATGTTTAAAGAGCCAGGCCACATTGGTCTGCTGCTTCTATTATACTTGTCCATCAGGGAGAGCCAACAGTCCCTGGGCTAATTTGTCTCTGTTAACTAGAACAGGGTTTGCAGTTTTGCACCTGTCATTCTAGGGCAGTTAGGTGGCACAGTAAATAAAGTGCCAAATCTGAAATCAGGACCTCTTTCTGAGTTCAAATCCAGCCTCATTCACTTGCCAGGTGTGTGAATCTGAGCAAGTCACTTAACCAGGCTGGCCTCAGTTTCCTCATCTATAAAATGAGCTGGAAAAGGAAATGGCAAAACACTCCAATATCTTTGCCAAAAACACCTCAAAGGGGTCACAAAATTGGACACAACTGAAAAGCAACTAAACAACAACAAACCTGTCATTCTACAGGTCTCCAAATATTCTTGAACCACTTGACTTATATCAGTATACAATATTCACATAAGCTCATTTCCTTTGCCAAACTTGGGGGAGAAAGGTTGAACCTACCTGTTGGAAGAAATATAATTTGCCCATGATTGCCTATGTCAGTGGGCAAAACACACATAAATAACAATTTTTTTTTGCTTTTTGGAGGAAGGAAGGTAGGGCAATTGGGGTTAAGTGACTTGCCCAAGGTCACACAGCCAATTTTGTGTTGTGTCTGAGGCTGAATTTGAACAATAACATTTTAAAAAGAGTTGGAGAGGAGAGAGTCTTGATAAAGCACACTGCTTGCTGTTAAAATATTATGAAAAAATAGTAACTATTGATGAAGGGGTGCATTGGTCCAGACATTCAGGAAAGCAATCCAAATGAGAATTATGATAAAAGTGCCTAAAATGTCCATATCCTTTTATCCTCAGATCCTATAGCTAGGTATATACCTGTAAAGGAGATTGTTGACAGGAAAGGTCCTATATACACCAAATATCTATGTTTTTCAGTAACAAATAACTAGAAATGAAGTAGTTATCTATTAACTGGTAAAAAAAAAACTAATTGGGACATAAGAATGTAATGGAAGAAACAATGAATATGTTGATGATAGAGAAGCATGAGAAGACTTCTAAGAACTGATACAAAGTAAAGAAAGCAGAAGTTAGAAAATATATACAATGTCTACAGCGATGTAAATAGGAAGAAAAATAACAAAATAAATTAAACTGAATGCTGTAAAAACCATAATAATGAAGTCTGAATTCAAAGAACAGAGATGAATGCATTTCCCTTTCTTCTTTGTAGAAGGCAGGTGGTTATGGGTGTGAAACATTGCGTATAATAGTGGATTTGGTTGAAGTGTTGATTAGTTTCACTGAATTTTTTTTGTCTTTTCCTATTCTTTGGTATAAGGCATGATTCTCTGGGAGGAAAGGGGAGAATGAGAGGAATGTATTAGGAAATGTGATATAAAAATAAAAGACAGTAATAAGACTTTTTGAAAAGAAATATATAATATATATGGTGCCAGTATATATTTCTGGCATGAAGATTTAAAAATAACACCTATTCCTCAGTGGATTCAAAAGACATGAGTAATATTTAAAGGAAGAAATAGAAATTGTTAATGATTACATGAAAAACTGTTCAAATTACCAAATTCTTGAAAACATGAAGATACTCCCTTACACCCATTATAAAGGGAAAAAACTGTTCCCCCAAACAGTTAAGTCCCTAGCAGAGAGGGCTATAAGAAAAGAGGATTCCTCCTCCACCCCTCTTCAGAAGGCAGACACGCTTTGGGACTGCTGGACAAGTGATCTCCTTCCCACTAGACCTCTATTGTCTGAAATAGAGAATGGGGGTGGTGGGAGAAGTTGGTCTTTAAGGCTAGCACAGTGGGGCAGCTTCTTTAACAAGCATTTATCCTCTCCAAAACCCATAACAAACGTTTCAGTCCTTGAAATCCAATTGGGAACCATTCCCTAGTCCTTCAACAAGATATCAATAGGTATATCCATCATCATCTCGGAGGTGTCATCTCATTTCCCAGAGACTCAAAGTTTTTAGAAACTCACCAGATTGATGAAAATATTCCCCTGGTCAATATCTACCACAATATAAACACTATTTATATCCAATAACCAAGGGAATAGTTAAAGTTATCTAAGGGACAAACATTACAGTAAAGTTTACCAATGTTAGTGTAAGGTTTGGTTGATTGTAGTCCGTTAGCAATGATATTGTAAAGTTACACTCACTGAGGCAACACGCAGAGTATGCTAATAATGACTCAGAACTGATGCACCTGTCCAGGTTTCACTGCTGAAATTCCCTTCGCTGACTACAACCCTCCCAACCTGTACCACTCCCTACCTCCTACTGAACCTGTTCTTTTGCCTTAAGACCTCCAAATCCTTGACTCCTTTCTGATTTTCCTATTGCATTTACCCTCTTCTGGCTTAATTTCTGTCCATGCCTAGTCTGGGCCTTAAGGTAAGTCATTTCAACAATGCTCTCACTAGCATGCTAGAATCACTCAACTCCTTGACATTCTAAATCAGCAGTTCTCAACCTGTGGGTTGTGATCCCCTTGGGGGTTGAACAACCTTTCCACAGGGGTCACAGGAGTCATCTAAGACCAGTGAAAAACACATATTTCCCATGGTCTTAGGAACCTCCTCTATCCCTCTCCAGGTGGGTCCACCCACATACAGATATGCCCACATATGAGTATTAAAGGGTCACAGCATTAGGAAGGTTGAGAACCACTGTTCTAAATCTATATGATCCTTGACAAATTCCAATAGGTATTACGCCCAGTATCTGAGTATGCTTTTTTAATAAGAAAACAAACACTATCCAATGTTAACTCTCTTGACTCCCCTCCTTCTACATCTTAAAACTTCCTGATATCTTCACTCATTCCTTTTTCCTTTGTTTTGTTCTCAAAGGGAGAAGGCCCCTCCTTTCCAAGACTTCTCCATATATCTTAAATTATTCCCCCCACCATTTCTTCCATGATATCCCTTCATTCTCTCTCTTGTATCTCTAACCTCTCCCTTGTTCTTCCCTCTCTCTCTACAAACACATTGTTCTTTCCATTCTAAAATAAAACTTTTTTTCCATTTTTCAATGTCCTCAGAGAATCTTTACCCAAGACATGAATCCTTTCTACAACATCTCCAACAGCCAGTTGACACCAAAAGACCTCCAGGCATGAGGCAGTGTGATATATATAGTGGTTAGAAAGATGAACCTGAAGTCAAGACAACTTGGGCTCAAATCCCATTTTAGACACTTAATAGTTTTGTGGACTCGAACATGACATTTAACCACTCTGAGCCTCAGTTACCTTACCTGTAAAGTCAAGCTAAAAACAGCATCAATTTCACTGTTATTGAAATATCAGCTATTAATTCCTCCTGAAGCAGCTGGTTCCATTCATATAATCTCTAATTATTAAGAAACTGTTCCTTACATCTAGTTGAAATCTGCCTCTTTCCAACTTCCAAATGTAGGTCATAGTTCTTTCCTCAGAGACCAAGCAGAAGTACAGTCACTCTTTCACAAAACAACTATTCACACATTTAAAGATGACAACCTTATGGCCTCTTCTCAAAGCTAAATGTCCTATCTTCAAGAGATCCTTTGACAACTAGTTTCCATGCCATAATTCTTATTCCATACCATAATTTCCACTCATAATTCTTATCACCCTCCCCTGGATACATTCTGGCTTGTTAATCTTTTCTAAATAATGTGTCACCCAAGAACTTAACACAATATATCAGATATGGCTTTAAACTACTGTCCCGTTCATCACCTCATTTTTACTACCAAACAGACTAAAAGAGTAGTTTATACTTACTGCCTTCATTTTCTTGGCACCTACTCACTCCTCAACCCCTTGGAATCTGTCTTCCGTTTCCACCATTTTACTAACTTACCGATGGTTGCTAAAGACCTGTGTCACTAGATCCAATATGTAAAGGTCCTGTAACCACTTGGATCCACAGCCTCTGACATCAACATATACTAAAAATGATACAGAAATATAAAATATAGCTCAGAAAGTACTTATTTTACCTTAGCCTGTGTTCCTATCATTGGCAGACATGATGGAGAATTCTGTGCCTAAGACCTCAAGCAGCTGACACCATAGCCCAATGCACAAGTTCCCCCCAGAAATACACACAAGACAGAATCACAGAGATACATGGGGAAACCAACCCAGGTAATCAGATTCCTTAAGGCTATATTACTATGCTGTAAACTTTGTAGTATAAAGAGCACTCACTTGGTTCTCTTGCTGTTCCCAGTCTTCTAACATAATCACTTCTACACTTACACCTGAGGTCTAGCATAAATACACCTGCTCAGGAACCTGAGTTACCTATGAGTAACCTCAGAGTAGAAGAAAGGCTAATGTCTTTATTAGGATTTTTTTTTTGCTTTTTGGAGAACAATTGGGGTTAAGTGACTTGCCCAAAGTCAAACAGCTATTTTTTGTGTCAAGTGTCTGAGGTTGGATTTGAACTCAGGTCCTCCTGACTCCAGAGCTGGTGCTCTATTCACCGCACCACCTAGCCACCCCCTTTATTATGATTATTGGCAGAAACTGATGCTTTGCTCATCCCAAGGTTCAAATGCCCTATCTTCTTGACTGTGCTAACAAAAAAAGGAGGGGAGCAGTTTTTCTTGGGCTTTACTTCCCCTAAAGTCTGCAAAACCTGATACTGTTAACCATTCCTCCCACCTTTCTCTCCCCTTGGATCTCTTTCTGTCTTTTTGAACAGCTTTTCTTCCTACTCCTTTCACCATTTATTCAACAACCATTCAACAAGTATTTATTACTTTATTATATACACTCACTTACTATGTGCCAGGCACTAAGAATACAAAGATGAAACCAAAAACAATCTTTGCCTTCAAGGAGGTTGCATTTTACTGAGAGGGAACTATACCCAAATTTTTATAAATATAAAATACATACGAAGTAATCTCAACAATAGGAGAGAACAGTAACAAGGGCCTAGGGTAAGGAAAGGCCTTGTATAACAAGTGGCACTTGAGTTAAGCCTAGAAGGAAACCATAGATTCTAAGAGGAGGTAAAAGGGGTGTTCTAGGCATGAAGAATAGATAGCCTATGAAGAGACACACACACAGGCTATGGAGTGTGTTTGGCTAGGACACGGAGTGCAGAAGTACAAAATGCAGTCAATCAAAAGTGCTTACAATATGCTAAGCATTGTGCTGGTCTCTATTCTCAATGTGCAAAACTTAAAACTTAAAAGGAAGATGGGAGTCAGATCATGGCAGGCTTCAGGCATCCCTAACTTTGCAAAGTAGATACATCAGAGTCACCTTATACTACTCCCTTTCCCTAACCACCTCCTTCTCTCCACCATCCCCAATGGTCTCATCCAACCATTTTGCCAAGTTCCATTGACACTTTAAGAGTCTGGTAGGCTTGGCTGAGTCAGGTGGGGCATATGGCTCTTACCTTCCCAGTACAATAAGAAAGGACTAACATTTTGGGAAGACAAATTGACCCATTAAATGGTAGAATCCATAGCACTCCTAAAATTTTGCCTACTGAGCTCACTCAAAAGATTAATCTGAGTCTCTTCTCTGGCAATTGGTTTTCCTGATTATCCTTTTGGAATCTGACATTCCACAGACTCACTAAAACCAGTCTCTTCTGGGATCTCATTTTATGATTGTTCACCTTCTAATTCATACATCCATTCTCTCCCTTCTCTCTAGGTGTTTGACTCATCACCATCCAGCTGCAGACAGGACATAACAGTTTTGTTTTCCCCCTAGACAAATGATTTCCAAATAGCTAACAACGGTGGAACCACTCAACAAGTTCATAAAATGTGTGAAGGATCTGTGCTTTTGACAGTTTCAAGAACTCTTGGTTTAGGAATTCTCTCTAATAATTCATGTAGCAATCCATCTGTGACTCTGTAAATTAGTGCTATGGATTCACCTGAATCACAAAAGACATTAAGCATCTTGTTCAAGGTCACAAAGCTATTTAGTGTTGGAGACAGAATTTGAATCCAGCTCTTCTTGATTCTGTGATGATGCAGTTTCTCTGTGTGACAGTATTGTGTAGAAATGGCAGAGCCACTTCCTACACCACAAATCTCCCAGTAAGTGGCACCAAAGATGACAAAACTAGCAATAAGAGACTCAGAATTCTGAGGTCCCTTCCACCTCCAGAGCTACGACCCTAAGATCCTGTATTCTTCTCTACCTTTACATGCATATACTGTAAATTTTGCACCCTGTGATCCTTCATGGGCAACATAATAAGTGCCTGCCATAGAAATACATTGAACCCTCCCTCTGTCTAAGGCCTTGAGACTCCCTTAGGCATAGCTTCTTTATGAGATCTTTTTATTAATTCAGTAATGAAATCCCCTTACATCAAATTCTGCTCTATAGCAAGGTGCATTAGCTCTGCTGACTTTCCAAAAATAACAAAACCAGATGATCTTAGTTTAAAAAAAAAAGACATAGATAGGGGATTGCACTAATTAAACACTTTGACTTCTATAGGTTTAGATTTTGCTAGCTAAGGTTTAAAATTCTATGTTGTTCGTTCAAAGGAAAACTCACAGACATAGACATAAAACTGGAAAGGACCTTTAAAGTAAATCAAATTCAACCCCCTCATTTTACACATGAAGAAATCAAAGCCCAGAGGGCCTAAGTGATTTGCCCAAGGTCTCAAAGGCAGTAAGTGGCAGAGCTGAGATATGAAGAAATAAGAAATACCAAAAAAAATTTTTTAACAGCATATATGAAAGTGGGAAGAATACAGCCTATAACTGATTTTTTTTGCAAGGTACTGTTAAAATACCTGAAATTCTCACAACTACCTTTGAATTAAGTCTGAATTTCTGCTATGGGGATAGATTTTGATCAGAATATTTATGCCTTTTATCAAAAGCTCATTTACACAAATGCTTTCAATTAGTCAAATAAAATTCTTTTCCATGAAAAAAGGTAGAGTGGTATCATAGCACCGCTATGTACAAAGAAGCTAAGATAAATAATGTCCAAAGGACACACTCCATGACATGCCCCAGCATTGTTTAGGAGAGATGAATCAAGTTGTGTCTTTTCACTGTTGTCCAAAACTCAGATCTCTGGTTCACTTTAGAAGTTTGTCCTCTGGGAAGACTCTATCAGACTGTATTAAAATAGAATATCACATGAGATTCATATATATTCAGTCAACCACAGAGCTGCCAGCAAGACAACATTCTAAGACAAGTTAAGAAGGGGCTTAGTGGCTCCAGAGATTTCAAAGCATCACAGACTTAGAGTTGGAAGGAATCTCATGAGCCACACCCCCTTGTTTTGCTACAGCAAGTATAGTCACAGCTACCATTTGGATCATGTTTGCTATGTACCAAGAACTGTGCTTTATTGTTGTCTCATCTGATCCTCAGAACAACCCTGGAAGGTAGGCGTTATTATTATCCTCATTTTTTTGTCTTTTTGGAGGGGAGAAGGCAGGGCAATTGGGGTTAAGTGACTTGCCCAAGGTCACACAGCTAGTAAGTGTTAAGTGTATGAGGCCGCATTTGAACTCAGGTCCTCCTGACTCCAGACCAATGCTCTATTCACTGCACCACCTAGCCACCCCATTATTATCCCCATGTTACAGGTGAGAAAACTGAGGGAGACAAAAGTTAAGTTACTTGTCCAAGGTTACGTAGTAGTGTCTGAGGCTGGATTTGTACTCAGGTCTTCCTGATTCTAAGTCCACTGCACCACCTAGATGTACGTGGCAAGGCCCAAGGGTACTCAAGGCACAATACAGGGTATCCCTAAAGTCTGGACACATACTGGACACATACTCACTAACTGTATATTTTTTTAAAATGCAATGAATGAAATTTTCAACAACATTTTATTTAATTAGCATAAATTTTAACCATGACAATTTCATATGGAATAAAAGCTTTCATCACCTATTGGGGATAATTTTCCATATTAATGAAACTGATTTAATTAAATTAATTAATGAATGAGATTTCCTGTGTGTCTCCTATGTCTTCCTATGAAATCTCATTTATGCTAATTAAATAAAGTTAATAAAATGTTGTTGAAAATTTCATTCATTTCATTTCTTGAAAATATGTATAGTTAATGAGATTTCCTATGTATCTAGACTATAGGGACCCCCTGTAGTAGGGCAGATGATAATAATTTTATCAGATTTTTTCTGAAATAATAATAATAGCTAGCATTTATATAACACTTTAAGGCTTGCTAAGTATTTTACATAAGTTATCTTATTTGACGCTCAAAGCAGCTCTGTGATTTAAGTGCTATTGTTATCACTATTTTGCAGAAACTGAGGAACAGAGAGGTTGAGCAACTTTCCCAGAGTCACACAGCTAGTGTGTAAGACAGGATTTGAACTCAGGTCTTCTAGGCTCCATGTCCAACACTCTTTCCAGTATGCCACCTAGCTAAAGGCTTACTCCAATGATACATCATAGAACAGATACAATGTTTGGTTCTTAAAAGCCAAGTCATCAACTCCTAAATGTCCATCTGGTGTCTAATTCTCTGGCTGTCATTTGAGAATAAATCTCCTTAGCTTTGGAGAGGCTCATGCAGGTTGGGCCACCATGAATTTATTTTGGTCACATCAACTCATAAAACCATTTCCACCTGAGGCATGGAGGGGGTCCTACTTGATAAAGACTAATCCCTGAATTAACTCAAAACTGTTTGGGGTATTGAAATTAGTAGGGGCAGGGAAAACAACAAATGACAGCAACTCTGGTCATGTCTCTGTCTCTACAGCGATCTTGAGTGTAAGTGAGTTAAAAACAGACCCTCTTTTTGAACAGAACACCAGCCCTGGAATCAGGAGGACCCGAGCTCAAATTTGGCCTCAGATACTTAACACTTACTAGAAATGTGACCTTGGGCAAGTCACTTAACCCTAACTGCCCTGCCCTCCCCGCTCCAAAAAGCAAAAAAAAAAAAAAAAAAAAAAAAAAAAACCAGACCCTCTTTTCACTAGTATTTATCTTCCCATGTCATACCTGCCCCTTGGTTTTAATTACACTAAATTAGCTTGTCATTTTGTAAAAGAGAGACCTTTGGTCTTCAAAAACTTAAGTTTAGGGGGCAGTTTAGTGGCACAGTAGATATACCACCATGGCCTGGAGTCAGGAAGACCCAAGTTCAAATCTAACCTAAGACTAGCTGTGTGACCCTGGGCAAGTCACTTGACCCCTATTTGCTTTGTTTCCTCATATGGAAAATGGGGGTAATAATATCACTTAGCTCTCAGGGTTGTTGTGGAAATCAAATGAGATGATCTTTGTAAAGAGCTTACTTAACACAGTGCTAAATGGTTAGTTATTATTATTAAAAGCAAGTATTTCCATAGACAAAGGAGCATAAAATACAAGCTAAAAACCAGATTTGGGGGGGCCATCAGGCAGGAATTCTGTGTGTGTGTGTGTCTGTCTGTCTTTCTCTGTCTCTGTCTCTCTGTCTCTGTCTCTCTCACTCACTCACACACACACACACACACACACACACACACACACTTTTTACAGAGGCCTCCGCTCCTCCTGTAAGTGGAACCAATGGGAGATACCCTGAGGAATGCTTTTAAAACAGGCTTATCTTTGCTAGTAGACACCTGCTTCTTATGTCTGTCTCATAATAAGTATAGCGTGCTCCAGTTTCCTTACTGACCATGAATCTCATTATCAATGCCTTGTCAGTAGAAGGATTCTGAAGCAGATACTGTCCAGTTGGAAAAGCTTCAAGGCAAATGCCGTTCTCAGTCTGCCAACCTGAACAGTATCATTTCAAAACACTCTTGCTACCATTCTCTCCATAGAATTGCAAAGGGAGTCCTACCAGCACTTCAGAAAACTGATACTGTATTGTTTTTCTGGAGGGGATAAAAATGAACAAACTCCACATAAGAGTCTCAGAACTACCACTCCCTCTGCTGAAGAACAATGACTGCCTTCCCCCCCTTCCTCCCATCTCCCTCCAGCAAACTGCAGGTTGGAAAGGGAGTTTAATATGCCAGTCCTACAGCTCAAAATTGCATACCCTGCTATTCTCTACAATACCAAGCAACCGAGCTTTCACACCCACATATCCTGTACCTCATGCAATTACCTCCAACTACTGAGTCGGAAATTAAAATTATTTGGTTCCTAAGGACAATGTTAGGAGAATGACATTTAACTCTCTGACAGGCCTAGGTATATTCACAAAAGGGAAAAAAACAGCATTTGAAATGTGTTGCCAATGCTCTGTTTTACTGGTAATTTGACTGTATTTTCAAGGATGCTTTTTTTTTAATATAATTTTTAAGTAACGATTCATCCCACGGTGGGGGTGGGGGAGGGATGTAGCATGCTGTACCATTCCTCCTCTTCCTTCCTGGATAACTACCAAGGGCTCGGGGAGCCAAGTGTGTGGTATGATCTTTACAGCAGTAAAGTCAACAGCTGGCTTTTTGGCATACTGCAGTGAAGGCACTGAAATGAACCAAAGCATCACATGGCCAAGTTACTAATTCTGTATCTTTATGGCTCAGAAGTCAAATTCCTCTCCAGCACATTAAATGCCAAGATGTATACAAAAGTGTATGAAATCTGGCTGAGATACGGAAGTAGAAGTATTTTGTTGTTTTTGTTGTTGTTGTTGTTGTTGTTAGGCTCCTACAAAGATGGCACAAAAAAAAATCAACAGCATGGCAACTGTACCTGGCTGGAAGCTTGTTGTTGGGAAAGAAACTTAGTCTAAACAAACACTGCTGGGCTTTACAATCTAGCCTACAGCTGCACAAGGTACCATAAATCCTATAAATGACAAAGTAAAAACATGGAAGCAAAAGACCTCCAAAAGAAAGGAGGAATAGAGAAGAAGGGAATTCATAGCATCACAGGAGCACAGATTTAGAGCCTGAAGGATCTTAGAAATAATCTGTTCTATCCTCTACAGGTAGCTAGGTGGTATGGTGCATAGAGCACTGGTCCAAGAGTCAGGAAGACTCAACTTCCTGTGTTCCAATCCAACCTCACACACTTATTAGCTGTGTGATCCTGGGTAAGTCACTTAACCCTGTTTGCCTCAGTTTTCTCATCTGTAATGACAAACCACTCAAATACCTTTGCCACAAAACTCCAAAACTGAGATTACAAAGAAAAGTTGGACACAACTGAACAACAACACTCCAACCTCCTCATTTTACATGTGAGGAAATTGAGACCCAAAGAGGTCTTGCCTAAAGTCACACAGGCAGTATTGGAAGCAGGAACTGAACTCAGGTCCTCTAACTCTAGAGTCAGTGTCTTGAAAAGAGTGTTGGATAGTGTGATAAAGGATCTGGATTTCAAATCCTACCCCTTTCCATGGTGTGACCTTGGATAAGTCATTTAATTTCTCTGGGTCTCAGTATGCTCCTATCTACAATGAAGAAGTTAGCCTACACAATCTCTACGGTTCTTTCTAGCTCTAAGTCCTATGATCTTAGACTATTAGTAAGTTATTGGATTAAAAGCCCTAATTATACATTCTAAAAATTTCTTCCTAGGACCTTGCAAATAAACAAATTATTCCTTGACTATCTACTGTGCCCTTTATAGGCAATGTGGAAACTCTAGCAGCTTTCCTAGTAAATACAGGGATAAATCAAGAATGTTTTTTGTCCCATTTTTCTTCTATTGTTTGACATAGTTCTATAAATGCCAGCAATAGCAACAAAACAATAAAAATAAATTAATGGATAAAAGATAGGTAAAGAGGAGACAAGACTATCCTTATATGCTGTTGACATGATCAGATTCACTTAGAAAATCCAAAAGATTCAGACAAGAATCTCATTGGGACAATAGCTTCAGTAAAGTTTCATCCTACAAAATAAGCCCTCAAAAATCAATGGCATTTCTACAGAATAATAACAAAATCCATGAAATAATGATAAAAAAGGAAATCCCATTTAAAATAACTTACCAGATGCATAAAATACGTGGAACCTGATTATCTACTAGACCAGTGGTTCTCAACCTTCCTAATGCTGTGACCCTTTAATACAGTTCCTCATGTTGTGGTGACCTCCAACCATAAGAATATTTTCATTGCTATTTCATAACTGTAATTTTGGTACTGTTATGCATCTATCTGATATGCAGGATGTATTTCCCTTGTTACAAAGTGAACATAACCCACAGGTTGAGAACCGCTGGACTATACAATTTATAAAATCATACCTTGCATAGTATGGATTGTCCTTGTCAAATTAATAAGCAATAGACTTTAAACATTTAGTATAATCAAGGAGGAAAGATCAACAATTAGCTTTTTAAAATAACTTTGGGAAAGAAGGAATGAGGAAAGAGAAGGAGAATTATTTGTAGAGTAGTCTTCACTTTTTTATTACAGATTACTTTTCACAGGAGGAGACATAGGCTATGGTTAAATTGGCCGTTTAATTGCAGAAAATCCTGAGCTTCAAACACCTAGAAAGGAAGTACAGCAAGAAGAAATAATACTCAGCAGACAAATTATTTCATGTGAATTCTCATTCATATGCAGGGCCTGCCTCCAAAATCAAAATAATTTTTTTTCCTTCTTCAATCACCAAATTGGGTTAATGCCTAAAGCATCACGATCAAAAAGCCAACTGATTTATTTCTCAACGAACAAAATTTAAGCAGGATGGTGTAACATGTTAAGCAGTCCAACAGGTACCTTACTAACATATCATTTCAAATTAACTTCACAATTGATTCTTTCTACACTGTTATGAATAAAGACTTACCTTATCCACTCAGCATTCTTTCCATCCTCAGATTTTCTTATAGCCCTCATGGTCCCTATCATACCCTCTTATATTATAATTATTTGTGAATAGAATATGGCTGCCCCTCCTCCTAGTAGAATTTAAAATCCCTCAAAGCTAGGACATAGTATCTATTTATTTAAGTTGTATTCCAATACTTAACACACCCAGAGCCTTGAACATTTGTATGCAAATATTAGAAGGCTGAAGGAGAATCTTGAAGCAGAATGAGACAAGATCATTACTTACCAGAGTCTCTCCCCTAAGTAGGTTAGATCTATCCTTTTTCTAAAATATAAGGAAGCTGTCCCAAGACTTGAATTGGTCAAGGGGATCAAGGCTCAAACACAGTTAATCTCTATTGCAGCAGCTTCCTAGTGGCTTCTGACAATGTTGACATGGCTTTCTGATCACATAAGGACAAAAAAAAAAGACCTGCCCTCAAGAAGTTAGATCCCTTTACTGGATGTCTCAAAGTCATAGATGATCAGAAGAAATTCAGTGCCAAAGAGAGGATATGGACAAAACAGGAACATGATAAATGTTGGAGATATGGGAAAGGTGGAACACTAATTCATTGTTGGTGGAGCTGTGAGCTGATCCAACCATTCTGGAGGGCAACTTGGAACTATGCCCAAAGGGCTATAAAAATGTGCACACCCTTTGACCCAGCAATACCACTTCTAGGACTGCATCCCAAAGAGATCATAAAAATGGGAAAAGGATCCACATGTACAAACATATTTATAGCAGCTCTTTTTGTGGTAGGCAAGAGCTGGAAATTGAGGGGATGCCCATCAATTAGGCAATGGCTGAACAAGATGTGGTATATAAATGTAATAGAATACTATAGTGCTATAAGAAATGATGAACAGATTGACTTCAGAGAAAGCTAGAAAGACTTATATGAACTGATACTGAGTTAGGGGAACAGAACCAAGAGAACACTGAACACAGTAAAAGCCACAGTATGCAAGGACTGATTTTGATAGACTTACCCCTTCTCAGCAATGCAAGGACCTAAAATAACTCCAAAGAACACGATGGAAAATGCCATCCATATCTAGAGAAAGAACTATAGAGTCAGAATGCAGAGCAAAGCAGACTATTGTCTTTTTTGTTTTGTTTTGTTTTGTTTCTCATGGTTTCTCCCATTCATTATAATGCTTCTATGCAACTTGACTAATGTAAAAAATGTGTTGAAAAAGAACGTAAGTGTAGAACCTATTGCATAGGTTCTATTGCATAGCAGCGGCCTCCACTGGGCTGCTTCAGAGCCCTCAGCCTGCAGATAGCAGGGGGGCTGAGGCGATTGATCAGGGCCAAGGGCTCTTGGGTTAAGTAGCCTGGATCTGGATCATGGTCTTGAGTGGTGGTCCTGGGGTGCGCTTTCAGTGAGCCAAAGCTGGGGGGGGGGCTGCAGCATTCCACTAATAGCTCCGGCAGCTGAGAAGGCCCCAGCAATTTGGGACAGAGCTTTTCCCCTCCAGGAAGCAGAGTTCCACAGAGCTAAAAAAAACAAGTAATTAATAGACTGGCCAACATGAGGAAAAGGAGGCAAAGTAAAAATACCAGTAAAACTCTAAAATCATTTCTTGTAGAAAAAAAAAACAAAGCATGGAGCTGGAGGAAGACAACTCAGTCAGAACTCCCTCACCAAATGCTTCCAAGACACTGGAAGAATTCCTACTAGCTATACATCAACTGAAAAAGGACTTTGAAAACCAAATAAGAGAAGTGGAGGA
>CM053593.1:271512028-271553824 GCA_028646575.1 Pseudocheirus occidentalis
TTGCAACTGGAATTTGGCAACCTGTAGAGTAACAGTTCTCAAACTTTTTGGTCTCAGGAGCCCTTTACACTTTTTTTTTTAATTGGAGGACTCCCTTTAAACTCTTAAGAGTTATTAAGGACCCCAAAGAATTTTTGTTTGAGTTATAGCTCTCCATATTTAGCATATTAAAAAAGTAAAACTGATCATTTTACTATATTAATTTATTTCAAAATAATAAACCCATTATATGTTAATATAAGTACCATTTTAATGAAAAATAACTCATTTCAAAAACAAAAATTTAGTGAGTGTGGCATTGTTTTACATATTTTTTTCAAATCTCTTTAATGTCTGGCTTAATGGATGACAGATGAATTCTCTACTTTGCTTCCACATTCAATTTATTATGATAAGTTATTTTGGTTGAAGTACATGAAGAAAATTCAACCACAGATTTTCACACAGATATGTAGAGTTAGCAAGTCCTGGCATCTGGAATAAACTTGGGATAGGCAGTTACTTTATTCTACTGGACAAATAACTTCTCAGTAATATGAGCATAATTTTGACTTCCTGAACTCCTTGAAAGGGTCTCAGGACCACACTTTGAGAACCAATGTTGTAAAGCAAACTTAGGTTAAAGAGAAAAAAGGAGCTACTAGGCCTTTCTCTCCCTGCTCCTTCTTCTCTCTCAATATCAAGCCACATCTGGATGCTGCTATGGAGACAGAAGAGGATACTGGATAGGTTGAAATTGTCACTGTTTCTGTCTTAGACATGGTAATTTACTGACCCCAACCTCCGCCAAAAAGCTCGAGTTGCCCTCCCTTCGCCAGCCACTGACCTTTTTGTGACTGCTCCCTCCTGGGGGGCAGCAGCCCAGCTCCGCCTCCCCTCGACGGCTGCTCCTCAAGTAGGTCACCTGCCTCCTGCTGGCAGCTGGGGGCCGAGAGTGTCCCTGTGGCAGGTGCACCCCAGGAGGCGGGGGCACTCCTGGCAGCAGCTGCTGCAGCGCAGGGGCATCCGGCCAGTCCGGCGGGGAGCTGCTGGAGGGCAGTCCGGGCCCCGAGCTGTCCCTTGAGGACCAAGAGCGCTTCAGCTCCAGGGTGAGCTGCAGGCAGAAAAGGAGCGCGGCAGAGAGCAGGCACAGGCGGAAGGCACAGCACCTCCACAGCGGTTTCTCCTTAGCCATCCTGCCTTGCTGGGCTGGGCCCGTCCAATGGAGGGTGATCAGAGTTCCATGTGTGAAGGAATGGGGAAGCTCGCCCTCACGGGACCTCGCTCTGCAGCAGGGATTATCCCCATCCCTGGGCTTCGTGAGCTCGTTCTTTCCCTATCTATCTCCTTTCTTCTTTCCCTTGGCAGACGGGGCAAGCCCACAGGGCAGGCAGGCAGCCGCCTGGAGCTCTGGGATGGGTGAGGGAGGAAAAGAGGGATTTGGAAAGGGAACCCGAGCTCGCTGGCTGCAAAGTTTGGAAACTCCCCTCGGCCGGCACAGGACACAGCTCAGACCCGCCTTCCTCCCTTACACTCAATGGGAACCTTTGCGTAATTTTATCCGGTGGCCGGGGCGGTCAGCTAGTAACTTGGCGCTGCGCGGACAGAGAGTGGTGGGCAGATGGGATGGGGCAGGGGGCGGGAGGTGAAAGCCCAGGGATGCAAATCAAGTTGGGGTCCTCACTCAGACTCGGAGAGAGAGGGACAGCCCCTGGAGCTGCAGGACACTGCCCGGCTGCCCACTGTCCCAAGGACCCCTCTCCCTAATGGTACCTGATCCTCACACAAACGGGGAGGGGGGAGGGAGGGGAGAGCGAGGCAGTGCTTTTCATCAGCTCTAGATCAGGCTAGAGTTGCAGAGACATTTCACCGACTCAAAGGTATGCTCGTAATTAGATCCTGCAGTGTAATTGTCTATATTGCTGCAGGAAAAGTGAGAAGCTGAATGGGGTGGTGGCTAGGGAACCAAACTTGAGGTCACAAAGATCTGGATTCAAGTCCCACCTTCCACATATATACTGACTGTGTAATCTTGGACAAATCCCATAACTTTTCGGTGCCTCCCTCTGTTCTCTCAGACTACAAATTACAGATCAGCTGCCAGTCAGCATCAGACAGAGTGGAAAAGATCTTAGGCTCCGGAAATAGCTGGATTTAGTTCCTGCCTCTGAGGCTTAAACTATATGTAGATAAGACTTTGGCCAAATTACTTTACCTCCCTGAGCCTCAGTATCCTCTGTCTAAAACGAGCTTTGGACTAGATGGTCTGAGGTCCTTTCTAAGCTACACATTTGTGCTTTTGTACTATTGGTTTGCACACCAGGAGTTTGACACAAGGATGACATCATAGTTCCAGACCCTCTCTAACCATCCTCTCCATTTCCCCCCACCCCCACCCAACACACACATACATCTCACCAGACTACAAGGAAAGCACAAAATGACAGGCAAACTGTCAGGTTTGCTATTGGGAACAAATTCTGATTGTCAAGCAGTTTATGCCATAAACTTCAATGACTCTGTGATCCCATCCATGTGGGTCCTCCCTCCAGCAGCTCAGATGGCAACCCAGGAATCTCTTTTCAGCTCATGCCATTGAATATAACATAAAAAATAGATCAAACTTATACTCAGGTTTACAATTTCTCTCCCTTTAAAAAAAATCATAGTACAGATACTCCTTGCACATCACAACTTTCCCCATGGCAGTTTCAATATATGACAGGTTGGGCATAAGAAATTAAATGGGAATTTGGGGGGAGTTTCGCACAAGCCACAGTCAACACCAAAGGCCAGAAGATGATGCAGAAAAAGTTTAGAAACTCAGATATGTATAAAATATATTTCTAGTATTGTATAACATCATCACATTTTATCTTTTAATACCATAATAATTCAGACTTCTTCTCTAGTACAAGGAGAGAGCCAAAAAATGTTTTGCAGATTTTCAGTTTGTGGTCCCCGTGTTATAGAAGAGATAACCTGTAACATGCATAATATTCAAAATAAGAGAGTACTATCTCTAAACTCTTCCTGAAGCCACCCTGTACTAACTCTTAGTGTTTTGATGATGAGCTGGGGTGGGGGAGAGAGTAAGAGCAAGTTAATTTAATTTGATTCAAGAAGTATTTATTGGGGTGGCTAGGTGATCCAGTGAGTAGAGCACTGGCCCTGGAGTCAGGAGGACCTGAGTTATGCAGTTACTAGCTGTGTGACTTTGGGCAAGTCACTTAACCCCAATTGCCCTCCAAAAAGCAAGAAAAAAAAAGTATTTATTGCTCCTGTGTTTAAGGCACTAGAGTAGTCTGTGGAGGTACTAATAAAAAATTTTTAAACCAGTCTCTGCCTTCAGCCAACTTATATTCACCGAGGAGTATACAGCAAATAAGAAAATACAAAAAATTTAGAAAATAATTTTAAGAGGGAGAGATGATTATGACCAGGGTTTCAGGAAAGATCTCATGTAGAAAGTGGCACTTGATTGGTTGGTTGTTGTCCTTTGTTTTCCAAGAGGACCAAAATGACATCACTGCTAAAGTCAAGTTTCAATGTGTCCAACTGTGGTAGATCAGACCAATACAAGCTCAGAATGCTCTACCACAGGTCGGGGCACAAATAGTCCATGGGAACATTTGGGGTGCATTCTCCAAATCTGCGCATCCTTTGAGCTGTTTCAGTTCTGCTTTGTTCATAGAGCACAGCATCTTCTCTGATTATGGTGAGCAGTCCTGTGCCAGTGTTTCCCATGTCACACAATCAATTCCAAAGTTCTTGAGAGAGACCTTGAGAGGGCCCTTGTATTGCTTCTTCTGACCACCATGTGAACACTTGCCCTATGTGAGCTCTCCATAAAACAGTCTTTTTGGCAATTATACATTTTGCATTCCAACAATGTGGCCAGTCCATTGGAGTTCTGCTCTCTGAAGCAGAATTTGAATGCTTGGCAGTTTAATTTGAGTAGAGACTTCAGCGTCTGGTACCTTATCCTGTCAGATGATCTTCAGAACCTTCCTAAGACAATTCAAATGATAGCAATTCAGTTTTCTAGCATGTCACTGGTATACTGTCCAGGTTTCATAGGCATACAACAATGAGGTCATCACAACGGTTCTGTAGACCTTCAATTTGGTAGTCAGTCTAATATTTCTTTCCTCTCATGCCCTCTTTCAGAGCCTCCCAAACACTGAGCTAGCTATGGCAATGCTTGTATCAACCTTATTATCAAGGTGTACATCCCTGAAAAGTACATTACCAAGGTAAGTGAACTTACCCACATCATTCAAAACTTCTTCATTTACTGTAACTATGGATGGTATGATGGGCTGATGGAGTACCTGTGTTTTCTTGGTGTTAATTGTTAGGCCAAAATTAACACAAGCAGCAGAGAACTGATCCATACATCTTAGCTTCAGAGGCTGCATTGAGTGCACAACCATCTGCAAAACAGAAAATCATGCACCAGCACTCCCTCCACTTTGGTTTTAACTTGTAGCCTTTTCGAGTTGAAGAATTTACCATCAGTGTGGTAGCTGACCTTGATGCCATGTTCATCCTCATTGAAAGCATTTGACAACATGGCTGAAAACATCATGCTAAAAAGCACGGGAGCAAGCACACAGCCTTGTTTCACTCCATTGGTGACTAAGAAGGCATGAGAGCATTGTCCATTCCCTAGAACCTGGGAAAGCATGCAGTAATGAGATTGATGTACAATGCTGATGAACTTCTCCAGGCAACCAAATTTTGACATAATTTTCCATAAGCCCTCATAAATAACAGTATCAAAGGCCTTAGTCAGATATACAAACATTGTGTACAGACCTTTGTTCTGTTCCTGGCATTTCTCCTGGAGTTGTCAGGCAGCAAACACCGTATCAACTGTTCCTCGGCCCTTTCTGGAGTCACAGTGGCTCTCAGGTAGATGGCCATCTTCCAAGTGAACGATCAGCCTAGTAAGGAAGACTCTGGCAAGAACTACATTCTGAAGGAAGCCAAGGACTCCACCAGACTTCAGGGAATGTATGCAAAGGCAAAAAGGGACAGATGGAAGGTCTCCTATAGGAAACCACTATGCCCATTTTCTTCTTCTCTATTCCAAACTCTGGTGGAGCAAGCCTCTTGACCCCAAGGCTCCTGTTGTTTCCATGTCAGCAATCACTTCTTTGTTGATCGCAGCCAAGTCCAGAATATCAGGTTACCTTGTTGCTATTTGCATTCAGATGGCTGCTTCTTTGAACTTCTCCTGCCCCACAAGGTGTTTGTTGTTGGTGAGTTGTTTTCAGTCGCCTCTGACTCTTCATGACCCCATTTTGGGTCTTTTTGGTAAAGATAATGGAGCAGCTTGCCATCTCCTTCTCCAACTCATTTTACAGATGAGGGAACTGAGGCAAAGAGAGTTAAGTGACTTGTCCAGGTTCACACAGCTAATAAGTGTCTGAGGCTAGATTTGAACTCAGAAAGATGTGTCTTCCTGACTTCAAACCCAGAATTCTATCCACTGCGCCACATAGCAGGGACTTAAAAAATAATTGTGGACTGAACCATGATGACTGGACTTACTGTAATTTATGTTACATAATTTCATAGCCCTCACTGCTACAAGAAAATCCTCTTACACCTCCTGAATTAACTTGCTATCCCACTAACCATAGAGGTTCTTCTTAACCTCATTTCTCTTTAAACTCCAATGGCTACTTTAGGTAACACATGTTTCCCTATTGACCTTATCATGTGATGTCATTTCTCATTGGGATACAACAACAATAACAAATATTTATGAAGCACCTACTATCTGCCAGCAATTGTGCTAGGCACCGAGGAAACCAAGACAAAAATGAAACCCTTTCCTGCCTTTCAGAAAGTTTCCATTCTACTAAGCACAAGAAAGGTATGTATGAATGAAGGGCAAAAAAAAAATGCAAGGTATGTAGGGAATAAGGAATTATATGGTGCTCCATCATCCTCCAGTGCAAAGTGCTGTCCTTGGTACAGCTTGTGAAGTTGGTATTACAAGGCTTATTTTCCCCTTCATGGAAGATGGATAAACTAAAGCACCAAGAAATGAAATGACTCTCCAAAGGCTTCACATGGAGCCAAGATTCCAACCCAGATGTTTACTAACTCCAGCATTCTTTCCATTCCATCATAAAGCTAGTATATAGCGTATGTCAGGAGGGGAAGATTTATACCATTAAGCTTATACATATGAAGTACTTCATGGTCATGAAGAATTTTGCTTATTCTCTGATTTGACCCTCATCAAGCCAGCGATCATCAGGTGCCCCCATCCCACTCTCTTTTGTACAGTGGAGGAAGTTGGGTAGGTGAATGAAGGGTAACAGTTCCAGAGTTAATTATAATAATGGTAATAGCTAACATTTTTATGACACATAATGGTGCAGTGAATGGAGCTCCACACCTGGAGTTGGGAAGACCTGAGTTCAGACGGGGTTGCAGACACTTACTAGCTGTGTGACCCTCAACATGTCACTTAACCCCCATTTCCCTGAGTTCCTCATCTGCAAAATGGGGACACACCAGAGAAGGAAATGGTGAACCCTCCAGCATCTTTAACAAGAAAACCCCAAATGGGGTCACAAAGACTCAACAAGACTGAGTAACAAACAACAAAAGACATAACAGACACTATGCTAATGGATTTGTAATTATTATCTCATTCAATTCTCATAACCACCTTGGGAGACAGGGGCTATTATCATTCCCATTTTATAGATGAGGAAACTGAGACGAACGTAGATTAGGTGACCTGTCCAAGTCTCTACAAGTAGTTACCCAAGTAGCCACACAGCTAGTGTGTGTCTGAGGCTGGATTTGAATTCAGGTCTTCCTAACTCCAGGCCCAGTACTCCATCACTGGGCTAACCCATAATTGCACCAAAATAGAACAAGTAATGTAGCGCTTCATGTCTTGCAAAATTTCATATATATATATACACACACACACACACACACATGTATATATGTATATATACACATATATGTGTGTGTACATAAGTACATATGTATACATACATACACACATATACTATATTAACTCTGGGGTATCCTCATCTCCATTCATATTGATAAGCTGGATCCCCTGGAGTGAGGTCCCCTATACCTCCAATATTCTTATACCTAAGAGTAGACAAAAATAGAGACAATAGACAGATGCAACATCAGGGTCCTGTGTTCATGGGCCACAAGGTAGTGGGAAGATAAAGACCTGATGCCTCGTTCCCTACCAAGGACTTACAGAAGTCCTTGCTGCCTCACTGAAACATGGCCAAGAAGAGAAGAAGAAATATGTGTCTGGTTAATGCTTTTGAATGCAGTTTCAGTTCCAGCTCAGCCACGAAACAAAACATTCTTCTTCACGTGATACGGAGTCTAGAAACAGAGTCCCTGCACCTGCTCTGAATTGGGAAGCAGGACCCTTCTATTACATGTCATTATGTCTTAGCAGAAGCAGGCTCCACAGCCTCTCGCTTGAGAGTTGGTAGCAAGCAGGGTATGATGTAGTCTTTGAAGGTGCAGTTCCCATTTGTCAGACTTTCTTTACACACATGACCTCATTTGCTCTCCATGAGAGAGATGGGTACTATAGATAGTACTTCTCCACATTTTAAAAATGGGGAAATTGAGGCTATGAAAACTTAAGCCACACATCTAATTAGCATATAGAGCAGCAGGACTTAAATGCACGTCTCTCCTAACTATAAGCACAGAATATTTTTACTGTGATACTATGCTGTCTCTGTAGTCAGATCTATAAGAGAGCCCAATAAAATGGCTGGATGTGGTGGTCCACACTTGGAATCTCCACTACTGGGAGACTGAGGCTGTTCCATTGCTTATGCTCTGGAGGTCTAAGATGTAGGAGGACAAAAGCTGATCTGATATCCACACCAAGTCTGGTACTACAATGGTGAGCCCCTGGGGGAGCAGGGGGCCCTGGGCTGCCTATGAAAAGGCAAAGCAGCCTAGGTTGGAAAAAACAGAGCAGGCTGTATCTTCAATGTCAATCAGATCAGCCAGGGGCATGCTGGTAAATTTTTAGCAACTGTCCAAAAATGTATACACAACATCATTTTAAAAATCATTTTATTTTAAATTTATGGAATAAAACAAGCATTTCCATAATATAATATACTAAAAAGAAAAGATGATTGCCCATGAAACTACAAATCTATTATGTACAACTTGATATTTCCTTTAAATATACAATAAAGCTATCGTGCAAATTTCTTTTTTTTCTTTCCCTTCCCCCTTTAAAGATAATCAACATTACTAGCTTTGTCTCCATCATTTTATTAACCATAGAAGTAAAAAAAAATTGTAAAAGCAAACAAAACAATAAAATAAATTTGCTGATATCCAAGGTCTAAATGCTCACACAGAAAATGTTAACTATTTGTTCTGACAAGTAGATTTGAACTAGCTCCAATACACTCCTGAAACCAGCTCATAAGTGATTGCTGCATTTTCAACCTGGGCAAGAGAGAGAAACCCAGTCTCAAAAAAATGACATTATTTATGACAAGCAACTTTTTTTTAAGCAAACCTTCTAGGTTACATTATGTTCTAGAGTCAAATGCTTTTTAAAAAATCAATGTTATTAGACAAAGCAAGATATGTCCCTTAGATGTTGGAACTTGAAAAAAAGTTAATCTTCTGTAAGATCATAATATGATAAAAATCACATCCACTTAACTTTAAAAAATCCCTTAAATACATACATCCTTGCTGTTCTACAAAGGCACAGAGAAATCTGTTTTATTGTTGAATATTTCCAGCTTCCTCTTCTCCACCCTTCCTCAGTCACCACAGTGACCACAGTACATCAGACCACAGCAAGCCCTCTTGGCTACAAGTCCAGAGTTTATTGGGGGGAGGGGAGTATTTTCCTTTTGAAATCCTTACTTTCCCACAGTCTATTTGTTTGTTTATTTTAGGACTTCTGGTTTAAGTTCTTTCTGTCTTTGAGCCAGTACATACTGTGTTTATTTGTAAGAGGCTTTAGCTTGAACTATCACCTTTAATTCCTATGTAACTATACAGCCTGGACAGCAGAGAGAGACCAGCTATGCACCCTCTCCTAATAACAGTGCTCTGTCTAATTAGAGGCATTTTATATGGAGAGCTTTCTAGTTCAAAATCTCCATTCCAGCCGACCTGAGAAAACCAGTCTATTGATTGTCAGTAATGCAACAAGAACAAGAACAAGAATCATTTTTATCTAATGCTTTAAGTCTTGCAGAGCACTTTATAAAGATTGAGTTTTGGTTATGATCCTTCTTTACAACCTGACTAATATTTCATGTGAATGTATTTGTAGATCCTGTATTTGATTGTATGCCGCCATGGGGGAGAAGGGGGAGGAAAGAAAGGGGGAGAAAATTTGAAACTCAAGGGATTGTGGAACTGAGTGATGTAAACTAAAAGTAAATAAATTTTTTAAAAGATTATTTGATTTGATCCTCAAAGCAACCCCGGAAGGTAACTGTTATTATTATAATACCCATTTTATAGAGGGGGCAGCTAGGTGACACAGTATTTGGAGTGCTGGATCTAGAGTCAGGAAAAGTCAAATTACTGAATTCAAATCTGACCTTAGACACTTACTATCTGTGTTATCCTGGGCAAGTCATTTAACCTTTTTTTTGCCTTGGTTTCCTCATCTGTAAAATGAGCTGGCGATCATGCCAAGAAATGGCAAACCACTCTAGTATCTTTGCCAAGAAAACCCCAAATGGGGTCATGGAGAGTTGGACACACAAAATATAAATAAACAGCAGAGACAGTAAGATGCAAAAGTATTACATTTGAAGGAAGAGGCTTTGTGTTTCAATTCCAGATCTTCTATGTAATTCCTTTGTGACCTTAGGCAAGCTGCTGCTCTATGACTTCGCCCTGATCTATAAAATGAAAGGATTTAGAGTAGATAGTCTCAGATGCCCCTGTCAGTTTTAATGTAAATCTATGATGCTAAATATATTTAAATGTATGATGATAACGATATATTTCTTGCTGGTATGGATCCTATTTTTCTCTCCCACCACCTTTTTTGTGTTATTTCCCAGTGAAGAATATTCTAGATGCTAGCGTAAGTAATAAAAAGGAGACTGACCTCAAAAGAATGAGATAAGTAGAAGAAAGAGATGATCATTTCACAGCTGCCTGATCAATGTTAGTGCCTGGAGGGGATTGTAGAGTTCACCAAGGCATAGAGTCCTGTGGAATGAGGAAGGTCCATCAATGTCAAGAAGAACTGTGGTAACTCAGAACCACCATTGAATGGATGAACAGATTTACAGTGTGCAAATGCAGAAAATTATTTAACCCAGGATTTGTTCCTTGTTGAGGTGATTTATGTGTCAGCCTTTGTAGGTGATAATGTCGGGTAGGGAGCATGTCTGCCAAGATCTTATCACGGGAATAATTCAGAAATGCTTTGGATGATCTTGATGATACCCAGGGTTTCTGCTTATCCACTGAGGTGATCTCCTGCGATAGTGGTCCACATTATTAAAGTTTGGACCTTTAAGGTGGCCCTGCGCCCTCAGAGGAAATATACACAGAACAATGTCATTCTTGAAAAGAATAACTTGACAAACCTAATGTTTTGTCCGTTTCTAGCAGCGGATAGAGCACTGGGCTTAGAATCAGGAAGATTCATCTTCATTAGTTCAAATCTGCCCTCAGACACTTACTAGCTGTGTGACTCTGGACAAGTCACTTAACCCTGTTTACCTCAGTTTCCTCATCTGCAAAATGAACTGAAGAAGAAAATGGCAAGAAAACCCCAAAGGGGGTCATGAAGAGTCAGACACAACTGAAACAAATAACAAACAATAATTTCTACAGTTCTCCAATCAAAAATGTTCATTACACAGGAGGCAACACAAAATAAAACATGAATATTCTCTTAATATTTTTTCTCTTCATTTCACTGTCCATCTCCTTATCTCACTTACTTTCACTGTCCCCGTGCATCATGGTGAGTATATAAAACCCTTCCTTTATCCTTAGGGGAGCATCAGAAGCTGTAGCCTCTACACAGTGTTTCTTTATGTCTAGTATGATAATGAATTTAATGTGGGTCAGTTGGAAGGCTTGGGGAAGTAAATCCAACAGATCACTATTGTAGCTGACAAGCGATCATTCATTTTTGACCTTTGCTTTTCTCACAGAATTGAACTTGTCTGAGTAGTTTCTGGATATGTTTCAAAAATGTGGCAAATCATTAACCACTGAGGCCTGGGTTGGGTAATTAAAACTATGGGTCAGTGGCCCACAGAAGCAGCTTTCATTAGATCATGAATTACAAACCTCTTTGTTGAGGCTGTATTAGGCAGGCTGATGAAATGGAACATTTTTGCTGCTAACCCTCAAGATGCTAAGGATTTCCCTTTGCAAACATACTGGAGACAAATCGTTGTGGTCACTGCATCATTACAACTCTCCCAATCTCCAATCCAAGTCAATAAGCATTTATTAAATGCCTTGTGTATGCACTATGCTAGACACTTCTGGGGAGTGGCAAGGGGTTGGGTGGGTAGGAAGGTGAAGGGGTTGAAACAAAGACAAATCAAAAACATTCTGTGCCCTCAAGGAGCTTACATTCTTGTGGGCTTTACAACAAGTACACTAATGAGTGAAGACATGGTAATTTGAGGACATGAGATAGAAAGAGTAATTAATGAATAGGTGAATCAGGAAAAGTTTCCTATGTATAGGATGAGAGAGGTTGCTGCTGTTTGTGCTTTGTTCTCAAAGAGAACTATGACATCAGGAAGGTGAATCTATGACATGCAAGTGAATTGGATTTAAGTGAGGGAGGGCTGTGCAAAGTCACCAGAAGAGCTCTAGAGGAGGAGGTGAAGGATAGTACATTCCGGACATGGGGCCCATTCAAAAGCACAGAAATTAGAGACAGAGGGTGGAGATCCGGAAACAGCAAGTAGTTTAGTTTGACTGAATGTGGCAACTTTGACTAGAAGATTTTCCAACAGACCACGTCTCTTTATTTTCATGAAGCATTATTCTTCCTTTATAACCGTCTAGCACCTAGGCAACAAAAAGGAAGCAGGCGAAAAATCAGTGACACCCCATTCAAAGAATGGGAGTCATTATCTTTTCCTCCTAGCATCATTTCTCTATAGTTTTTGTTGTAGCTGGTTAATGCACAGCTAGATGGCCCAGTGGATAAAGACTAGGCTTGAAATCCAGCTTCAGACTCTTACTAACTGTGTGACCCTGGGCAAGTCACTTAACTTTGTTTGCCTCAGTTTCCTCATCCATAAAATGACCTGGAGAAGGAAATAGCAAATTACTTCAGTATCTTTGCCAAGAAAACCCCAAGTGGGGTCACCAAGAGTCAGACATGACTGAAAAACAACTCAACGACAAAAGATAGTTAATAAATCTTACCCCCTACCATATACTTATATATGTAAATAGTACTCCCCTCAATATAATCTCCTTGAGGGTAAGGTGGGTCTTCATTCCTGTCTTTATGTCCCTAGTGCCTAGTATAGTGACTGTCACATAGCAGTTACTTAATAAATGCCTGATGATTGATTAGCTTCTGGTTCAGAGTAAAGTAGAAAAAGTTCAGCTGGGATATTTAGGGAGTTTGGGTCCTGCCTGGTGTCCCATAAGTAGGTTCCTTTTCTTCATATCTGTTAAGTCCAGGCCAGGTTAACTTAAGGGAAAAGAAAAGAGAATCTTCCATCACGCCAATTTGCTAAACTTACCCTTCCTTCCAGAAAAAAGAGAAGGGGTAAGTGTGAACAAGCTAGCTAAGTCTTCACCTACCTTGTTTCCTGTTGACATCATATCCTACCTACATTAGACCCTGAATGGTATTTTGCCCTCACAGGTGGTATCTCCCATTGCTACATAGTCTGATACCACAGGTGGTATCTCCCATTGCTACACAGAGTCTGAGCTGCATATTCCAAGAGAAACAATCTCATTGGACAAATGCACCCCCAAAAGTGCTTGAACACACTCAGTCCCAGAGTTTGGACTTAGAATCCAAAATATATGAGTTACATTATATTATATTATATTATATTATATTATATTATATTATATTATATTATATTATATTATATTATATTATATTATATTATATTATATTATATTATATTATATTATATTATATTATGTTATGTTATGTTATGTTATGTTATGTTACATTATGTTGTGTTATATTTATTGTATTTATTGCATTTATTATATTTATTATATTAACATATAATAACTGTGTGACTAAACTTCTGTCTATCTCAGTTTCCTCATCTTTAAAATGGGGGTAATTGCACCTACCTCACAAGAGTATCATGAGGATCAAATAAGAGTAAATATATAAAGAAATCTGCAAACCTTACAACACTATATAAGTGCTACCAAGGTAGTATAATGGGAAGCCCCAGGCCTAGAGGCAGGAAGACTCATCTTCATGAGTTTAAATCTGGGCTGACACTTCCTAGTTGTATGATTCTGGGCAAGTCACTGAACCCTCTTTGCCTCATTTCCCTCATCTGTAAAATGAACTGGAGAAGAAAATGGCAAAACATTCCAATGTTTCTGCCAAGAAAACTTTAAATGGGGTCACAGAGACCCAGATACAACTGAACAATAACAAATTATTATTCCTATTGAACAAACTTCACTACCTGTCATAGCAGCAACCACCCTGGCATACCCAGGATGGTGGCTAGCAAAGGTTCATAGATCTGCTTTACTAGGAAAGATAGCTGTTCAAGTGATCAACAATCTTTTTTTAATTACATTCACTAGTGCAAGGGAAAAATCAGCATTCTGATTCTCTAAACTCCAGAGAAAATCCAAACAAGGAAAATACAAGCAGACAAATGAAGACCAACAGGACTTCTAACTGTCTGAGAAATTAGCACAGATAAGCAGACAGATACAACTGTCTGACCAAAGCAATACATATATAGTTACCAGAGAGAGAAGCATCAATGTCTGGGTTTTTCAAAGCCCAGGGAGTCTCATCTGGTCAAATCACAAGAACACTCTTCCAATGAGTAAGCCACAAAATAAAATGCCAACCTCAGAGTATATATACCCTTTTTAGAGCCAGAGGACATCACAACCCTCTTGACTCAGTGCTGAATTAGATGTAAAGGTGTGAATGCCTTCCAATAAGCAAGTTTCCCTTAATGGGCTCCACTGTAAGACCTATTAATGGGTGGAGAAGATCTTAAATCCCATTAACATTACACCTGTATTGCCTGGTAGACAAAATTTCAAGTCTGATGTCTTTTTTTCAACAAGGGTGGGAATTGTGGAGAATTGCCACAAGAAAAAAAATACCAAAGATTCAAGTACTTTGAAGGAGGGAGGGAAGAAGAAAGTATGGTGGAAATGAAAGCTGGAGGAAAGAATGGAGATTGTGCCACCTTTACATAAGGAGCACAAAAGCTCCTGGTCAACAAGGTGCTCTCCAAAGAGCTTCCTAGGAGAGAGTGATCAAACACAAAGCTTTCTTAAATCCAAAAATTGAATGAAATCAAAGGAGCTGGCAGAACGGTTTTCAGGTGCTGTTGCCTAGATTTTATGAAAATCAAAGGTCACAGAATCAAATGGTTAAAATAATCTGTCTCAAAACACTTGCAGCTGAGGACTGCCCCCCACTCTCAAATCTCCAGTTAACATGATATGTTCCAGAAAGAATTTTCCTGTGGCTACTGATAACTTTGAAGTAGGTTACTTTCCTGGCTGAAAACTTCCCAAAATCCAGTGCCTACACTTCCATTTAAGGGCAAGAAATACCATTGCCAAACTATCTGGATAAAGTGAAATGCAATCTATCCAAAGCAGAAATTTTTTTTAAAAAGTAGTTCGAAAAGAATGCTATACCAAATGACTACAAAAATGTTAATTTTAAAATAATAACAATAGCAACTAACATTTATAGAGCATTTTAAGGTTTGAAAAGGACTTTGCAAACGTTTTCTCATTTTATCCTCATAGCAATCTTAAGTTCTAGGTGATATTTTTATCTGCTTTTATAGATGAGGAAGCTGGGGCAGGTGTGTTTAAGTGACTTGTCAAGGATCACTAAAAGGAGGTAAAACTTTGAGTGACTGAAAAGATAATATTGACAAGGTTCTTAGGACCGGATGCAGAGCAAAATAAGCAGATCCAAGACAATAATATTCATAGCAATGATTAACAACATCAATGAAAAGATCATTAAAAAAAAGTTGAACTCTAATGCAATCAACCAACTGACCAATCGACAACTTTTTATTAAGTAACTACTTTGTGCCAAGAACCTTGCTGGATGCTGAGGATACAAATACTGGGAATGAAGTTATTCTTACTTACATATCAGTGATCGAGAAAAGAGAAAATGAAATTTATCTCCTTCTTCATAGAAGAAAGATAGAACCGACTAGTAGGACAGAATATTGCTATTCATTATCAGACAAGGGTTTTGTGCTGAAAATCCTTCCTTAATGGTTTTCTTTGTCCCAAGGGAGAGTTCAATGGAGGGAGTTGGGGGAGAGGAATGATTGTCATGTAAAAAAGAAAAAAAGACATCAATAAAACAGATTTTCCCTCCCCCCCAAAAAAAGATCAATAATAATCTGAAGAAAACATGATAAAATACACTTCCCTCTTCTTGCCTGAGCGGCAGGGGAATATAAGGGCAGAATATAGTCTCTACATTGTCAGACAAGGTCATTCAATCTACTTTCTGCAAAACTTTTTCATTAAAATTTATTTCTGGAATTAGGATATCTACCATTTCAAATGCATTTGTAAAAATATTACAAATTCTAAAGTAAAATACCATTTTTTACTTATTTTATTACTGCTACAATCCTTGAGACCAAAAGACCTTAGCAACCTGCCTGCTCACTATCTCATTTCCCTACCCCCAGATTCCTAGTGGAATTTCTACACTGATTCATTGTTCTTTATCAGTCAGATGTGTTAACTAAAGTACTTCAACTCATTCTGTGAATTTTTAATCACTTCTTTCTCTCTCTTCCCTACTCCTCACTGCTCCCTTTCCCTGAAAACCCCCATCAAATGACTGATCCATGCAGAGCATATAGATAACTAAAGCCAGAACCAGAACTGAGCTAGAAGGAAAGAAACTGCCTAATACCAGCAGGGGAAACTATAGACTTCATTGATATTTCCACAAGTAAAGCCAATACCAACATCCCAGTTCAATTACCTGATCTGTTAAAACCTTAATCAAACCTCAAAACCTTAATTTTGAGCTAAGACCTGTGTTAGGCACTGGAGTTACAAAGACGAAAAGGGAAAGTCATAGCTCTTAAAGAACTTTTATTTACCCCAGGGGAAAGGAAAAGCAACATATATGCATATGCATGTACACACATATATAGTTACACAGATTTACATGCATGTAAATGTACATACATGTATACACACATATAAGTATATATGTTTGTGGATATAGTCACACAGAGGGCAACTAGGTAGTGTAGTGGATAGAGCACCTGGCTGGGAATTAGGAAGGCTCATCTCTCTAAATTCAAATTAGACATTTACTAACTGTGGGACCCTGGGCAAGTCATTTGACCCTTTTTCCTCGGTTTCCTCTTCTGTAAAATGAGCTGGAGAAGGAAATAGCAAAAAACTCCAGTATCTTTGCCAAGAAAACTCCACTGGGGTCATGACAAATTGAACATGACAAAACAAAACATTGATTAGCCTTTTTAAAAAGGACATTTACTAAGGTGATATTACAAGAAGAGAAATACAAATATCCTCCCTTATAGGGGCACCCTTTTCCATGCTACTTCCATGGGGAGAATGAGCTCAAATTTAAAATGGCTACTACAGATATTCCTTCCCTCTGTTTGCTTCTGCTTGTGGCACCACTGATAGACAAGTAACTCCCTTGTTTGCAGAAAACAGTCGCTTCTAGCTCTTAGACTCTATGCTTTTGTGATTGTTCACAGGTCTAATCATTTTCCAATGAATCTACATAATCGAGGTGAAGTATAAACACACAAAGACCCATATAACCCCACACTATTGTCTCCTTTTGCCCCATAAAAAAAATACTCGTAATTTCCTCCATTCAGATGATTCTAGTCAAATTTCAGGTTGGAGTAGATTCTTCTTAGCTAGCATGCTTCATGTCAGTTAATAATTTGAATAATTGAGTCTGATGTGCCATGGTTGCATATGATTTTGCCACTCAAAATCATTCCAGCTGACCTCTTCCACCCTAGACCCAAGCCCACCCCCATCCCCAAATAACTAAGACTACTGCTTGGGGAGTGAGACAAATACTTTCCAAAAGAGAATTGCTGTTGCTATGGAGAAAGGAGGAGAAATAATTCTCGCCCACAAAAGGAGTCCAGGGGTAAAAAAGCTTCAGGATAGCTGACTGAGAATAGCAGGAGGTAGTCTGGCACATAGCGAGCAATGAATAAATGTTTGTTGATTGATTAATTGATTGATTAAACCCTCCTGCTCATCTATTTCATGTGTAGCTGTGCTTGGAATAGTGTATATGCAAAGTCATTCCAATCCTTTGTTCTTGTGATATTATCTTTCAGTACTTCTCATTTTGTTTTCAAAGGAGAGAAAAATGGATAATTTTTCCAATGAGCGTTCCATCCTCATCCCTGCTTTTGTTCTTATCAGGTATTTGGATCATTAGCATACTGACTGAGGCAAAGGATCTGGCACTCAAACATTCCACACTGCCTCGTTTTACTGTAATACCATAGAACACCTAAGAGACTTATGCCTTTGTTTTCCAGAACCAGGATACCCCAAACATTCTTGTAATCATAGTGCACTCTCCTCACAATAATCCTGTGAACAAAGTAACATGTGCATTATTATCCCTGTTTGTTTAGTTTAGTTTTTTGTTTTTGTTTTTGTTTTTGTTTTTTGTTTGTTTTTTGGAGGGCAGTTGGGGTTAAGTGACTTGCCTGAGATCACACAGCTAGTTGTGTTAAGTGTCTGAGGTCACATTTGAACTCAGGTCCTCTTACTCCAGGGCTGGTCCTCTATTCACTGTGCCACCTAGCTGCCAGATTAAAAAATTATATCTTGTAACGTTGCATTAATCCCACAATGTTGAAAAAAAAACTGGATGAGCTCATAGAATCTCAGCCCCAATGCTTTTTTGCTCTTTTTGATGGGCATGGAGAAAATGGACAAGGAAGTGCATGTCTGAGAACTGAAGGCCCCCAATGATATAGAGGTATTCTCCAGTCAGATACATTATAATGCTACTCACTATAGAATGGAAGTTGATGATGTAGTAGTCTAGCCAAGACATTATCTAAGGAAATTGTAAAATTTCAATCAACTCATGTTTCACAGATGACACACAGGAGGCACTGGAGTTCTCAGACTCCAGCCTCTAACAGGTTCAATCTTGATCTGGTCAGACAAACAGACACCTTCAGAGGGATTAATAATCAGCTTTATTCTAGACTAGTCTTCTCAAAGGGTTGCAATAATGGACGTACAACTTCCCCAGCATTCCTTAGTCACCCTTCTCACAGAGGCCACAAGAAGTGGGGGAAGGTGGGAATTACCCCCTACATCTCCATGGGGTCAATTAAGACAGGCACAACTTGTGCACTCCCCTACCCTCAAGCCTTGATGGAAGCCAGTCAAGGCACACACAGATTCCCCTATGGGATCCCCATGTTCACCTCCCCTTCATTGACCAGTGCCCACTTACTTTATAGGGCAACAGACAAAGAAGGCATCTTGCCAACATTAAGTTCACAAGTTAACTTTAGTAATGTTGTCACTCTGTGCAGTAAATATCAATGATGTCACCCCTCATCTCATGGCACAGCCTCAGTAGGACTGTCAGTTGCTATGATCCTAGGAACTACTATCTAGAATCCTTGGGGCTATTCTGGGAGTTATTATCTAACACCTAGAAACTAGGCATTGCCATGGCCATGGATCCTGAGAAACTGAACTCTAAAAAGGATAAGAAAACCCTCCTTACATACAACTCATCATGTTGTATTCAAACCCAAATCCTGGGTCACTACATACCACCTGATTTGTGGCCTGCCAATATGCCCCTTATATATTTCTGTTTTTCTCTATTATAGCTTGAAACTGCTTAAGGCACAACTGGGCATATTTCTCAAGGTGTTCCCTGACTCTGTCTCTCCTAATCAGTATTTCATATTTTCTCCTTTAATTATTATAGTGTACTGAGTCCATTATGGTGCAAGGATCTTATCTAGGTACCATCCTCTCCTACCCCACTGACCAAGCAGGGCCCCCAACCCCTTTGCCCAGAACATGACCCTGTCCTGTCCTGAGGAATTCCAGTCTCCCTTATCCCGTGATCCTCCACCCTCTGCTCTCTATCCAGTTCTGGGAAAGACCCCCACTTTACGGGAAGGTTGCACCCCTGAGTCATGCACCATACTCCCCTGAGTCATAGACTTTAACCAATGGCTGTTCTCTGCTTCTGTACATCATAGCTTTTGCTAGCTCCCCTCCCTATTATAATTTTGTGGTTTTAGCCTTTATAATCAAGATCTGTATTTCCAAAAATCACTGCCCATTTGAATGCTGAACACTTGGGTAGTTGCACGCTTAATCAATAAATCCACATCTAAATTTATCTTGAATCCAGGTCTCGGCTCGCTCTTATTCTCTGCACAACAATCATGTCAACTTTATTTCCCCACTAGTCTCAAATTGAAACTCTATTACTTTAGCCATATAGTTCCTCCTTAATGAACAAAGGCCTATTTTAAAAAAACAAACAATTTTTATTTTCTAAAGGCCTATCTTTTTAACATCAGTTTTCTCTCAGTAATCTTATAAGTCTACAATGGGGCAACTATCAACTAATGAACATTTATAAATGCTTATTAGGTGCCAGATATTGGACTAAGTGATAAGAATAAAAACACAAAATTGAAGCAGTCAAGTAAGAGAGAGGAGTAAGAGAAAAAAGAATGAGTGAGAGAAGGTGGGAGGAAGAATATAACTGGAAAAGAGGGTTGGAAAGTTAAGTAGGATGAAATATAAGTAATGAACAGTCTTCATATTCCACTAACACCTACACAATTTAGGGTGGAATACCATCCCTTCTGCCCCCATGGAGAATTAATGGGAGAACATGGACATAGGTTGCTCAGAGTAAGAAGGTATAGGTTGCCTGCAATTTACATCAATGGATAAGGTACTCAATGAAAACACAGATCCATTGAAATATGGAAGAGGGTGACTAAATTATAATCTTAGACAGTTTTATTATCTTTTTTTTCTATAGTTCCACTAGATTCTTCCTATTTCTTTCTCATGAATGACTTCATTAAGGAGGCAGTCATAGGATAATGAAAAGAACTGGACTCAGAGTCAAGGGAATTGAACACTGACATTAACTACTTGTGTGACCTTGGATAAAATAATAACTCACATTTATAGAGAGCTTAAAGAATCACAGAGCACTCTCCTCACAATTATCCTGAGAACTAATACATGTATTATTATCCCTGCTTTACAAATTTAAAAATTATATATCAGAGAGATAGAATGACTTCTCCAAAGTCACACAGTCATTGTCAGGCAGGATTTGAACCCAGCTATTTTCTTGGCTCCAAGCCCAGCACTCTTTCCACTTTTCTTCTTTCACCATAATCAGTTTCTTCACATTGCCAGGAGATTAGACGAGACATGATTTCCGTGATTCTTTCCATGTCTAATTGGTGAATCCTAACTTCAGAAAGCTGACATGCTTCCTCCATGTTAGCAAAGAGGTGGTGGTGGGACTATGAGTGCAGAAAAAGACACATTTATAGTCATGACCAATGTGTTGTTTTCTTGTATATGTATTCTACAAAGGTTAAGAAAGAGTTTCTCTTGAGAGAAGGAGGAATGAGAGTGATAAGGAGGAGGGGGAGAGGAAGAAGAGAAGAAGAAGGAGAAGGAGTAAGATTAATGAAACATCAAGCACACATTAAAGAACAGAAAGGAGAGCAGAAGGGGATGTGGAAAAGTAGAGCAGCTTTGTCACCATCATGCTAAGTTTAATTTACACTCCAAATGATATGCAATAAAAGTTCACAATTCTCTTTTCTGTCCCTTGTTGATAAATTCATGATTGTTGATATTTCTTAAGTTCTTAAAAATGTATTCTTAAAAAAGAACAATTAAAAAGATTTAATCTCTTTCTTAGAGTTGACATGCCCATCAGTGTTTTGACATTTTACAAAATTCGGCATCCCTATAGTCAAGGAGTTTCTGCCTTTCTATTACAAACATTGCAATTTTCTTTTAAAACATGAAGGACCTTAAATAATCAACTAGTCATAGAACATATTAAAAATGGAAATTTCCCTACATCTTTCTGTGTCTTCCTGTAATGTTAAGGGAATTTAAAGATCTTCCCTGCTCATTAATAGGCACAAAGAGCCCTGACCCAGAGCTAATTGGTCTCTGGGCTATGTGGAGTTTCTAGTTAAATGCTGGGGCACAAGGATACTTAGGCTTCTTGGCACTGAGCCAAGAAGATGCCTAGTCTTTGTTATATATTCTGGGAGGTTGGTGTTTTGCTTTGGGGCTTTGCTCATGAGAAGGATCTTTTGATTTCCTGGCTGAGACTCTGAATAATTATATGATCAGAGCCCCCAATTGCTCAGATTGTATGTAAAGTGTATAACAATATTGCTATGTCAGACAACTGGAGCCCTGTCTGTTGATCTTTGAGCTAATTTCTCTGCTTGTATTTTCTCCATGTTCAGCATACTGGCCTTTCCCCTAAACTAGTGAATGTAATTAAAGTAGATTGTTTGACCCCTTTAAAAGTTGCCTTTCTTTTAGAAAAGCAGATCAAAGAACCTATGCTAGCAGGCCATCCTGCTTGCTAGTACATCTCCCCTGCCCTAAATATAGTAACCCTCTTAGCAAGTCCAGGGACAATATCCATTTAATTAGGGTGTTTATTAAATGCATGGGATTTTACACTTTTCCTAGGTTTTTACTGAGGGAAGAAATCTTCTGGGTCTTTTTTTTTTCCCAACCAGGAACGATCATTTGAAAGTTCTAAAGTTTCTAGGACCACCTCAAATACCCAATGGCATGCTGTACATTCATATCAGCGTTCAGGACCCTTGGAGGGGAGACTAAATATGATCTGTTCAAGCCCATCATTTTGTTGATGGTAAACATTTTTTGGAAAGGCAGTGTTACTTGCCCACGTTAATGAGTAGCAGTCACTAAACAGCAGAGAGCTAGGATTCCACCCTGACTCCAAATGCTTGCTGAGTTTCACAAGGTAAAATCCAAGCCAAAACTGTATGACCTGCATTTATCCAAAACACAAATAAATGCCAACATTCTTTCTGGATAAAAGACAAATTGCTCTCCCTTGGCAACAATTTTCTACTGAGATATGTTACAAGATTTATAAAAATGAGAAAGTTGGAATGGATGACCTCCAAGGTCCCTTGCAGCTCTTTGCCAATCTTTTTGGGATGTTTTGCAATTTCATGTTCTTGTAACAAAATCATTATCTGTTGTATAAGGTACCACTATGAAAAACATTGCTAAGCCTGCCCCCCTCATTGGTAACTAAATCAGAATCTGTTAGATTTTCAGAACCTTTTTGATAGTTTATGGTCCAAACAATTCTGTACGATAGGTATGATGGGAGGAAAAATTAATTTGATATCAGAAAACTCAAATTCAGATCAGTCACTTTCTATGTATAGAACCTTAGATAAGTCTCTAGATATATATGGTCCTCAGTTTCACCTTCTGTTAAATGGGGCAATGACACTTACACTATCTAGTTCACAAGGATGTTGGGAAGAACAAATGAGATCATGTAAATACATTACTTTATACCTGTAAGATGCCACATTAGTGAAAGCTATAATTTATCAGTATTGCAATGACTCCACTATCTTTGTTGTGAGTGGCTTCACCAACTGAATTGTCTCTCCTTCTTAAGCCTTCTCCCACCCCAGTGGTTCCAAGTCAATGAAATTTTCTAAGATAGATTTTGTCTTTCTACCCCTCAAGCGATTTACAAGCATTTATTAAGCACCTTCTATGTTCTAGGTACTGTAAATGGGGGGGGGGACAAATTGTTAAAAATGAAATAATCTCAATTCTCAAGGAGAATATTACATTCTAAAGTAATGAGGACAGCAGATAGATAAAAAGATTAGATATACCTATAGGTATATATTTCTATAGAAGGGAAGGAAGGAGAGCGGAAGGGGGGAGATAAGGGGAGGAGAGAAGGTGGGAGACAGGGTCAAGGAGAGGAGGAGGGAGGGAGGGATTTGCCAAGAGATGATGGATATACTTCATGGGAGATGAAGAGATCACTAAGAGAAAGAATAAAAAGAAAAGGCACAGGACAGAGCATTTGAGAATGCCCACAATTAGGGGACATGATATAGATCAGAACTTCTTAAAATGTGGGTCATGATCCCAAATGGGATTAATTAAAAATAAAACAATAATGAATTCGAGGTGTTTCTGGTAGCACTTGCCTGTCCCACAACTTCAGTGCAGCCTTGGTCCTGAACACAAAGCATGAACACTTTGCATTGCACACGCCCTCAGGATGCACAATGCCTTTGAATGATGCTAAAAGGAGAAAAGGGGTCACAAGAGGAAAAAGTTGAAGAAATCCTGATATAGACAATGAGACAGCAAAGGAAACTAAGCAGGCAAGGTCAGGGAGGAGAGCCAGGGAGAAGAGTGTCATAAAAACCTAGAAAGGAGAGAGTTTCCAGGAGGAGAGCATGGGCAACAGTGTCAAATTCTAAATAGAGTACACTTACTAAGTTCTTACTATGCCCAATCACTTAACCTCTCAATTCAATTTAATTCAACAAATATTTATTAGGCATCTATTGTATATCAGACTCTGAACTAAGTGTAAGTGATACAAAAGGAGGGATATAAAGGGATTAAAAAAATGTCTCTCCGCTAAAGGAGTTTACATTCTACTGGGGGAGCTAAAATGCAAATAGCTAAATACAAGCAAATGGTTCTGGGATCTCATAATTTTGGGTGATCCCTCCAGTGTCTGGGATCAGTCTGCCCATGCCTGCCCATATCCTGCAACTCTTTACCTTGTCCTTTCACAGAGAGTTTACCTAAGAAGCAGAAGGAGGGAGAAATGGAAAGAGAGAGTGAGGAGAGGGGAAGAGAAGGAAGGGCAGGGGAGGGGAGGGAAGAGCAGGGCAGGGGAGGGGAAAAGAATATAACCTGCAATACCTACAAATGATCTGCCATCCTTAAAATGCAGAAATTCTCCAAAACACAATGCCTGTTTTCCCTCAGAGTCCACTGGACTTTAATTAAGCCCAAGTATCCTTTTTAAAGGATTGCAAACCTCATTTTAAGCACAAAGAGATAATAGTTTCAATTATCTTCCAGACTGTAACCACATAAGATAAATTACTTACATCAGTATAATTCCTACCTCACTGTTAGAATTAAGTCTTTGTTACTGATTGTGGTAAAACTTTGCCATGCAGATCATTAGACCTGCTGCTCAGCTTAGATAATAGTAAGTATAAAGTTAATGACAAGCTGTGGCTTTTATTTTCTTCCTTGTATTAAAACAGCTTTCTCCTGAATAATTTTTCAATAGCTGAACAAAAGACAGATCCTGAACTTCAAGAGCTTTGTGTATGAGAAATGCACAGCCCTCCAACACTACTAAACATGTAACTCAGTAAGGGAGGCAATGACTTTGTTCCTGGCAGGCAGGTAAGCTAAAGATTACTTGCCCACCCTTTTCAGTGATGTTCCCAAGGGAATGTTTTGCATGGACCACAGTGATGAGAGTAGAAAAGAGTTGAAATGTAATGTTTGCCACCTAAGTCAAAGATCACGAAGTTAACAGTTCAGGAAATATCCCATATATTAATGTCTACCACAGGCTTCCCTGGCCAGTACTGAATCATCAAAGAGTTGGGATATCCTCTGGACCATGAACAGAAGGAGCTAATTGACCCTTTACCCTGGAGGTTTGTGAATACCAGAAACTGAAATGTGTCAGAGAGCAGGAGAAAACCAGCAGAAGGCAGTGCAAAACAGATGGTAGCTCAGGAGTACAGCCTGACAGCCCCCAGCAGACGACTTCAGTAGACCTGGAGGAGGGGAGAGGAGTCCAAACAAAGGGAGAAAGAAGTTCTGGCTGCAACCCAGCCCCAGGACTCTAAGTTGTCCTGGCTACATGGATTCTTTCTTCCATCAGTGGAGTGGTGTATAGGAATTTGAGAGAGAGACAGAGACAGAGACAGAGAGACAGAGATAGAGACAGAGAGAGAGAGAGGGAGAGGGAGAGAGAGAGATTCGCTTTTCAAGAAGTTTATGTACTTGAAGAGGGGAAAGGGTATATTAGATAGAATGTACAATGTTGCTCCTGGAATCAAGACCTGAATTCACATCTTACCTTAAAAACTTACTAGCTATATGACCCTGAACAAGTCACTTAATGTCTCTGATCTCAGCTCCCTCTCTGTAAAAAAGGGACAATAATATGTCCCTATGTCACAGGGTTGTCGTGAGGACCAAAGTAAGATGAAGTGATAAATAAAGTATTTTGCAAACCTTTAAAGCACAATCTAACTGCTGGCTAATTACTATAAATATAGGAATTTTTTTTAAAACATAGTAATTGGGGGAGAAAGTGCAGTGGCAATCTTTAGTATGCACTCAAAATCTGGTACATTCCTCTACTATATAATCTTTCTTTTTCATCTGAATAACACTTTAAGAATATTACTTTCCCAAAATCCTTCTGGGCTGTTAAAAGAGGAGGGAGACAAATTCCACTAAAAGCCACTGTCTTTCTTTCTCACTATTCACACCACAAATAATTCTCTTTTATGTATCCAATGGAAACACATCCCAGATCTATTGTTTAGTGCTTATATGTCTTTTTCTCATTTGTCCAGGTCAATATTTCTTAGTCTTGGACTGTAAATCCTCAGCAAAATTGGGCATTTGGCAGTTTCTCTTTATTGTTCCTATGCTCTGTGTCCTTTTTACCACTCCTTCCTTCCTATTCTCCCTTCTTTACACACTTCCTTCCTATTCTCCCTTCTTTACACACTTCCTTCCTATTCTCCCTTCTCATCCCAAATTGTTCATAGTTTCTTGCCTCTCAACAGCCTATCTTCATCCTCTTTCCCTCATCAAAGCTGGTTTTCATAAAGAAAAGGACTCATCCTGCTTACCTTCTCCAAAGGCTCTTCAGTTTTTCAGTGACTCTACTGAAATGTGGTATCGAGAATGGAACACAATACTCACCTGTGATCTGTTAGCTCAGGTTATTAATGGGACTAGTCCACCTTCGCATTCTGGACATCATAGTTCTCTTTCCCCCTTTTCTAAACTCAATCTGCACACTTCCAACCACCTCCTGGACATTTCAGCATGGATGCTCTCCCTCTTCAAACAATACATTCCAACTAAAAGCATTAAGAAATACAAAGAAATACGGATAGAACTTTATGGATCAATTAATCAAAAAGGACTTAGTAAGCACTGGTTATATGCCTAGTACTGTAGCAGGCACTGGAAATATTTGCAAGAAATAATGCAAAGAGCGGGGCCGCTAGGTGGCACAGTGAATAGAGCCCTGGCCCCGGAGTCAGGAGGACCTGAGTTCAAATCTGGCCTCAGACACTTAACACTTACTAGGCATGTGACCTTGGGCAAGTCACTTAACTCCAATTGCCCTCCCAAAAAAGGGGGGAAAAAAGAAATAATACAAAGAGAAAATCACCAGAACAATAAAAAAGAACAAAAGGAGAGAAGGAACGGCTATTTAAAAATACTGATGAGAACTTAAAAATTAGCATTATTTCTAGGTCTAAATTAAATTATCTAAATGTAAATAGTCACTAAGTAAGTTTTGTTGGTTATATCATTTGATGTTAATTTTTAAAATTTAAATATAGACATTTAACTTTTAACCGAACTCATAATCTTTCCTGCAAAATGTGTTTTTCTTTCTTACTTTTCTATTACTGTGAGTGGTGCTAATAGTCACCCCAGTCCCTCAGGCTCAACTCCCCAACCATTTTTTTCACACTTCACTGTCTCTCCCAAGCCACTGCCCTTGTTGCCAGATACCGAGTCTTTTCAACCCTTTCTTCCAAAGATACCTCAAACATGCCGTCCCCTCTCCGATGCTGCCGTTAGCCACTTTAGCTCAGGTCTCTATTATCTGCTACTTTACCATTACAGCAACTTTCTACTTGGTCTCATACGCTTTACATTTCCTTTATCAAATCTCCACTATATACCACTGCCAAATTTGGCGCCCCGGCACAGAAATATGAGCACATTGCTCAAAAATTTTCAACAGCTCCCTGTAACCTACAAGTTAGATCCCATTATCTCAGCTCAATAGGCAAAGCTAACCACAAACTGCTTCAAATCAACCTCCTTCCAAGCTGATTTCACATTACTCCAACTCTCAGCCTTTTTGGTTTCAGGATCCCTTTACATTCTTTTAAAATTAATTTATTTAATTACTTTTAGTTTACAACATTCAGTTCCACAATCCCTGGAGATCCAAATTTTCCCTCCCTCTCTCTCCTCCCCTCTCCCACCATGGTGGCAAGCAATCAGACATAATTTGTACAAATACCTTCACATTAAACATTAGTCAAGTTGCAAAGAAGAATTATAACCAATGTAATGAACGAGAAAAAAAGTAATGAAATGAAATAAAACAAAACAAAAAAGAGAGAGAGCAAGTAGTTTGCTTCAATCCGCATTGAGACTCCATAATTATTTCTCTGGGTGTGGATGGCCTTTTCCATCATGAGTCCTTTGAAGTTGTCTTAGCACCTTGCATTGCTGAGAGGTGCCCAATCTATCAACGTCAGTCATCACAGATGCAGTGTGTCTATAACAGTGTACAAAGCTCTCCTGGTTCTGCTCCCTTTATGTTCTTAAAAATTATTGAAGACTCCATAGAGCTTTTGATTATGTGAATTATATCCATCACTATTTACCATATTGGAAATTAAAACTACAAGTTTTGAAATATTGATTTATTCATTTTAAAATAACAATAAACCTAATACATGTTAACATCAACAACATATTTTATGAAAAATAGCTATATTACTGAGTGTCATTGTTTTACATATTTTTGAAAATTTTTTTAATATCTGGCTTAATAGAAGACAGACAGATTCTCACATCTGATAATGTATTCAATCTGTAACAATGTTATTTTGATTGAAGAGAATGAAGAAAATCTGGTGTCACTCAGATATAGAGTTAGAAAAAGGATCATCTTAGTAGTTTTGTGGAAATGGTTTTGACACTCAGGAACCCCCAGGCATCTTCAGCCCACACTTTGAGAACTGGTACTCTACTCCATGCCTACTTACTCTATGTTCTAATCAAATTGGACCATACCCCCAAATACATCCTTCACTTAACCATCTCCACACCTTTGTCTATGCCAACATCTATTTTTGGCTGAAGTTTAGTATAGAAGTATTATTATTTGCATGATAAATGCATATATTTGAAACTAAACCAATGTGATAAAGTCAAAGTTTAACTGTCATAGAATCACAGTGTCAAAATGGAAAAGAACCTTGGAGGTTGTCTAGTCCAGTTTCCTTTAGTTTCATAAATGAGCAAACTGAGGCTTGGAGAGGTAACAGGACTAGGTCATACAACTAGTAATTATCAGAGGTAAGAGTTGAATCCAAATTTTCTGAGTTGAAGTTCAATGTGCTTTCTACTCTCCTTTAAGAAAATAAAATAAAATATGTATACCCCCTCTTACCACTTCTACTATTATGTCAATAGATATTTGAAGGGAAATGAAATTAAAAATTAAACACATGTGCAGGGTTTAGAATGGATAACCCTTTCTTTATGTAACAGACTTAAATCAACTTCCCACATATAACCTCAATGAAGTTAGATGGCCTATGCAGTGCATTACACTAGCTGAGAGCCATATCAACCCTTTTCTATCAGCTACCAACTTATTTCCTTATTAGCTCTTATTCTAAAGGTTAATAAGGTGCTAACACAATCAAGAAGAAAGTTTTGATATTCCCTCATAAATTAATAGAAACACATAATCCTGCTTAATGATCTAGCTCTGAGCCCCCATCTAATGATAAAGTGGAAAATCTCTGTCTCTCTGTCTCTCTCTGTCTCTCTGTCTCTGTCTCTGTGTCTGTCTGTCTGTCTGTCTGTCTGTCTCTCTCTCTCTCTCTCTCTCTCTCTGTCTCTCTTTCTCTCCCACCCTCCTGCTCTCCTGCCCTCCTTCCCTCCCTCCCTCTCTATAGCAATTCCCTGGTCTCATAAGCTAAGGCAACATCATTGTTCTTGCTAATATAGCTTATTTCACTAACAAAAAAGTAAAACAAAACAATAAGTAATCATTACAATGAGCAAGGTTCAGAGCCAGAGTCACTGCTGTGCTCTTCAAAAGCAAGAGAAAGAGTTATGGAATAGAATATTCTTTACCAACACTGATATTGACTCTGCAACTCAAGAAACTCTTCTCTCAGAATAGTAATTCAAAGTCCCCCAAGAGTTCGCTGACTTTCTCATCCATAGCATATTTTCTTGCCAGAATAAAAGTTAAACACAATTCTCCCAAAATGTCTCTTTAGACCTCTGTCTCTCTTTTAAAAGTTTTATTAATGTGTTTTGTTTCTGCATTATGCCCCTTACTTCCTGTTTAGCTCAAGTTGTTACCTTTTTTTCCTTTAAATCTTCCCTTCACTACCCCGTCCCTAAGCTGAGGGTCTGTTTTGCTTATGACTAATCTTTCCTTGTAACCTCCCTATTACACTCCTCTTTTCCTTCATTCCGTACCTATCACTATCTCTGTTCAGTCAAATAAATTTCTACACTAATTTTTTTGTGTGCATTCTAACCTTTCCTGACTAGTTTGCATGAAAATGAAATAAATAAAAATTGTCAGAGGTGCTGTGGGGAAATAAACTCTCATACTTTATTGATGTCACTGAAAATTGGTTCAATGATTTGGTGACAATGAGTAACAAGAATTATAAAAATTTTCATGTCTTTTAACCTTTTAATTCCACTTTAGAAAAAGAAGGAAATAGGGGCAGCTAGGTGGTGCAATGAATAAAGCACTGGCCCTGGAGTCAAGAGGACCTGAGTTCAAATCCAGCCTCAGACACTTAGCACACAAACTAGCTGTGTGACCTTGGGCAAGTCACTTAACCCCAACTGCCCTCCCAAAAAAAGCCAAAAAAAAAAGAAAAGAAAAAGAAGGAAATAAATCAAAAGAAAAAAGTAATTTGTACAGCATTTTTATAACACTACTATTTGTAATATTGAAAAGTTAGAAGGACCTTAAATGCTCCATAAAAGAGGAATACCTATGCAAATTCTGGTATAATAGTGCAATGAAATACACCAGTAACATGTGTAAACTATGCCAATAATACATATAGGACATCATTTTAATGAAATAATTTTATACAACAAGTTTAACTAAAAAAAGCTGAATCTAAGCTTACACAGCTAATATTAACACACATTAGCTACCTAGCTATTTGTAACTATATAAGAATGCAGGCATGTACATTTGAAAAGTTAGACAATCTCTAGTGATTTTAAGAGGATAGTTAGGTGGCATAGTGGATAGATCACCAGGCTTGAATTTGGAAAGACTCATCTTCTTAATATCTGGCTTAACAGAAAACAGACACTTACTAGCTAGGTGACCCTGAACAAGTGACTTAACCCTGTTTGCCTCAGTTTCCTCATCTGTAAAATGAGCTGGAGAAGGAAATGGCAAACCATTCTAGTACCTTTGCCAAGAAAACCTCAAATGAGGTCATGAAGAGTCAACCACAACTGAACAATAACAGTGATATTAATACAGTTTAAGTGCATTAAAAGTTTATTTTTGTTCTGTAAATTTGTTCAAGTTCCTAAAATAAAAAAAAGTCAGCAAGAATCCATCCCTGTGGGGCCAGCTTTCTGAGTAAAAAGAATGAGTAGCCACCTATATTTACAATGCCTAAAATTCCCCCATTGCCTATTAATTCCTTTGGTTCTTTCAGGTTAATTTATTTTTGGCCTTAAAAAGTTCCCAATTAAAATGAAAACACCTCTGGAAAGGATTAATCATTTAAATCAACTAAGCCTTTGGAGAAAGGGATGGATTCATTAGGAAATAAGGCTTATAATTATGCGGCTCCTCTGACAACTATGTGAAGCAAATATTGCAAATATTAGGACCATAAGATCATGGATTATGAGCTGGCATCTGGGGCCTTATATATCATCTAGTCAACCGCCTTCATTTTACAGATAAAGAAACTCCAGGCCATGTAGCAAAGTGACTTAAGCAGGGTCACACAGACAGCTGGGATTTGAACTAAAGTCCTCAGACTTGAGGTCTTGTTATCTTCAGTCTTTAAAAGAAGATACTAATTTCACTATCTTTGGTATAAAACAAAAGCTAAGACACAAACATCAAGGTCACACATGTAGCATCAGTGCCAGGCTCTCAAATATACATCTTCTACCTCTAAGATCAATTTATCATTCTGCTTTCTTTTAAACCAGGGATGGGGAAGCTACGGCCTTGAGGCCGGCCACATGTGGCCCTCTAGGTCCTTGACTGAATCCAAATTTTAATACTCTGTAAAATTTGGGTTCAGTCAAAAGGCCACACTTAAGGATGTGGAAGGTCTCAAGGCCTCAGGTTCCCCACTCCTGTTTTAAGCTCTGGCAGCTCTCTGCAAGGTATTACAGAACTAGCACACAGCAGTAAGCGTCTGCTGGGGACTAGGACTAAAACAGGAGGAGACCAAAGACCAAGTTTCCCCTGCTTGATAATTTTGCCGAGTCATATGCCCCATGCTTCTATCAGAATAGGTTACTTTGCTATGATCTTGCTGTAGAAGGCAATGCTAATCTCTAGTTTTCAGTTCTTAAGGCAGAGGCTTTGAGTGATGGAAAACAGCTGCCCGTGTGAGTCATGCTACTCCAAAGATGTCACCTTCCACTCACCTGTTTTATTGTCTTTGCTGATGGAAATTTTTTTGCTGTTCAGTCGTTTCTGACTTTTCATGACCCCATTTGGTGTTTTCTTGGCAAAGATACTGGAGTAGCTTACCATTTCCTTCTCCAACTCATTTTAAGGATGAGGAACTAAGCCAACAGGGTTAAATGACTTGCCCAGGGTCACACAATTACTAAGTGTTGGAGGTCAGATTTGAACTCAGGAAAATGAGTCTTCCTGACCACAGGCAAGGCACTTTATCCACTGCCCCACCTAGCTACCCTTGCTTGAAAATAAGCAGGATCAGCCCTGAGATTCCATGTTTTCCTTGTCCATTTCCAATAACTGAAAGCTCACTCTTTCTTAGAAAAAAAACCTATTCCACTATTAGATAATTGTAACTATGAGAAAGTGGTTTTCCCAGACTTTCTTCCATTAGTCCCGAGGTCATCTGCTTTCTAGTACTTACACAGAGTAAGACTTCTTCCATATGGCAACTACTGAAATATTCAAAGACAGCTACCACTTTTTTCCTAAGCCTGTTATTTTCTAGGTGAAATATACCCAGTTTTCTAAACTCATTTGTGAATGCCTGGTTTCCATCTCTTTCACCATCCTATTTACCTTTCTAAGGATGACGTCCAGTTTGTCAATGTTTTTCGTAACACATAATGTTCAGAATTGGAAACAATACTCCAGTTGTGTTCTCACCAGGCAGACTATCACCTCCCATCCTATGAATACTATTATTAATGCAACTTAAGCTTTTTTTTATTCGATATAGGGAACACCTAGTAAGGAAAATTCCTCTGGCAATGCTATTTGACAACTGTTCTATAACATAAATCTTGAAAAATGTAGGGGCAGCTAGGTGGCACAGTGAATAGAGCCCTGGCCCTGGAGTGAGGAGGACCTGAGTTCAAATATGACCTCAGACACTTGACACACTTACTAGCCATGTGACCTTGGGAAAGTGACTTAACCCCAACTACTCTCCAAAAAAAAAAACTTTAAAAATGTGACTATTACAAATACACAAATTAAAAATAAAGGATGTATAAAGAGAGATGCTATCTGAATCCAGAGAAAGTAGTGGTAGATGTATAGAATAATTATATATGTGTGTGTATTATATTTGTACACATATAGATATGGATATGCACCTATTTGTATCCAATGGTAGGGAGGAGGGGGAAAGGAAAAAAAGAAATTTACATGATAATTTGTATATTTGGAGGGAATAGCAAGTTGTACATGGTCAGTTTGCAGCTTCATGGGCAATCATCTTTTTTTATTGTACAGTGTTACGGAAATGCTTGTTTTGTTCCATGAATTGAAAATAAAATAATTTTTAAAAGAAAGAAAATTACCTGGGGCACCAAGAGGATAAAGGATTTGCCCAGGGTCACACAGCCATTATGTGTCAAGAGGAGGACTTAAACCCAGGTCTTTCTGCCTGCAAGGTCAGATTTATTTATTTATTTATTTTCTTTTTTGGAGGGCAATTGGGGTTAAGTGACTTGCCCAAAGTCACATGGCTAGTAAATGTGTCAAACGTCTGAAGCCACATTTGAACTCAGGTCCTCCTGATTCTAGGGCTGGTGCTCCATTCACTGCGCCACCTAGCCACTCCCACTCCCCCAAGGTCAGCTTTCTTTCTATCCAAACTCCAAGCTTTCTCTTCAGAACTGAACTTACAATAAGTCTCTTTCACGCATTATTTTCTATTAAACCAAGTCTCCCCTAAAACTTATTTTTTAGTTAAAAATTGAATATTTTTTCAAACAGACACTTTTAAAATTTCATTACCACATAGTCATGCTTCACATAATCATTCCATCTAAGGAACTCAAACTTGGTTCCCTTCTGAATCCATCATGAATTAATTCACAGAGGTAATGAGAACATGAAATGTAATCTTTCCTTGACTTTTTGGGGAATACAATTACCACCAAGCTGTAACGTGATTTTTGGCTAGTGGGACACGCCCATACAGTGAAGATGAATTACAATGTGCTGAAAGAGAACATGTTTTCCCATCGTGCTGTCTTCTTTCATGTGGGTAGGAAAAGAAAAATGTACAAGTGTTAAAAGGTAACACCGCTTTCTTCCCCCTGGGAAATTTGTTCACTTTAAGCTAGTTTATTCTGCCAGTGTTTTACTTTTTGAAATACAGAATGTAGCAAGAAAGGGCTGGGAGAAGAAAAACTAAGCTCATTTCTTCTAAATGGAAGGGAAATTAAGCCTTGCGAAAATGGGAGGGGAAATGGTGAAAGCATCTGCTCTCAAACTTTTATTGCTGTTCACTCAAGAAATACATTAAAAGAAAGTGAAAGCTATTTATTCCTCTGAGAAAATGATTTTAAAATCATTGTAAGAGTTTCCTAGTCTATGTGGCACTTGGGAGAAAAAAGTGTTTGACTTAGCTGGAAAGTATGTTTCAGTTTTGACCATGCCACCAAATCCTGGAGGGTCTTAGACAAATTCTTTAAAGTCATTAGATATCAGGGTGGTTAGGTGGTGCAGGGAATAGAGCACTGGTCCTGGAGTCAGGAGGACCTGAGTTAAAATCCAGCCTCAGACACTTAACACAAAAAACTAGCCGTGTGACCTTGGGCAAGTCACTTAACCCCAACTGCCCTGCATTCCCCCCTCCAAAAAAGCAAATAAATTCATTAGATATCTCTGTTTCCTCATTTATAAAAGGAGTTTAGTAGTACAAATCTCAATGTGGGTTTCTTAATGCAGGTTTGGAAAATGGGCATCATCTTCATGTCAAAGTCTCAGAAACTCACTACCTAACTACCTATCAGTGTCATGAGTAGCAAGCAAGTGGTATGCACCAAAGTCAAGTGAACAAGCAGTTATTAAGTACCAATGGTGTGCTTATAAGTGCTAGAATAGGTAGCTAGATAGTCATGCCTAAGCAAGCTGTAGCAAAGGCTAGCAGGTTATATATAAATATCAGGGGGTCAGATTGCTCTGGAGTCAGTGCTGAAGTTCAACTCAAATGGGCATAAGTAGCAAAGTCTGGTTAAATAATGAGGCTGAGGCAGGAGTAATAGTTTTTTTTTAAAAAAAAAAAAAAAGCACATGTGGTATCCAAGGAACGGCCAAGGTAGCAGGATTAGGCAGCAAGTCAAAACCCAAGAAGGCACCTGGAGTTACAAGGGCTCAAGTTAGAACTTCTCTCTGTGTCTCTTCCCTGCTCTTGGGACTCTGTAAGTTTAACTTGACAGCTATTTCTTATCAAGAGTGTAAGTTCCATGAAGACAGGGACACTGTTCTCTCTAAACTTCATAGCTTCACCTCTAATACTCAGTTCTTAGCACAGTACTATGCACACAGTAGGCACCTAATAAATGTTCATTGAGTGATTTGAATTTTCTAAATAAATGCTCCATAGAGAAAATAAATAAGATTTTCTGTGGTACTACCAATATTAATATCTTCAAAAACAACTACTTTTGGTCATCTTGAAAGTATCTCTTGGCCCTCCAGAATGAGGTTGGAGTTATTTGGACTAATGACTATACCAGAAACAACTGTGCATCCTGAATTAAAGATCTGCAAACTGTGCTTGCAGAACTTTATTTTTTTTTTATTTTTCAGAACCAAATTGTCTTCCACCCTCCAGCCCCTTCTCCACTCACTGAAAGGGCAAAAAATACAATGCCCATTATAAATATGAAAGCATGAAAAATATATTTCTCGATTGTTCTTCAGTTGTTTCAGTCATGTCTGATTATTTGTGATCCCATTTGGAATTTTCTTTGCAAAGATACTGGAGCTGTTTGCCTTTTCCTTCTCCAACTCATTTTGCAATTCTGGATTAGCCATGTTTCAAAGTGGGGAGAAAGACAAAAAGTAAAAGAAAAAAGGATGCTTCAATCGGCACTCCCTGAGTCCATTAGTTCTTTATCTGGAAGTGGATAGTATTTTTCATCCTAAGTCCTTTGGAATTGTGGTAGATCATTATATTGATCAAGTTACTAAGTCTCTCACAGAAGATTATCTTTACAATATTGTTGTTATTGTGTAAATTTCCTCCTGATCACTTCACTTTGTATCAGTTCATAAAAGTCTTCCGAGGTTGTTCCGAAATCATCCTAATTTTCATCATTTCTTACAGCATGTTAGAGTTCTATCACATTCATATACTAGTTCAGCCATTTTCCTTTTGATGGGAGATCTCTCAGTTTCCAATTCTTTTTTTTTAATCATAAAAAGAGCTCTTAAAAACTTAAAAGACTAGGTCACATCAGGCATAATCCTTGCAGCAAAAGTCACAGCCTTGGGGCAGGTAGGTGGTGCAGTGAGTAGAGCACCAGCCTTGGAGTCAGGAGAACCAGACTGGCTTCAGACACTCAACACACTTATTAGCCATGTGACTTTGGGCAAGTCACTTAACCCCAATTGCCCTCCCAAAAAAAAAAGTCACAGCCTTAGAAATAAAAATTTTTCAGAGAAATGAAAATGGTTGCTCTCCATTCTCAGAGTTTGGATAAATCACAGGATTCAGAACTGGAAGGAACATTAGAGGGATTCTATTCCAAACTATTCATTTTATAGATGAATAATCTGTGGCTCAGAAAGAAATCCTTTCAAAATGAAAATGTCTGTGGAATCTCCTAAAGTAAAAATATCTCTGCAGAAGATGGGCATCCAACCCTTTGGAGCAACTGTCATCCAGACATCCTAAACCAATGACTCTTATTCATCTATTTTGGGAGACAGTCATAGCCCATAAATAACCTAGAACACAAAAATTCCTAAGAAATTTGCCTTCCTGAATAATTTTACTCTTCTTGGCTAGTTTGCTATTATAGAACAAGGATTGGCTTTGGAGTCCAAAGACTCAGATTCAACTCCTGATTCTGTAATTTACTAGTAATAGAACCATGATCAAGACACAAATTATCTCTGAGTCTCAGTTTCCTCATTTATAAAGTAGTCAGTAAGGTGGCAGTGGATCCTGGAGTTAGGAAGATCTGAGTTCAAATCCAGCCTAAGACTCTTAAGTAGCTATGTGACTTTGTGTAAATCACTTAACCTTTCTCTGGCTCAGTTTCTTCTGTGAAATGGGTATAATAATAGTACCTACTGGCAGAGCCAAGATGGCCACATAGAAGCAGGACTAATAGTACCTACCCCAGAGTTGTTACGATAAAAAGAGATAAGAAGCAGCTACATGGTTCAGTGAACAGATTACTTTTTTTTTTTTTTTGCTTTTTGGAGGAGGGAAGGCAGGGCAATTGGGGTTAAGTGACTTGCCCAAGGTCAAACAGCTAGTAAGTGTTAAATGTCTGAGGCCAGAGTTGAACTAAGGTCCTCCTGACTCTAGGGCCAGTGTTATATTCACGGCACCACTTAGCCACCCCACTTCATTACTTTCTTAATGCTAGATAGTCAACAAAACAATAAATCAGTCCTTGATTTGTGGTGTTCTCCAGTTTCTGATGTGTAAATGTTCCCACTGAAAATTTTAACAATCATTCACATTCAATGGAAATTGTAGCTTGTAACAGAACAATGTGTTCCCAGCGGACAAGCATCATAACAGAATTCCACAGCAGATAGTAGCGTGTCCCTGTCATCCTGATGGTAGCACTTTAGCCTGGGAAATGATGCCAAGATAAAGGTTGTCTGTTCTGTGTGCCCATCTGGTGAAGATTGGGTGGATAAGGGAATGGAAAGGCTGAAAGGCTAAAAATCTCACATTCAGAAATGTGTGATAAACCAGATATCCTGAATGGAAGGAAAGTCATATGAGGAACAAGGCTGTGATGATAGAAAATGTCCTCAAGGAATAGGCAAGTAGTTTTGGTGGGAGGTCCCCAGGGCCAAGGCAGAAAGTCAACCCTCTGGGACAGGGATAGGACCAGAACCCATCTAACATTATACACCCACCCCTCCATGGATAGAGAGGAACTGGCAGCTTCCTAGCCCTTAACCTGAACTCATACTCTATATGCACACCTGAATGGACATACCCACTAATATGTCACAGTGATAGCCACCAAAATTCACAGATCCCCTTGTATAAGGTCTTCAATAGGTCTCTACTGAGCATATAAGTAGAGAGGTACAAAAGCCCATCTGAAACCAGCCCCCCCTTAGGTGTGGGCATCATGCCAACTTGATGGGTAGACCGCTGGATCTAAGTATTAGTGTCCCATGCCTGTTATTCATGGATTAATTCTAATAGCTCTGGATTTTAGTAGCTGCTGAGCAAACAATTTATGGGAGAATCAGTCAAGGTGATTGACCCACTTTAGCATCCAAATATATATATATATATATATATATATACATACATACATACATACATATATATATGTATGTATGTATGTATGTATATGTGTGTGTATATATATATGGAGTTTTTTTGCAACAACACACCTACCCACCAACTGTAACATTCAAGAATGTAGTTGGCAGGGTGGCTAGGTGGTACACCACATAGAGCACGGGCTCTGGAGTCAGGAGGACCTGAGTTCAAATCTTACCTCAGACACTTAATACTGACTAGCCATGTGACCTTGGACAAGTCACCTAACCCCAACTGCCCTGCCTTCCCCCCTCCAAAAAACAAACAAACAAAAATGTAGATGATAATGAAGCTAAACCTCCTGAAAAACAGGAAGAACAGTATACAGAAAATCTGTCACTGACTGAGCTGCTGGGCAATCCACATGCACCCTAGTTTCTCATGATTCAAATGGGTGATACTGAGCCACACCCCCTCAAAATAATATTTCCATGACTCAATGCAGCTGTGACTAATCAGTTCCATTTCCCAAGTCTTATCTGAATTAATCGGCTTTTAAGAAAAGTATGTCCAGTTTCAGAACATGGACAAGTATGGTATGGCCTGAGAGAGGTCAGGCCCGATAGCAATGCTAAATGTGTTGGTTTCTTTATGGATTATTTTTGTGGATCTGAATAGTTCAAGATAGGGGCTGAATTGAGCTGCTTCTTCAGGTCATTAACTATGCCCTCTCCCTCCAGCATTACTGGGAAGCTGGCTGGTGATCCAGAAGATCAGTAAGACATGTTATCAAGGCTGAGAACCCAGAAATGAAGCTCTGTAAAGTTGGCTGCAGGCCTTATGCAAAGGAGCAATCATCTGTTCCCCCCATACCCTTACAGCAGCTTCCCTTCATCTTCATGTGGATTCACGTTCCCTGCTGATAGATTATATGACCTAAGGAAGCAAACCCTCCTCAAATTTGGCATTACCCCAATTTGGTAAATAGCAGATGTTCCTATAAATGTTACATGAAGGCTTGGATTCATTTGGCCTTCTTAGCCTGATCCAAGGAGTAGATAAGAATGCCATAGGGAGAAGCCACCGTCCTCAGTCCAGTAGATCCATAAACACTGAGGTTGTGACACCCTGGAAAAGATACTGTGGAGGTGACGCACATGACAACATCAATCAAACAACATTCATTAAGCAATTGCAATGTTTCAGGCACAGTGCCAGGTGCTAGAGACACAAATAGAAAGAATAAAACAATCCTTGTTCTCAAGAAGGTTACATTCTAACAGGACAATTAACCCAATATTCATATGGGCTATGTCAACTGGGAGGTTTTCTCCCATTCTTTATGTATAAACTAGGCTATAGCTTCCTCCACCCCCACCCTGCCCAAGGTCCAGTTTGGTGAATGATAGCAATCCTACTAATTAGCCCAAATAATCTGCGATTAGGTGACACTGGCCTCCTTGCTGGACCCTCCATCTCCACAGACTGCATTTTCACTGATTGTTGCCTTGCCTGGAATTCTTTCTCTCCTCATTTCTGCTTCTAGCTTCCTTCATGTCCAACTAAAATTCCACTTTCTGCAAGAAACCTTTCCCAATTCCCCTTAATGCTAGTGTCTTACATCTGAGATTATATCAAATTTAGCATATATATATCTTCTTTATATAAAATATAATGATGATAATATAATATTATATAACTATATTTATAATATATAACATAATTATAATTATATAATAAAATATATAATAAAATAAAAAATAATAGCAAACAGCTATTTGCATGTTTTCAACCCCCCTATTAAATTTCACATTCCTCGAGGACAAGTACGGGGCGGGGGAGTTGTTTGTTCTTGTTGCTTTGTCTTTCTGTGTATCCCCAGTATTTAGCACAGTGTCTTGTACATAGTAGGCATAACACATTTTTGTCGACTGATAATATGATAGACTTGGGTATCAAGGGAAGGGGTACTGGCCTCAGAACGAACTTGATGTAGTCTATCATGGTACCTTAGCTGAGCTGGAAGCAATGAATCTGCTGCTTAGTGATCTCCTCTCTAACTGGGGGTTGGAGGAGTGTCAAATGTCTCATATTTCTGAAGAAACCCCTCTACATTGCCCAATGGCATACTATTTTCAGTGAGGATGTGTGTGGCTCAGGGACAGCCTGCTTGCTTGGGTGAGACACTGCAAAAAATCATGGAGAATCCCCAGGAATGTAGGTTTTAAGCAAACATCCTGATTTTTTCTTTTGAACATTTTTAGATTTATTTTCCCTGCTTAAATGCCATTCTAGCAGAGAACACAGATTGCCAGGGGCTGTTGAAGTTTGTTTTTTTTTTTCTCAGCACAGCCCAAATGCATACATTTCTCAAACGCTGTAAAAGTGAATTCATTTGTATTTGGGGCATATATACTCCCAAACCTCAAAACACAGTTTTGATTTCTGTTCACATACACAGAAATAAACACCTGATATACACCTTTCATCTTCTATGAACAATTTCTAAATTTTAAAATTCATTCAATTGAATACATTTTGATACAAGAGCTCCCTCTTGTGGAAGCCATAGAACATAGCGACATATAGCTAAACGTGTATGTATGTATGTAATGAACTTTAGAAATCATTTGGTCCAATTCTCTCATTTTCACAATGAAAATTATGAAACTGAAGCCCAAAGAGATAAAGATATTAGTGGTAATATTGAAAACAGGACAACTATCTTAAAGTATTTGAGAACATCCATGTGAAAGAATTCCAACTCAACGTAAGGAAATACTCCCCCCCATCAACAATCAGAGCAGCCCCCAAACAGAATTGTCTGTGATTTATCTGTCATTGCAGGACTTTAGGCAAAGCACAAGTGAGCCCTTGTTGGGGATACTATGAATGTTCAGATAACTATATGGTAGTCATGTAAAGCAAAGATAAACTATTAAGTCCTTATGGGAATTGTACTGGTGACACATAGACACATACACATTTTTATTAACTATTGCCAGACATGCAGGATATGTGATTGTCTAAGCCAAGGGTGGGGAACCTACAACCTCAAGGTCAGATATGGCCTTCTAAGTCCTCAAGTATGGTCTTTTGTCTGAATCCAAGCTTCACATATATTGGATAAGACTGTCTCTGGAAATCGATAAACCCAGATCCCCAGACTTCTGCGTATACCATTGTTGTTTTTGTTTTCACATACAATCATAGACTATTAGAGCTTTAAGAATCTAAAAGAATGGTCACATGGAACTAACTATTCCCCAACCTTGCCCTACTTTTTCCTGCCACCAGACATTTTCAGAAACTAAGTATTTTCCACTCTTGGAAAATACTCCTTCCACAACCATTGCCACAGTCAAGGAAAGGGCTAAATTGTAGTGTGGTAGGCAACAGCTGCTGTCAATAACCTCACCAAGGGCACATGTTCCCCCCTCATTTCCCCCTTCACTCACTCTACCTCTCTCCTTCTTCTTCCCCCTCCCCCTTCCTTCTCCCTCTC
>CM053593.1:271554324-271569429 GCA_028646575.1 Pseudocheirus occidentalis
GAAAGAGAGAAAGAAAGAGAGAGAGAAAGAGAGAAAGAGAGAGAGAGAAAGAAAGAGAGAAAGAGAGAGAGAAAGAAAGAGAGAAAGAGAGAGAGAAAGAGAGAGAGAGAAAGAGAGAAAGAAAGAGAGAGAGAAAGAGAGAGAGAGAGAAAGAGAGAGAGAGAGAAAGAGAGAAAGAGAGAAAGAAAGAGAGAAAGAAAGAGAGAAAGAAAGAAAGAAAGAAAGAAAGAAAGAAAGAAAGAAAGAAAGAAAGAAAGAAAGAAAGAAAGAAAGAAAGAAAGAAAGAAAGAAAGAAAGAGAGAAAGATGATGATGGCAATGGGTCACGGCTTGCTGTCTACCTGGGAAATGAATAACTGAAGACTTTGTAATGATGATGTGGTCTGTACCATTCCCCTGCTCTAGGGAAAAGCCCTCACCAAAGCAGTTTCCCATCTCCTTAGACCTGGAGGTTCTGCCCTCACCAGATCCCACAGTGAGAACTATCTCCTTGGGGGGAAAAGGAAACAAAAGAAATGCAACACTAGCCTAAAGTAGCTCTTGCAACATGTATCTTCATGCTGTACTCAACAACTGTATCCTTACAGACCAAATAAACATGTTCTTTCCTAGCTCTTGCTTATATCAATCAATCATTTGGACTATCCTAATATCTGAGCTCAGCACATCTTCCCAAGCCTTTTAACAGATTCAGCTTCCTCATATATAAAATGTCCAGATTATTTCTGATGCCCTTCCCAATTCTAAAACGCAATGATTTTAGGTTGTACTATACTTGGTAATAAATACTAATCATTGCTTTAGCTATCGACTAATATCATTAAAAGTAATTTTGTTCTAAGCAGTGACACAAATTTATTCCATGATCAGGTTTCAATGTAAAACTGCATTAAAAAGCCAGCATGAGGGGGGCTAGGGGGCGCAGTGAATAGAGCACCAGCCCTGGAGTCAGGAGTACCTGAGTTCAAATCCGGCCTCAGACACTTAACACAAAAAAAGCCGTGTGACTTTGGGCAAGTCACTTAACCCCAACTGCCCTCGAAAAAAGCAAAAAAAAAAAAAGCCAGCATGATACTATATGTCTGATTACAGGAAATCAAGAAAAGAGGCACTAGACTGGTAGAGACTATGAGCTTTGCATCCTTATAGGATGAAGAACCTGCTGAGCTCTTTCAAATTGAAATATAAGTAGTAGCCAACACGGTTTAGAGAGATGATATTTTCAGAGGGAAAGACTATTACAAGTCTGGATTACTTAACTCCATGAGACATGGTTTAAAGTTTGGGGGCCTTGACTGAGATGAATAAACTATCGGCTTTTGCTACAGCCTTTAAATATGACTCATTCCAAAAGAAACAAAAGTGGGTGTTTACAAAGGTAAGTGAGGTTTGCAAAATAATTTATTTTCTTATATGGGCACAGAAGAAAGAAAAAATTAGAGCTGTCTTATAGGTTGCTGTGGCTTCATATTTATTAAGAGAAATTAAAGTTTAAAAAGCCAATTTTTGTAAAGGGGTTATTTTTAAGTGATATTTTTAAAATCAATAGTTATAAATACATACACACACACACACACACCACTCATACTGAGTTTTGGAAAAGAACTTTCAGAACAGCATTTGGATTTTTGTTAGTTTTGGATGAGATCTATTATTTTACTGGCATAAGGAGGAATTTCTACCTATGGTCAACAAGGGTTTATTAAATATTTACTATGTGCCAGTTACTGTACTATTGGGAATACAAAGAAAGGTCAAAACTGTCCTTAAGGAGTTCACGTTCTAATGAGAAAGAACATGGCCAAGGAAATGTACCTATAAGGTATATTCAATATAAAGGGAAGGTAAGTTTCATTGGGACGGCACTAGACTGAAATACTGCAGCCCCAGCAACATAGCTGGCAAGAAAAGGGAATGGAACAAAGCATGCCTGGAGCCAGCCCAGACAATAGTGGGCCCTATGAGGCATCACCAGTCTGCACAGTGGGAGCCCCAGGGAAAGAGTCACAAAATTGAAAGGATTAAATGTTCTCTCCTGTTTCTCCTCCGAGCTGTCTGATATGGCCTTCTCAGACTCCTTGGTTGCACTATTATCCAGCATACTGCGCTGGGCTCTTTCCTCTTCTTCTTACTGGATAGTTGTCCCTGGACACTGTATAGGTCTCTCAGACTCAGCAAGTCCCAAATGGAAGGTATTAGCCCTCTCTTAAAACCTGTCCTTGTTCCAAACTTCCTTATTCCTGAGGAATACTACTTACTTTTCCAATCACCTGGGTTCAAAACCACGGAGTCAACCCTGGTTCTTACTTGCCCAGGGAACCAAATTAACAATACCACTGCTTCTAGAAAGGGTGAGGGGATCATCAGCCCTTTCACTTCCCTGACCAACCCATTCCCTTGCCCCGGCCCCCACTCTCTTATATATGTTGTTTCTCTCTCTATCAGAATATAAGTTCGTGGAAGGTAGAGACCATGTTGCTTTTGCATTTGTAGCCCCAGGGCTGAGTTCCTTTTTGGAGAACTCTAGAAGCAGTGATGCATACCTGGCCACTTAAGGCCTGGCCCTCCATTCCTTTCCTCATCAGCAATGAGCAGTCTCAGTCTTGTTACAAATTATAAGGCGACAGAAAGTTAAAAAGCACCAACCACTCAGGAAACAGTCAGGAAATGATGGGCCAGCAGGGGTGGGGAACCTGTTACTTCAAGGCCTCATGTGGCCTTCTAGATCCTTAGGTGCAGCCTTTTGACTAAGTCTAGGTTTCGCAGAACAAATCTTTTTATTAAGGGCATTTGTTCTATGAAATTTGGAATAAGTCAAAGGGTGACACTTGAGGACCTAGAGGGCCACATGTGGCCTCAGAGATCCCCACCTCCAAACTAGGCATCAAAGCAAAAATCAGCAGGGAGATGGGCCAGTGGATAAATTGAACTTGGAGTCAGCAAGAACTGAATCTTATCTCAGAGGTTTACTACCTACATGCCCTTGGGCAAGTCACTTAACTTCTCTAGTCCTCAGTTTACACCTGCCCCTCAGGATTGTTGAGAAGATCCAAGGAAACAACACATATAAAATGCTTTGCAACATACGCTATCTAAATGTTAGCTATTAATATTATCTCACACATTTACCACAAGGCAACATGCTGTTGACTATTCTGGATAGGGTCTGTGATCCTGAGGTTAGATGTCCGATGGAAAAACACCAAGACAAGCGTCTTAAGAAGAAACACCACTTCTTACTAATCACCTGTAGTCATAATATGCAAATGAGATTTTTCTGCAAAGTACATTTCCACACAGGCTTGCATAAACTAAATAATATCTTCCCAAAAATGTCCCATTTCTTTCCCAAGAGAATTGATGTTGCATAAGACCAAAATGTGATATGGTACAATAACAACAACACATTTCTATGGTGCTGTGTGGTTTATAAAGCCTTTTATCCACAGCAATCCCAGGAAGTTGCTTGTGCAAATATCATTATCCCCATTTTACAGATGGGGAAAGTAAAGGTCGTTCATGATTTGTAGGGAACAACCTGGAAGCGTGAGACTTGATGAAGAAGGAAACTAGCACCTGGAAATACACAGATTGGCATTCTTTGCCCAATCTCTGAACCACCATACATTGAGAGACATTAGTTTTGCTGGAAAAGAAAGTCTGTACTTTTGTAACAGTGACTCTGTTGCAAGGAAGAAATGAGCTTGCTTACTAATCAACTAATCAGCACTCATTAAGTGCCTACTAAATGCTGTGGAGATAACACACAAAGAATGAAACAATACCTACTCACAAAGAGCTTGCACTTCTTTCTGAACACTAAAAAGATTAGCAATACCAGACAGTTCCTGCTACTGCTGCTGCTGCTGCTGCTGCTCAGTCATGATCTACTCTTCCTTACCCCACTTGGAGTTTTCTTGGCAAAGATACTGAAGTGGTTTGCCATGTCCTTCTCCAGCTCATTTGACAGATGAGGAAACTGAGGCAAACAGGGCAAAATGACTAGGCCAGGGTCACACAGTGTCCGCGTGTCTGAGGCCACATTTGAATTCAGGTCTTCCTGACTCCAGGCCTATGCACCACCTAGTTGCCCTTCCTGGTACAGAATAGCAACGCAAATGTTTGTTGCTTGATTAGCAAGTGAGGCTATGTATGTATAGTACGTATGTACAGTGCTAATTTACAGAGTCAAGAAGAATTGGTCTAAAAGCTTGAGTTTGACATTTATTATGTGTGACCCAGGGTAAGTTACCAAACTTCTGTGATCCTCAGTCTTCCCACCAGTAACATGGGGAGTTGAACTAGTGGATCTCTGATCCTATGGGCATCTCCACAAGATTTTTAAAGAGAGAAGGAATGCTCATCTATCCAGGATGATTTAGGTATTCTGATAGAGGAAAGGGAAGGGTCTAGATAACCTCCAAAACTGCCTTCCCACCATGATTGTTCAGGGAACTTCCTATAAGGGACAAGGAGAGGGCATGAGGAAATGCTATCTGGTCATGATCCTTGGGCTATTATATAAACCATATAAAACACTGACTTATCTTCTCCTTAGGAAAAATGAATGTCTTTAGTTCTTTATTGAACTTTAAAACCTTGATTTGTGGTAAAAAATAAATTTTCTCAAAGTTGACATTACTTTTAAGGGAGTGATGCTTACATTGCAACTATTGTCTGAAAGCCTGTTGGGTGAAGTTAACATTTTTGACTCTGAATACTACAGCCTGAAAGTGACCTGAAAGTAACATTGTATGAAAAAAGGATAGGAGGGAACCAGCTACTTACTGAGGCTGCGGAACAAGCCATGGTTGTGTGTGTAGCCTATCCTCTGGGCCAGCTCTATACATAGGCAGAGTGGGTGGCTGCCTACATCTTGAGGGGTGCCTCAAGGACCCTTCTGCCTACATACATCTCTCTCACCAACCTGCCATGACACATCCCTCCCTCTCATCCAGCATGAAACTCCTACTCCTATGAGTTGGCTAAAAAAGGTAAAGTAAGGGCATTCACCCCCAAAAAGTCACCTATGTTACACCCTAGGAGAGAAGGGGGAAGAAAACCCTTTCCTATCAGTGTAGTAGCAGTTTCTCAGACAACCAGCTGTCATCCGAAAGATGTCTTAAGGGTCCAAAAGGAATGGAAAATAAGATAGCTAAGTTGGGGGGGATTAGAGAGGTTGAGAAAGTTCTGAATGAAGTAAAGAGTGGAGCTCTACTCAGGAATGGTAAATCCCCCGGAGGTCCCATATATGGTGCTTTAAGGTTTGCAAAGTACTTTTACACATATTATGTCATTTGATTCTCACAACAACCCTGTTTGTGAAATATGCCCATTTTGCAGATAAGGAAACTGAGGCTTAGAGAAGTTAAGTGACTTGCCTAAGAGCACAAAGCCAGTTAGTGAGTGGACAAGATCTGAGATCAGGACTTTCTGATTCCAAATCCAGTAGCCTATTCACTAGCTGCAGAGTTAAAGTATAGGCCACTGAAAACACAGATAAGTTTTGCAAAAACAACAGTAACAAATATTTTTTAAAAAGGATGAATGTGAAAAATAATTCATTTGGACACCTACTGTATTCCTGTCAGGGATAGACAGGTTCTTATGGTGAACTTCAAACTTTAATAGATTATTCACTATTTGTTTACCAAGTTATGAGGCTTACTTGTGCAACCACAAAGAGGACAAAGATATCTCCATCTTGTTTTACTCAAATCCCATGTCCAAACTCAGCATGAGTGGGATGCCTTGATGCTTTGAAAAATCTCCCAATTTATTTTTATACCTCCAGATCATTCTCTCTTGTCTGTCATGAGCAGATGGACCATCTTCTGACCACTTAGTCAGTGGAGATGACCTATGCTTCACCCAAACTGTGACACACACACACATTAATATGTCATTTTGGGCCCTCAAGAGCAAGGTCTATCAACCAATAAGATTCTATATTTTGCTGTGCCTCTTTTGCATATTTGGGTATCAAACCCTATGAAAAAATAAGGTACTGGAAGAAGAAGGATCTCAGATCATGAGGAAGATATAAGGTCCACTTCACTGGAGAGGTCCATGGGCCCTTTAATAAAGAGCCATTGGCTCTTTATTGTAGGTTGGACAACTGTAACCCCCACACATGTTAGAAAGAGCACTAGGCCTGTATTCAGAGCACTTCGGTTCAAATCTAACCTCTGACACTTAATACCTGTGTGACCAGGGGCAAATCATTTAAACTCCCTGGGCTTCAGCGTCCTTATCTTTAAACAAGAGGAGTAGGACTAGATAGCCTTAACAGCCCTTCTAGCTCTAGTCTTAGGATCCTAAGATCTCTGAAGGTGCTCAAGAAATTCCCAATTCGTGTCACAGGAATCGCTGCAACAACTTCTGCAGAAAAGAAAGTAGGAAAGAAACTTCGGGAGAACCCACCTTTTCTCCAGCCATGGCAGATAGGAGAGGCTTTCACATTTCAGGGTAGTAAAGGCTTGGCCAAACACATGCTGTGGAAATTTCTTCAGTTCTGACTCAGTCATCTTTCGAAATCCCAACACAGTGTCAGCCCAGAAGGGCCTCTCTTGGGGGGGAATGCTTCTATATATCTGCCAGCTTTGGGACGAAGAGAGCTCTTCAGTTTTCATGGAACACACACAACTCAATGACATTATCAAAGACAACAATGACTTGCATTTCCATGACCATTTAAGGTGGACAGTGTACTTAACCTACATTATCTCACTTGTTCCCATTTGATAAGTTCTTTGCTGTTCAAAGGAGCACAGTGGTGCCTTGTATAAACACACAATAAAAATTTGTTGAGAGAGCAAACAAATGAGTTGTGACCATAATTCCATGAGAGAATTTTTCAAGTGGACTGTGTAAACTGGCTCTGAAGGTAACTGCAAAAGCAGAGTCCCAAAAAATGTTTTGATCAATGCAGCAGGTCAGAAGATATAGCCTTCTCAAGTGAACAGTCAATTATAATCAATCAACAAACATTTACTAAACACCTATTAAATCATACACTAGGCACTGTGGCTTGGTGATGGGAACACACAGGCAAAAAATGAAGTAATTCCCGCCCTTAGGGACCTTACTTTGCAGAGGAGTGTTAATTCTAGTTTCTTGAAAAGTGTCTCCTGGCTTTATATTTCCATGAATATAATCCCTTTAACAAAGCACCCTGGGACAAGCCCCACAAATCATACCAGGGCAAGCTAAAAGAAACAAGCCGCCATATTGGTGAAGGTAAGGGCAGAACCAGACCAAGTTCCATGGAGGAGAGACAGAAATTCTGCAACACCCAGTGGAAAGTATGGTGGAGGATGGAGGTGAGGCTGGGGAGGAGTGAACACCAGCCCATGTGCTAGTTTCTTTTAATTAATTATTCCTGACCATTGGGTAGTAAGTTCTGTTGTTTAGACCTGCAGAATCCCTCTAAATACTGTCAGTCTGCTCTAACTTTGGCACATATGGGTAATTCATCCTTATTGAAGGACTCTGTCCCTCAATCATTTTGCTCATTTCAGGGTCTTCAAGAATGACCACAAGTAAATGAAATAAATATTTTTACTGTCACCTTACCTACTACGTGTTCAGCACAGGCAATATATCCCAAAGGGATGGGAATGGCTTCATTTCTTAAGACTTTTCAAGGAAAATGATAGTACACCCTACCTTTATAACTCATTCCAGGATCTAACAGCCTTCATTGTCAGTAAATCATAAAGCACTATATAATTGCTAGCTACCTATATGGTTCAAAGGAGGGCTATTTTTCCCCCCAGGGAGGGATTGTTATTGAGAAATGACATAAAAAGAAAAATTATCAGTAAAGTATCAAAAAATATGCACTAGCATCTAACTCTGGGGTTTTACCAAAAAACATTTAACCTTACTTACTTGTAATAAGAAACATTCTCTGGGGAGACATTAGGAAATGACAGTGATATTTCAAAAGCTCAATAAAACATTTTTAAATGTCCATCTAAATGGATAAAATGAAAACATTTTCATGTTTAAAAGGAGAAAATAGTTATCTAGAAGATTCATTTTTGGGAAATACCTCTCCCCTCCACTGATGCCAGATAAATGAGGTCTTACTATATGTAGGCATATTATGCTTCCATTTATATATTTCAATATCATGCAACAAAAACAATGTCTCAATACACAGAAAATCATGTTTGGTTCTTCCCTCACTATACCCATTTTTTTCTACCACGCTATTCCTAACTGACCATTCCTCCAAAGAAACACAATTATTTTTTTTGGTAGTAAGGAACCGTAACAATTGTTCATTGTCTCTAATGCAGCTAAGTATTATTGTTCTATCTCTTACATTTCATGAAAGAACACACTTTTCAAATGCTGTTTCCAGTTCCCCTGGCATTCAGCACATCATGAGCATATCTTATGATGAAGAGCATGTTTGTTCACAGGTGTTTAACATTTTTCTGAAGGCCCTCCTGAAATTTGCTCACTTACCCAGATACCAGGTGAATGCCAGCATCTGTAGCTTCTAATGAATTAGTGATGGCAAACAATCTGTCAAAGGTCTCTTGAAACCATTGCTTCTGCAAGTGAATTGGTGTATCTATCATTATGGCATAAGAAAAAAGAAAAACAGATGAGGAAAATACAGTTTTCAAAAAGACTTCAGACCAGCTCCTCCCTGAGGATCAGAAAATGAATTAAGAAACATTCTTTGATCATATCACTCCCCTGTTTAAGAAGCTTCAGTGGTTCACTTATTTCTAAGGTAAAATATAAATTCTGTTTGACGTTTAAAAACCCCTCAAAATATGAATTATCTTGTTTACAATGTTAGGTGAACTGGTCACACCCAGATAAGTCTGGGTTACCCCTAGAACAGACTATGGATAGAGTGATAAAGTTTGTAAGGAAAGAGGTGAAAATCATATGTTGACAGGGCATAGGATTCCCATTCCCACACCCCATTTCAGAGAAGCAAGGCCTCCTCTCTCACTTCACAGAAATTGGCCCTTTGGGAGTGGCTAGGTAGTGCAGTGGATAGAGCACTGGCCTTGGAATCAGGAGGACCTGAGTTCAAATCCAGTCTCAGACACTTAACACTTACTAGCCATGTGACCTTGGGCAAATCACTTAAACCCAATTGCCTTGCCTTCCCCCCTGCAAAAAAAAAAAAAAAAAAGAACAAGGAAAAGGAAAAAATAATTGGCCCTTGGACTGTCTTTACCATGTCTTTCCTCCCATCACTTGCTAGAGCCACAACCATCCAGGCCCAAAACTGTAGTGTTCTCACTGAGCAAGGAGAGGCCATTAAAGGACAATGGCTCAGGTTGAATCCTTTCCTAAGCCAAACTGTCAATTGTGGATGCTTCATGCTCTCTACTGCCTTATTATTTTGTGGAGCTTTGTTCTTGTAAAACGATTCATTCCCCACTAGGTTTTGGACTTGTTCCTGGGTTCTGTTCACAATCTCTCCCCAATCCAGACAAAATGAATGAATGGAAAGGGAAACAAATATTGATTAAGTGCCTCGCATGTGCTAAGAGGTAGAAGTGGGGGAGAGAACTGTAGACAGGAGGGGGTACATGGAAAATGTCCTGGGTAAAGATGAGAGCCTAGAGGAGTGGTTTAGTTTCTCTCAAGCATGTTCTCAGGTGGTCTGTTCCCTAAGGGCTGCTAATCTCTGGCACCACATGTCCCCATTACCAATACCACAGTCCCCATCACCACACCAGCCTTGGGCAAAGAACCAAGAAAGGCACACGTCTCTTTAACAGCAGGATTCTAGACTAGCAATGCCAACTACTGTCTGACTCACCTGGATAAGTATGGGGAATAAGAATTCCAGCTGCTACATCACTAGTGGTGTCAGGTGTAAATTTATCAGAAATAACATCAATGGAGCATTGTGGGATGGATTCAGAAATGCAAACAGCTGTGGAGAGCCCAACCACACCTGCACCAATGACTGCAACCTTGGCCATATCAGTTGGCTCTGTGAAGGTGAGGAAGAGAAGATTCTAGAATGCTGTTTGGTGACTCCTTCGATTCTTCCATTAAAAACTGTGGTTCTGAAAAACTTTCATTAGGCATCAAATGAAACACAATACAGTATAATACAATATATAACAAACACATATTAAGTGCCTACATAGTTGCCTCTGACTGGTGGACTCCCATTTGGATCACATTCCATTTAAGATCAAAATTTTAAAAACAACATGCTAACTGTAGGATTTTGTTACAGTAGCTTTTTTTTTCCAGTCATGTCCAACTCTTCATGTCCCCATTTGGGATTTTCTTGGCAAAGACACTGGAGTATTTTGCTCCTTCCTTCTCCAGCTCATTTTACAAATGAGGAAATTGAGGCAAACAGGGTTAAGTGACTTGCCCAACGTCACACAGCTAGTAAATGTCTGAAGTCAGACTTGAACTCATGAAGATGAGTCTTCACAACTCCAGGCTGTCATTCTATCCAGTGTGTCACCTAACTGTATGATACCTTCTATTAATTGTGGGTCCATTTCTGATGGGATAGTTACAGGTACAAAGCTGAGATGGGTATAATAGAGCTAGGACAGAATTCAGAGCTGGAATGGACATTATGAAGGAAGGAAACAAGAATTTATTAAGCACCTACTATGTTCTGGGCACCTTACAAATATTATCTTCTTTCATCTTCCCAATAACTCTTGGAGGTAGGTGCTTTCACTATCTAAGTTTTACAGCTGAGGAAACTGAGGCAGACAGCAATTAAGTGACTTCCCCAAGCACACAGCTAGTAAGTATCTGAGGTTAAATTTAAACTTAGATCTTCCTGAGTCTAGGCTTAGAACTCTATTCACTGCACCACGCAGCTGCCTTGGAGATCTGGGAGTATACCTCCTGTCACACTCATCATACCCAAGGCCTCTTATCCATGGAATTCCAACTTGAGGTGCCAAAAGACCACAGGCAGTCTGGAAAAAAGAACTCTAACAAGGTTGTATTGGAATGACACACAAGAACATTCCCATCCCAGAAGTCTCTCTGCAAGATTAAAATGAACCTGGCAGTGATGATACACATACTTGAAAATCTATATCGTCCTTGGGACACTTCCAAGACAGGAGTTAATTAGTTTATCAGTAGATATGTGTGGGGAACATATGGTATGTGCCCATGTCCGTGAGATAGACTTTTCAAGCTAAGTTTGCAGAAATGTACTATTTAAGACCACTACTGCACTATCTGTAAATCTGTATTGAATGAAGCAAATCTGTAAACTTTATAGTTACAAAGTGTTTTCATAATTACTTTGATTCCCATTTTACCATTGGTTGTTCCCACTCTTCCTCGTTTGCCTCAGCAAGTAGACCAGTCCAGGAGTCTATAATATGATTATTGAGGGGAACCAGAAAAGCTCACAATTTCTGCATATGTAAAACCAAGAGGCTGGATTACATCAGGAGTTTTTAATCCTTTGGAGGGAGGGGGGTCATGGACCCCTCTGATTGACTAGTAAGGTTAAACCCTCCTCAGAATAATGTTTTAAATGCAGAAAATAAAATATGTAGGATTTGGAAAAAAAACAAATATAGTGAAATACAGTTATCAAAATATTTTAAAGAAACCAATTCGTGGGTAACAGGTTAAGAACCCCTAGAGTTGATCTCTAAGGAACTTGCCCTCTCGGATCCTGCCTTAAGAAGCTAGTGAATGCTAGTGGCATATTACATAATACTACTCACTTAAAAGCCAAAGGTTTTTAAAAAGGGAAGGAGCAGCATTCACTCCAGACTCCCAGCTCACCGGCTTCCAGGCCACCTTTGAGGCACTCAGTGTGCAGAAACCTCACATGTAGACAATTCCACCCGGTTAGTAAAGTGAAGGAGAATACCTGCACAAGTCTCTGGGGCGACAACCTGGAAACCCACCGAACACTTGTGACCAAAACACTTGTTTTCCCGGAGGAACAGGAGAAAGAGTAGAGCCAGCCAGGGCCAAAAGTGAAGCTGCTCCCCATTGGAGGCATTTGAACGACGCCCCCGCTGCCTTCACTTCTCATTGGCCAGTGGGTGTTTTCGGCTCGAACCTCCTGATCCCTCCCCCACACTAGGGACTCGGTCTCCACAGGAGGGTGTTTATGCAACAGCACGCGCAAAGCTGCCAGATTTACAAAAACAATTTTGCCCGCTTCCCTCCTTTCTCTCCACTCCCTGCCAGGTTTCATTTTTATACCCGCAATCTAGCTGTGTCCTGGAAGGACGTGAACTCTTCAGTGACCCAGGGAGCCCGGGCTGGAAGCCAACATTCCTTTACTTACCTTTGACCCATCCTTGGATGTCACCTGCCCACCACCCAAAACCGCTTTCTTGTTAGCCTCCAAGACTAGCCCGTTGGAGAGCGACTCCCAGAGTAGAGCCTGTGGGACGTAGTTTTCCGTACCTGTGGACCCCCTTCCTTATGCACGTGCCAGGAGGCTTGATTATTTTTATTTAAAATAGAGGACCGGGAGTTTGAGGATAGCAGCAGCCCTGAAAGCCCTGTGTATGGGCTATAGGCAACCCCTTTATACAGAAAATCTCAGAATAGTCGAAATGGTTGTGAGCAAAGGGCGACTTGAAGCATTACTAGCTTTGTGTGGGAGAACATCTTACCGGTGGCCCGTGGCATGATGCGTGAAATTCCATCATTGCTCACCTAGGGAAAAGAGTTAATTAACAATTTGTTGTTCAGTATGGTCCTACTCTTCCTGACCCCATTTGGAGTTTTCTTGGCAAAGATACTGAAATGGTTTACTATTTCCTTCTCCAGCTCGTTTTACAGATGAGGAAACTGAGGCAAACAGGGTTAAATGACTGACCTCAGGTCACATAGCTAATAAATGTCTGAGGCCACATTTGAATTGGTAAAGATGAGTTTTACTTACTCCGGGTCTGGCACACCATCCACTGTGCCACCTACCTGCCCTTTAACTAACAGTACTTTTCAGAATATATTCAACAAGTATTTGTGGTTGAGATCTTATCAACACTTTGTGCAGCACTATGTTAAATGCATTAGGGACTCTTAACCTTTGTTGTGGTCTCCTTTGGTGGGGAGTCTAGGTGAAGCCTATGGATTCCTTCTCAGAATGTTTTGAAGTGAATAAAATAAAACTCATAGAATTACAAAAGAAACCAATTATATTGCAATAGTTACCCCCACCAAATTTTTTTTAAGTTATGAACCCCAATTTAAGAACCTCTTCAAAGGTTATAAGGATGCATAGGACATACAATACCTGCCTTCATAGAGCTTATGAAAGAAGCTCAGAGGCCATCTAGTCAAACCCCCTCTTTTTACAAATGTGGAAACTGAGCCCCAGAGAGGCTAAATGACCTGGTCAAGGTCACACAGATAGTAAGGTAATAATAACTGGAGAATGTTGCAAAGCTAATAAATTTGAAGTGGGATTCAAATCTAAATCTTGATTCCTAAAATACAGGTCTGGCCATGTTACTCCACTATTCCATAAATTCCAGTGGCTTGCTGTTATCTCCAGGATCAAATAAAAATCATTCACGTGGCATTCCAACCCCTTCATAATCTGCCCCCCCACACACACATTTTCAGTCTTCTTAACCCTTCCTTCCCCTTCCAACACACTCTGTGAAGCAGTGACTCTGAGCATTTCCATTGGCTACATCCTGTGCTTGGAATGCTCTCCCCCTTCTTCTCAGCCTCTGGACTTCCACACCTTCCAGCAATTCCCAGTTTAAATTCCACCTTCTGCAAGAATCTTGTCCTGATCCCCCTTAATGCTAGTGTCTTCCCTCTGTCGACTGTCTCCAATTTATTCCATGTGCATGCCTTCTACAGAGTTGTTTTCTTTTTTCTTCCATTGGACTATGAACATCTTGAGATCAGAGGTGGATTTTGCCCTTTTTTCTATCCCCAATCCTTAGCACAGCACTTGGCACAGAGTGGTTGTTTAATAAATTTTTGTTGACTAATTGCTTTTCTCTTGAGGTAACCTACTAAAAGCTCACTTTTACATGGAACTTTAAAGTTTGCAAGGAAGACTTTATACACATGATCTCATTAGATCCTCATAACAATTCTAGGAAGGAGGTACTATTTTAATCCCCATTTTACAGATACAAAAACTTTTTTAAAAGTTTAAGTCACCTGCTGAGTCCCACAGCTAATAAGTTTGAGGTAGGATTCAAACCCAAATCTTGATTCCATGTACAATACCCTATCCAGTAGACTTTGATTGATTTTTTATATACTTTGTATTTATTACTTCTATATTTGTTGTACCTACCAGGTACAAAAGGATATAAGCTTTTTGAGGGCAGAGACAATGTTATTTTTATCTAAATGTTCCCAGCACCAAGTGTCTTGCCTGTAATTAAAATTTATTAAGTATTTGTTGAACTGATTTTTCTTAAATGGGGATAGGAAGTTGGATGATCTGAGTTAAGATTCATAGACAACCAATTCCCCAAACGAGTAATAATTGGGGAACAGTGAAACTGTCTAGGGAGGGAGGAGAGGAGAACTTTAAGAAACAATAAGAAATAAGTCAGAAAAAATCAGTTGGGACCAGTATATAAAGAGTTGAGCTGGAAGGTGTGTAACAGTAAGCATCCTGGCACACCCAGGATGGCCTCCTAGCTAGCACAGATTCTTGGATCTCTTTCTCTTAATGGAAATCATCTTTATAAGGGGACAATGATCTTCTTTTAATTACATTCACTAGTTCAGGGGAAAGGTCAGCACCCTGAATGTGGAGAAAATACAAGCAGAGAAATTAAGACAAAGATCAACTGACAGGGCTCTAGCAGTCTGAACATAACAATATTGCTATACACTTTACACATATCACTGGATTAAGGAAACACAGAAATCTGAGCAGTCAGGGGGCTTGAACATATGGCTATTCAAAGTCTCAACCAGGAAATCAAAAGATCTTTCTCATGAGCGAACCCCCAAAGTAAAATGCTAACCTCCCAGAATATATAACATTTCTTTGTAACTGTTTAATAGTATCTTGGTTTCTCATAAAGTCATTAGCTTCTACTTGCTCCACTCTCATTCTGAAGGAATTATTCTCTTCAGAATGCTTTTGAGACTCTTTCTCCATCTGGCAAAT
>CM053593.1:271569929-271608387 GCA_028646575.1 Pseudocheirus occidentalis
CCTGCCCTACTAGAAAGTTAGAGGGGCGTTGGAGGAGGACATAAAAGAGAATAGATTGTAGGAGGGGCTTTATAGTGGAATCAGTTTTGGGCTTGGGGGTGGGGGAAAGAAGGGGAGAAAATTTGTAACTCAAAACCTTGTGGAAATGAATGATGTAATCAAGAAAATAAATTAAAATTTAAAAAAAAAGAAAAGAAAAAGAAAAAAATCTTAAAGCTCAAAAAGTAATTTTAAAAAAAGTTTTTATAAAGCTCAAAAAAAAGGGTGGCTAGGTGGCGCAGTGAATAGAGCACTGGCCCTGGAGTCAGGAGGACCTGAGTTCAAATCCAGCCTCAGACACTTAACACACACACACATACAAAAACTAGCCATGTGACCTTGCACAAGTCCCTTAACCCCAATTGTCCTCCAAAACAAAAAGCAAAAAAATAAAAAAATTAAATAGGAAGTTCAAAAAGTAAAGAAGAAGGAAAAATGGTGGAGTGGAAATTATACAAAGGTGAAACATATCCCCTTCCTACTAGCAATAAATCAATTAAAAAAACAAACTAAAAGTGTTTGCCTATGTTTAATCTATTAGCAAGCAGGACGTTGTTTTTAAAAAAATCATTTATTCATAGGAAATAGTTTCCAAAATTCCTTATAAAATTAAAAAGGGACAATACAAATATGAAGGAGAGAGGTTCTAATAAAGTGGCATTAATGGTTAATGATTTTTCAAACAATAGCTAACATGTAAAAACACTTTTACCCATGAGCACCAGCTGCCCCTTGATGAATCATCTCTATTTTCCCTGAGTCCATATTATTTACTGTGGGAAACAAGCTGGCAGGAGAAATTCCTTTCTTCCCTCCTAGTTCTTCTGCTTCCTCCCAAGTGTTGGTCAAAGGTTTCCCGAGAGTTTCAGGGAGCATCAGTGTTAACATTCCGGTCACAAAGGCCATAATACCAACCAGCAACTAGAAGAAATAAAGTAAATAAGCAGGTCATCAACAAATTAATCACTTTAATAAATACGTACCATGAGCCAGGCATTGTGCTAAAGCAGGGGTGGGGAACTTGGGGACTCGAGGTTACATGTGGCCCTCTAGGTCCTCAAGGGCAGCCCTTTGACTGAATCCAAACTTGATAGAACAAATCCCTTTAATAAAAGGATTTGTTCTGTAAAATTTGGACTCCGTCAAAAGGACGCACCCAAAGACCCCGAAGACCACCATGTGGCCTCAAGGCCCCAGGTAAAGATAAAATAAAGGATAGACAGGTCTTCTCAAGAGGGGGAGAAAAAAGCTTTGGAATTTATTTCAGAAGGAGATGAAGATGCTGTCCTACTTTGCTATGATTTTTACAGCTGTGAAAAAAGTTTGTTTCCTTCACACCTACCAGGTTTCTGGGCAGGTGGTATGATAAGGATCTGGAAGCTATTGGGGTCACTGCAGTTTATCACTGAACAACACACTAGGGGGCAGTATGGAACCATTTCCCTACAAATGTTAGGCATAGATTTTGACTTTCCAACTCAAGCTGGACATTAAAACAGAAATCTGACCTGACATATTAATAATTAACATTTATAGATTACTTTAACATTTCTTGTCCTTCCAACATCCCAATTTCAAATCTGAAAAAGAACCGATACATTCAATAAAAGAAAGGAACATTATATATTGATTAGCAGAGGCAGGGAGCCAGGATTCCTTAATTCCTAAGAATGAAACATTTTTTAACAACCTGGATGAGTTAAGTTAGAAAGATGAAGACAGAACTGAACTGTGAGACATACCTCTCAGCAATAGGTAAAGCAGTCGATCAGGCTATAATGAGCATTTGTGGTGTTCGGAGCATTATATTTGCTGGGAAGCGAAGGCTTGTTCTTCTTTACTATTTAGGGAATAGCCCTGTACCTGATTTTATTGGTTCAAGGAATTCCCTTAAGGGAAGCTCCCTCCATCAATGCAGATCAGCCAACTGAGATAGAAAATTGCCTAAAGTAGTGTTGTTGAATTCAAATAGAAACAGATCCCTGAAGGCACATGTTTGACAACCCACAAATTAAAATTGTCCATGTTGTATGGTATTTTTATTTCATTAAATATTTCCCAATTACATTTTAACAGACTGAGGAATGTTACAAGCTGCATATTTAACATCTCTGGCCAAGAGCATTGAGGTTAACTGAATTAACTGAATTACCCCGTAACACATGGGCAAGACTTAAACCCAGGTCTAACCTAGCTCCAAAACCAGTTCTACATCCACTAAGCCATACTGCTGTCTATATTTATTATTATTTAAAATAGGCCAGGCCCTAATCATGAAACTCTTTTCTCATGGGAAACATGGAACCTATTTCCTTAAGCTGCTCTCTTTTGGGTCAGTGTTTATGTTCTTCCCCCAGCCCCTAGAATGGATGGGACCTGGGAGCCATATAGACCAATTCCCACAATTGAGGAGTTAAATGATTTGTCTAAGGTAGCATCAGATACAGCGTCTGATCCAGCTCTTCTGACTAGAATCAAAGCTCTTTCAAAAGAACCATGTTGTGAGTATAGTTCACAGATAAGGAGACATTTATAAGACTTAGAGATACTTATGAAAACTTTGATTTAAGGCTCAAAGGAATCCAAAAGTCATTCAATACAACTTCCCCCACCCCTTACTCCAATTCAGTGATTTTCTATTCCCTATCAACAGAATGGAAGTACATACCCTCACAGCCCTTAAAAAGAAATTATTGCCTTCCTGATGTTATGACAGCCACACATAAATGTCATGAGAAATTTTGCATCATTATTGTACAAATTGCACTTTCAATTTTTAAAAAAAAATTTTTTTTGAGGGGGGAAGACAAGGCAATTGGAGTTAAGTGACTTGCTAAAGTTCACGCAACTAGTAGGGTGTGTCAAGTGTCTGAGTCTGGATTTGAACTCAGGTCCTCCTGACTCCAGGTCAGGTGCTCTATTCACTGCATCACCTAACTGTCCCCAAATTACAATTAAAAAATCAAAATAAAGCATAAAACCTAAGTTACTTGAGTTGCATTTACTGGCCATAGAAGGCATACTCAATTACACAAAAGTAAAAGGTATTGTTTAAAAATATATTAGGTTGATTAGATTGCTTGCTATCTTGGGGAAGGGGCTAGGGAGGGAGTATGGGAGAAAAATTTGGAAAGCAAAATCTTATAAAAAGGATTGTTGAAAACTATCATAACATGTAATTGGAAAAAATAAATACTATTTAGAAATATCTATATGTGAGTACATCTTACACATACATATATAGTGTGTGATAGTCAGACAATTGAGATTCACACACACACACACACACACACACACACACACACACATACTGAGGTTTCAAAAAAAACCTACTTTATCCAAATATAGGCTAACCTAAGAATGACTATTGGAAGGGGGGAAAAATGTGCATGTACCTATGTATATGTGTATAGAGAAGAATAGGAATTGGGTTTATGATTTCCTTAGTGTAGGGAACTTTGCATCAGGAAAATACCTCCAACAATGAAGATCAGGACCTTCTCTGCAACTTGTAGTCTCGTGGATACTGAAAAAATAATTGATTACAAACCACACAGCTTTTAAAACAAGCCAACTGAGGTAGAAGGGGGGGATGAAACCTATATTTCAACTAATAGGATACTACTTTTAATTAAGGATATATTTGAATTTGAGAATGACCCAACACACAGCAATCAGATTTCTCTGGTGCCAGGTGTGTCAAGTGTAAAGAAGCAAGTGCTATTGACACTGATTATCAAGAAAAAATGGTTTAAATAGGAATCTGCCAAATGTCTTGATTCTCCAGCACACATTTTGTTGTGACTAGTAGTTTCTGCACCCCACCCACCCCCACCTGGTGGTATCTGCAGGATCACATGAGAAAGCTTTGCCTTCTGTTTCCCTATGGTGAGATTTGCCCCAAGTTTAAAAAAAAAATCAGTGTTTTTAGCTCTGTAGAAGCAGCTGAGGCAGCTAGAGGGTGCAGAGAATAGAGCACTGATCACTGACAGTTTCTACAAAGGAAGAGGTAAAAAAAAAAAAAAAACACTCACTATCTGCTGATCCATCCCAGCAGAAAGAGGCAGAGAATTTCCCTGTATTGCCTGCACCATCAGCACGAAGTACCTTTCAGGAGTTTGGGGCAAGTCTTAACAGTAAGGGAGAGCAAATGCCAAGCTCTTCTTTCTGAAGAGCTGGCCCGAACAAAGCCAGGCAATGAAATAGCCAACATTTTTCTTGAATGCCGCTTCTTGTTGTTCAGTTATTTCAGTCATGCCCTGACTCTTCATGACCCTAATTTGGGTTTTCTTGGCAAAGGTACTGAAGCAGTTTGCCATTTCTTTCTCCAACCCATTTCACAGGTGAGGAAACTGAGGCAAACAGAAGTAAGTGACTTGTCCAGGGTCCCACAGCTAGTAAGGGTCTGAGGTCAGATTTGAACTTGAGAAGATGAGTCTTCCTGACTCCAGGTCTGGGACTCCATCTACCTTCTCTTGCTTGAAAATAAGCAGGATCAACTCTGAAATTCCATGTTTTACTTGTCTAATTCCAATTATTGAGAGCTCATTGCCTTCTTAAAAAAAAAACCTATTCAACATTGTTACTTAATTGTTCTTCAGTTGCATCCAACTCTTTGTGACTGCATTTGGGGTTTTCTTAGCAAAGATACTAAAATGGTTTGCTTTTCCTTCTCCAGTTCATTTTGCAGAGGAAAAACTAAGCAAACAGGGTTAAGTGACTTGCCCAGGGTCACACAGCTACTAAGTGTCTACAATCAGATTTTGAGCTCAGGAAGATGTCTTCCTGACTCCACACTCAACCATCTAGCTGCCTCAATTATTTCTTCAACAAAGCTAAAAACATGAAATTTTTTTTTCCGCTTGGGGCAAACACTGCAAAACCTTGCCATGGAAAAGCAGAAGACAAGGCTCTCTTGTGTGATCCTGCAGGTGCTACCAGGTAGGGGTGGGGTGGGGTGCAGAAACTACTAGACACAACCAGGCATGTGCTGGAGAATCAAGTCATTTGGCAGATTCTTATTTAAATCAATTTTTCTTGATAGCCAAATGCTAACGGCAGTTGCATCTTTATGCTTGGCACACCTGGCATCAGAGAAGCCTTATCATTCACAGTGATATGTGGTGGAGGAGGCTGTTTTACCAAAAACAGGGAGAAGCCTTTGGGGAAAGCGCTGAAAGAGGGTTTGAAGCCCAATCCACACTCTTACCCTTGAAACCACAAAGGAGCAGGATGGAACCCGAAGGATTATCTAGTTCAACCCTTTGATTTTACATAAGATGAAATCAAGGCCCCCAAGAGGGGAGGTGACTTGGGTAAGGACACAAAGATTGAATAAAACTTTACCAAAATGGAGGCTGAGTTGGGGTGGAGTCAAACAGAGCCTAAATCTCCAAAAACTCATGGACCATTAGAATTGTAAGATCTCAGAGAACACCTGGGCCAAGTCATTGATTTTATAGAGAAGGAAACAGATTCAGAGTTCATGTCAGAGCAGGAATTAGTACCCAGGCCTCCTGACTCCCAGTCCTGCCTTTTTAGCCATGTTGTTGATCTATAATCACCTTGAGGGCCCAGGGAACTGACCCTTCCAATGCAGCAGTGATTAGTCTAATGATAAATTGCAATACCAAGCAGCTAAGCAGGGACAAGGGCCTTTGATCCTTCCAGGTACACCCTGAACCAAAGATTACTCGGCTTCCTCTTCTCAGTGGAAAAGTTTCAGCAGTTTAGAAGGGCAAAGCTTCAAATAAAAGAAAAGTCCCAGAGATGGGGGGAGGGTGGGAGAAGTAGATGCATATCCAGGAAAAAAATGGACCTTCATGGATGTGCCTTGCATTGCCCTGCCTCATCTCAAGTGGCCCTGCTCCCCACTCTCTAGTCTGGGGCAGACCCTGCTGCATTGATAGAAAGCTCCTAGTCCTGGGCAAACATCTCCTCCTTGGGGCAGCCCCGTCCCTGTCTTCTGAAGGGATAAAGGCCTTGAAATGGCCCTCTCAAGTCACTATAATTTCAACCTGGCCCTCTGCCACTGATCGAACTCATCTAACCTACCACTATAAATCACTAATAATTAGAGAAACAGAAATTAAGTCAGTTTTGAAGTTCTACTTCATACCCATGAGGCAGGCAAAGATGACAAAAGAAAAAAATGACAAATGTAGGAGAAGCTGGGGAAAAACAGGCACAATATCAATGACCCTCTTCTCTTTGGCACTCTCTTCTCTCTCAGGGGTGGGGAACCTGTGGCCTTTTGAAGTCTGGAATCAGTCAAAGGGCCACACTTGAGGACCTAGTGGGCAGCAGGTTCCCCACCTCTGCTAGGTTTTCATGGTGCTGCTTTTTACTGGTTTTTCTCCATCCTACCCAACTATTCCAATTCTCCTTTACTGGATTTTTATCCAGGTCATTTTTATTACCAACAATGGGTGTCCCCCAAGGTTCTGCCCTGGACCCTTTTCTCTTCTCCCTCTATACTATTTCATGTGGTGAATTCATCCCCTCCCATGAATTCAATGACCATTTCTATGCAGATGATGCTCAGTTCTTACTTGGCCCTAACCTCCAGTCTCATATATCCAACTTTTGACTGGACATCTTAAACTGGATTTTACACAGACATTTTAAATTCAACATATCCAGAACTAAATTCATTATCTTCCTCCCACCCCCACCAAAAATATCCTCCCCTCTTCCAAACTTTCCTATTGCTCTTAAGGGTACCACTGTGCTCTCAGTTACCCAGGCTCACAACCCACATGTCAGCTCTCCCTCTCTGTCCAATCTGGTGCCCAGTTCTGTCGATTTTACATTTCTTCTGTACATCCTTTTTCTCCTCTGTCTCTGACACTACCTGGGTCCAGGCCCTTTGCAATAGTCTGCTGGCTGATCTCCCTGCCTTGAGTCTCTACCCGTTCCTGTACATTCTCTATTCAGCTATCAATGTGATCTTCCTATAGCCCAGGTCTGACAACACTAGCTGTGTGACTTTGGGCAAGTCACTTAACCCCAATTGCCTTGCCTTCCCCCTCCACAAAAGAAAAATAACAACAACAAAAAAAGAATTAGATATTTAAGCTTCATTAAAGCTTAGGTAGCTATAGATGGCCCACCAGGCCTGGAGTTAGGAGGACCTGAATTCAAAATCTAACCTCAGATACTTGACACACTAGCTGTGTGACCAGAGGCAAGCCACTTTACCCTCTTTGCCTCAGTTTCCTCATCTGTAAAATGAGCTGGAAAAGGACACAGCAAACCATTCCAGTATCTTTGCCAAGAAAACATCAACTGGGGTCACAAAAAGTTGCAAACAATGAACACCAACAAAGCTTAAAATTGCACTGAGATTTAGGGACTGTCTAAAATTCTCTGTTAATACATTCTCCTTCATAACCTTATCTTCTCCTATTTTTCCAATTTTCTAACACATTACTCCCCTCCCCTAAATATTCCTTCCAATGATACCGGCCTTGCTGTTTCTTCCACAGGACATCACCCCTCTCAGAACATTTTCACTACCTGGAGCACTCTCCCTCCTCATTCCCATCTCCTGGCTTCTCAGGTTTCCTTCAAGTCCCAACTAAAATCTCACCTTCTCAACTTCTACAAGAAGCCTTTCCTAGCCACCCTTCCCCATGCTACATTTTATCAAAAGCTTTCTCTATATGTAATGATGATAAAATTAGTCTTCTTATTTTTCTCTTGCTGATAAGATTTATTATATGAATCATTCCCTTGCTAGGAAGCCATCCTTGCACTCTGGTTATAAATACTTCTTAGTCATGCTGGTTAATTTTTTATGTACTGCTGAATTCTATTTTGGGGTATTTTAATATCTTTGCATTAATATTCATCAATCATAGTGGTCCATAATTTCCTCTCTTAGCCTTGTCTCATCAGGCTTAGTGATCAAAACCATATTTGCCTTGCCAAAGGAAACTGCTAGTCTACCATCTTTCTCTCTACAGTGAAACAATCTCTATACTAGAGTATGAATCCCATACTATTTGAGTTACTTGTTCTTTAAGAATTTGGTGAAATTTGCATACGAATCTGTCTGAACCGTGTGTCTTTGTTTGCAGAACAGGACCATACCAATTTCTACTCAGATGTATCCATTTACATTTTCCACTTCTTATTTTACTAATATTTGTATTTTATACCTAAGTCATTATTAATTTCTTTTAGATTCTTTTTGTTTATAGGTCAGAGTCATGTGTAGTAATTTCTGATCATTTTCTTAATTAGTTTGCTCTTATGAACTCTTGCCTTTTCACTTTAATCATCTGGACAAAATTCTCCTCTCTTTTTAAAAAGTTCTTGGATTTATCATTTGAATTTGCTTATTTCAGTTGGTTAAATTGTGTTCTTTTATTTATTTCTCTTTTTCTGTTACTGTGTTGCTTTGTTCATTTTCTAGGGTTTGGGTTTTTTATTATAAATTTTAACTTTCTTATCTTGGCATTCATGCTTTAAATTTGCCTCTGAGTACTTCTTTGGTTGCATCCCACAGGATTTTGAAATGTCATGTGTGTATTATAATAACCTTTTATACAATGATGCTATTATACTTTCTTCTTTTGCTCAAGAAATTTGTTAATATTTTATATTACATATTCTTAATTTTATATTATTGTTTAATAAAATTACATTGGCTACATATGGGTCTACTCTTTTTATGCACTGTATAATTATTTGTCATTAACTTTATTGCATTCTGATCTGTAAACATAATGTATACAATCTCTTCCACATCTACCTCTACTTCTCTGTGAGTCATTAATCAATGTTTCTGGATATTTCATTTGTTCTTAGAAAAATCTGTACTTTTTTCCCTCCCCATTAAACTTTCTCCATATAGCAATTGAATCTAGTTTGTTTATTTGAGAGTTTGCAAAAAAAAATTTAAACCTTCCTTTATTGAAAAAATCAATTTCATTGATTGCTTTTGTTTCCATATTCTCTACATTTCTCAATGTATCCCTTCTCACCCTCCTCATTAAGGCTTCCTTTAAAAAATGTTTTTCCAATGCTCTTTTTTTTCTTACATCATGTTAATTTCCCAATGGTTTACTGCTCCCTACACTCCCTACACTCTTCCTTGTAACAAATAAGTATGGTCAAGTAAAACAAATCAATACACTGGCCATTTCTAAAAATGTATGGCTCTTTCTATACCTATTTGGTGGGAAGTATGCTTCACCATCAATTTCTCTGAAATCATGGCCACTGCTGTGATCAAAATTCTGAGGTCTTTCCATGTCATTTTCCTTTACACTATTATGATTATTATGTAATGGTTTTCCTGGTTCTTATTTTTCCATTTAGTCAATTCCACTTTTTAAGGAGTACTTTTCTGTATTGAATTTTTATTCTTCTTTTACCATTAGGCTAATTCTGTTTTCTTAAGGTGTTAGTTTTATCATTATTTTTTGTGCCTCTTTTTCCAAGACATTTTTAATATGTATTTTTTGCATCACTCTCATTTATTTTCCCAATTTTTCCTCTATGACTCTTACCTGTTATCTCTTTTTTTTAACTCTTTCAGGAATTCTTGTGGGAGATGGGTCCAATTTGCATTTTTCTCTGAGGCTTTACTTATAACTGTTTTCACACTGCTATTTTCTTCTGAGTTCATGTCTCTGTCTTCCCTGTCATCGTAGAAGCCTTTTAATGCTCAAGCTCTTTTTTCTGTCATTTGCTCAGTTTTTCCAACATATTTCTTGACTTTGAACTTTTATGTTAAAAGTTGAGCTCTGTTCACCTTGGGGTGGGAAGCTGCTGCCCTAAGTTTCAGGCTTTTTCATGTTGTCATTTTTAGAGCCACCTCAGAAGGTTTGCACATTTTTGGTGCTTCCAAGGTGGTGTGATTTGGGGAGAGGTATAATTACTGCTCCCTCCTAGTCTCAGCTCTTGTCTTTACCCAAGAAGGGTTCCTGCCCCACTATAGCCATAAGCATTAATACTCCTTTCTGCCTTGGAACTGAGACTAAGGCCCCAGCACTTTTGTGACCAACCAGAAGCACTCCTCTCTGCTCTGAATCTTCAAACCAGAATTGCATATGAGCAATAGAGTCACCAATCAGCACCAGTGCCAAAAAAGGGTCCCCTATAATCTCCTGACCAGTTGTCTGATCCCCTTACTGTCTCTAGGCTGAGAGCTGCAAAAGTTGCTGCTGCTGCTGTTTTCACAGTGGCCTCCAAGGCAGTGATGCTACACTCTGGGCCTCTGCTGATAACCTCTTAAGTTATCCCAGGCTGGGCAAATGTCTCAACCTTTTGTTGACTCTGCCACTCCAAAATTTGATTTGGGGGGTTATTTCAAAGTTGTTTGGAAGGAAATATTGGGAGAATTCAACTGGGTTGCTGCCTGTATTCTGCCATCTTGGTTCCACCCCTGTGTAGTTTGTTTAGTACTCTGTTGGGCTCTGTTTTTTCTTTCTTATCTGTCCTCTCTTTGGATTTGCCCTATTCTGACAATGGGATGTTGAAATCTCACTATAATTTATTTCATCTTTTGCTATGCCTTCTTGGAATACCCTCAGCTTTTCTTTTGCCAATTTTACCGCAGAATTATTAGGCACATCTGTATTTTAAATTGACTTTCTCTCATTTGAATAGAAACTTTTTTATAGTTCTTTTCTAAAACTTTCTGGCTAAAATTTGACTTTAATATTTCCCACACTCTTCTTGTTTTTTGTGATTTTTGCAATAGCATGGCAAACTTTACAACACTTTTCATATTAAATACAAAGTTATCTAACTTAAATGGAAAATAACATATTGTCAGATTCTATTTTATGCCATTCTAGGATTCATTCTTTTTACTAAAGAATTCAGTTTACATTTAGCATTACAATTGTTAGATTTTTCTTTTCTTCTGGCATTCTATTTCCTTGTCATCAATTGAATAACAACCCAAAACCTTTTACTGTTGTTAATATTCTAAATCCAATTAAAATGCTGAAATCAAAATTCTTTTTTTATACTGGTAACATACTAGAATGCTTCTTTAATTCAGATTACTTTATTAAGAATAGATGCTTTCCTTTTTCCCTGGGAATTATTCTCTCATGTGCCTTTGTACTCATTTTTCCCTTTTTTCTTTGTTTATATAAAACAGTCACATTTTCATTAACATCTATTTCTTCTTAATTTGAGAAGTATTATTTAAAATTTTTATGTTTTCCATTTAGAGCCTTGATTATTTAAAGATTTCACTGAAGTCTTTGAATAATCTCTATAAATAAGTCTCTATAAATTAAATAAAATTCCCCAATATATTTTGATTTCGTATTTATTATATTTTTTCTCATCAACTCACATCTTTCTTGAGAATTCCAAAATGTATGGTCCTTGGTATAGTTATTTCTTTTGGCAACTCATATGATTTTTTCTTTTCTTTCCTTTTCTTTTTTTTGCTTTTTGGAGGCGGGAAGGCAGGGCAGTTGGGGTTAAGTGATTTGCCCAAGATAACACAGCTAGTAAGTGTCTTGGGCCAGATTTGAACTCAGGTCCTTCTGACTCCAGGACCAGTGCTCTATTCACTGCACCACCTAGCTGCCCTGATTTTTTTCTTTTCATTAGAGTGTTAAAAGTTACCTATAAACTGGATTCAAACCGTGGCTCCTCCACTTTATGTTTATGTGATGTGGGTCAAATCCTTTAATTTCCTTGTGTCAGTTTCCTCATCTGTAAAATGGTAGGGAAGTTGGGGAGCGGGAGCATCGAATGGAATGATTTCTGAAGTTGGGTTTTTTTTCCCCTCCTCTTAAATATACTAGTCTTAAAAATAAGTTTTGACTGGGAGAATTGAGTCTTGCCATTTTCTTTGTCATGGAAGCTAGGTGGCACAGTGGAGAGAGTGCCAGGCCTGAAGTCAGGTCTATTATATAGCTCTATTATTCTATTATTTATACAACAGATTATTATACAATAGCTCTATTATAACCTGTTGTTAACTGCTGCCTCACTGATTTTGAGCTCTTTCAGACATTTTCCATTCTAAATATTACTTCCCTCCAATCTTTTAAAAGTATGTTTTAATTCTAGTTTCAATTTCTTTCTCCCTATAGCTACCTACAAAACTTCCAATATGAAGGTCACTAAAAGGCCGGACTGCTTCAAAATGCTTTCCTTACCTGCCTACAAGCTCTACACCTCTGACTCTGCTGGGTTAGATGAAAGAGGTAGTTTTCTCCAGAAAACTATGGTTAAAGCAAATACCTGTTACTTCAGAGAAACTACCTCTCTTCTTGGCATACTAGCCAATGGAAAGATTTGTTTATCAAAAAACAGTGGTTGAGAACTTGGACCCTGAAGGGTTCTGTCACAGAACAGATTGGTTTCAATGACAGAGGCCAAGGCTCGCAGTGGTCAAAGGCAAGCAGGAGGACGTCTGACCACAGAAGACTTTGTTCTGGATATGATGTGACAGAAGATGAGGAAAGCAATGAATAGAAGGAGGTGAGAAAGAAAAAATCCACTCCGTTTTCCTAGAATAAACCCTGATTCCAGATCTAATGAAGTGATGAGGAGATGATCATTTTGATAATATAAACAATGTTGTTGGGTTTTTTGCTTTTTTTTTTTTTTTTGCTTTTTTGGAGGGCAGTTGGGGTTAAGTGACTTGCCCAAGGTCACACGGCTAGTTTTTGTGCTAAGTGTCTGAAGCCGGATTTGAACTCAGGTACTCCTGACTTCAGGGCCGGTGCTCTATTCACTGCGCCACCTAACCGCCCCTAACAATGTTTTGTTGTTGTTCATTCATTTCAGTTGTGTCTGGCTCTTTGGGACCCCATTTGAGATTCTCTTGACAAAGATACTGAAGTGATTTGCCATTTCCTTCTCCAGCTCATTTTACAGATGTGGAACGGAGGCAAACAGGGTTAAGTGACTTGCCCAGGGTCACACAGCTAGTAATCTGGTCCTCCTGATTCTGGTCTTGGTGTTCTATTCACTTCACCACCTTGCTGCCCCACACTATGATCATAATAACATAAATATTAAGAACTCTAAAATAATCTAAACTTATATGACTGTAATAACCAAATGTGACTCGAGAGAATAATGAAAGCTTTCTGCCTCCTCTTAGCAGACTGGTGAGGGACTGTGGGAGAAGCAAGTTGCGTATGCTTTCAGAAGTAATCATCACATTTTGGTTCATCTATTTTTGTTAGGAGGGAAGATTTAATTCCAGAGGACGGTGGGGCTGCCTAATCTTAAAATTATTGTGATATAAAAACAAGGCACCAGTAAAGATTTTTTTTAAAAGAGCAAGACTTTACCTCTGAAAATTATTGTTATATAAAAACAAGACACCAATAAAACATTTTTAAAAGACATGATCAAAAAAGAGAATCGTTTCAAGTAGTGGGTTTTTTTAACCATCAACTAATTAGTCATTCCACTGACTACTATTATTAAATTCTAAATTAGCATTATCAATAAAATGCTGTCAATTGATACCTGTGGCATGAAGATCCATACACTTGTGAGGTAAACGCAGAAAGGGGCAATCACGCTTCCTACACGGCACAGCATGCTACCACTTCCTACAGCAAGGGACCTAAAAATGTTAAGAAAGCAAAAGCACGGGAAGTAAATAGGAGATACAAGACAGAAAACTGAACGTTTATGGTTTTTGTTCTGGGAAAAACATTTGAACTTTGTTGCAATTTCATAGGTGGAAGAAATGCCCATGTCACTGCATTGATATATGGACTTCCCTCAACCCATACAGTTCATGGCCCCCTTGACATCTTCAAAGCAGGTTGTTTAGGAGTTGCTGTGGTCAAAAATATTTATCACCTGGTGTCCAGCTTTCTGACAATGAGCCATTCAGGACTCAGCTAGCCTGGGCCATAGCCTTTGGATTCACAATGGGCCTATGCTTGAAGTGTCTCTGGTTTGGTAGGGGTCACCAGAACTCACACACCATTGGCATAGCCTCATTGAACCCAGAGAGCACTCCATAGCCTGCAAGGACACTGGAGGAGGGCTTTGGTAGAGGAAAGGACACATAAAAGAAATATTAGATGAATTCAATTCAGAATGAATTTTAAGATAAGATTTTTCAAGAATATAGATCTCAAACACAGCCAATACATGAGGTTTTGCAGCCTCTGGAGTCACAGAGCATTATGCCTCAATTTATACAAGTGACAGTGTACAACTGAAAAGCTGTACATGAATCCAATTTTTCTTTCACATCAAGAAGTATTTTAAATGTGTGACCACTATCTAAGGAAAACATTAACAAAATTTTTGTATAGTAAAATGCTTCCTTTTAAGTAAATTATTCTTGCCTAATAAATAGTGCTATTTCACAAGTTTAAACGTTCAATTGTTGCCTTTTTCTTGAAGTGGGATACACTTTCAGTCGAAAAGAGACCAGCTACTTTTCTAAAATTTATAGCAGCTGCCATTGTAATAGACACTTCATAAATGTTGATTGATGGTGATAGACTGGGGCTTTTTGCAAAGCCCTGCACGAGGCTGACCACCTAACAACTCTAAGAGGAAAGTACTCTCATTATCCCCATTTTATAGATGAGAAAACTGAGACTTGAAGAGATAAATGAAGTGACTTGCCCAGCGTCACATAACTAGTTAAATGTCAGGGCAGGAAACATACCTTGTCTCTTCCTATTTCCAATTCTAACGTACCATCTCCTACGGCCACACAGCACAACTCTGAGTAACACACATCCACAACAGTGGTTTAGGGAATCCCTTTTCTCCCTCAGTCAATGGAGATTGTTCAAATTCTTTTCTGCCCTGAATTATGGACAATGTCCAACACAAAGTACATTTAGAATATGTGTCTACTTCTAGTGCTAGGATTAGGTCTCATCTCACTAAAAGTGAATGGGTTTCCTTATACTCTATAACTGGGCACATTACTTAGCCCTCTCCCATGCCCTTTCCGGCCCATACTCATACATGGGTTCACAAAGAAGGCCTAAGGGCCTCAGAATATGACAAGTTGTAGTACCATTGGCATCTGCTTTTATCTAGAGGAGGGTATAGCCAACTATGCCCTGCAAGCCACCACCTGTTTTTGAACAGTCCATGAGCTAAAAAAGGTTTCTACATTTAGGGTCACAGTTTGCCAAATATTAAGAGAACAGCAGTGATATACCATGAGAAAATAGGCCTCCTGTGGCAAGAAATATAGGCAGTCATAGGATTTTGGGATTTAAAGCTAGAAGAGGCCCAAGACAATTGAACTCAAAAGTTCTTCAGGACTATGCACACCTTCAGAAACAGATTTTTCAAACAAATATTTCTTTTTTTATTAATTTTTTTTTTTGCTTTTTGGAGGACAATTGGGATTAAGTGACCTGCCCAAGGTCACACGACTAGTGAGTGTTTAGTGTCTAAGGCTGGATTTGAACTCAGGTCCTCCTGACTCTACGGCTGGTGCTCTATTTACTGTGCCACCTAGCCACCCCAAACAAATGTTTCAAATAATTTTTTTGTTTGTTTTTCAGTGCCAACGAACCATAATCAGCACTTATCACAGTTTACTGACTGATTGGTAACCACAGCCTTAGAGTTACAATATACCAGAATTTCTTTTACTTCAGGTGCTTTCTATATACAAGATACCAGGGACTTCTGTTTATTGAGCAGCCAATTAAACAAATGATGGCTAACTGTAATGTCCACCAAAGTCTTCTTCCAATGTTGCATTGTAGAATAGAGGTGAGTCTGGATTCTCATCAACAATATCAGCAAAGTACAAATCCTGGCATGTCCAACTGACTGACTTACCAACTAAAAAGATTGAGAGTTTTTTAGTCCTGGCACCTTGGATGACTGTCATCTGTCACCATTTGGCAACAAGTCAAGTGGACTTCAGAGACGTTTGTCACCAGGTTGGTCAGGGTGGGAGAATAGCAAATTTTCAGTCATAAAAAATCACAAAGTTCTCCTTCTTTGGCATAGAGGAGAATCGCTATCTGCATCAGGGAAGTCAATATCCACAAATAAGTCGCATATCCTTGCAGCTTCAAACGATGTACATTCAGCAGTAACAGGAAGATAAATCGCCAGCTCTCACCTTATGAATGTTGGATACAGCTCTGCCGTATACAGGTAAATGAGGCCGAATGCAACACCAATGGCAAACTTTCCTGCCATATTTGCCAAAACGATCAAAACACTGCAATGCTGTGGAAACAATGCAAATGTGTCATTCTAAAGAGTTTGCAATGTCCTTTGGACTCATTACCTTCTTTGAAACTCATGATAACCCTGAAAGATGAATATTGGTTCCCCATTTTACAGATAAAGAAACTGACAGAGAGTCACATTCACATTATGACTAACAAGTGTCAGAGCTGGGATTTGAACCAAGGATCTCCCAATGCCAAGTCCAGCACACTTGTCTCCACCTCAAGCTGCCTCTCTCTCCTCCTATTCTACCTTCATTCACACTGTCACCATCCTAGGGGTCCCTGGAGTCTAGAGAAAGTTAGGTGGTAAAATGGATACAGTGCCATATAAGGAGTCAGAAAGACCTCACGTCAAAACCTGTTTCAAATTCTTACTAGCTACATGACCTTGGACAAGTCACTCAACCTCTGTTCGCCTCAATTTTCTCATCTGCAAAATGAGGCTAATAGTAGCCCTACTTCACAGAACTATTGTGTGGACCAAACGAGACAGTATTTGTGAAGCACTTAGCTCAATGTCTGGTCCATGGTAGGCACTTAATAAATGCTTGTTCTTTCCCTCTCCAATGCAAACCTGCACCATCACTTCTCTTCTGGACTATTTTATAAGCTTCATACATAGTTTCCCTGTTTTTCCTGTATCCAATGCCTCCTTTTGCACCACTTCAAAAATGCATAGCTCTGACTACATCCCTCCTGTGCTCAGAAACCCTCAGTGGTTCCCCATTGACTTTAGGATAAAATTGCCACTCAAATGGATGTGTAAGGCTCAAAACAGCTCCAGGATGAGTTTGTAGTTTTATTCCCCTCTTCAGGAACTACATTCCAGTCAAACTAAACCCTACTCTCATTCTGCATGTTCCCACCTAGTGGACGAGCATTTTATTAAGACAGCAAGTCCCCTCTGACCTAGAACATTCTCTTTCCTCATTCCACTGGCTTGCCCACCAGTCTTCCTCATTTAAGGCACACCAAAGATGCCAATTCTTCCATTATACATTTCTTGTTCCCTGCCACCTGAAAGTATTTTCTTAGCCCTCAAATTTTCTTAGAGAACTTTGGCTCTCTCTCCGTTTCTCTCTACCCTGAATTATACTTGTTTGCCTGGTATATTCCTTCTCAAGAGGCCAGGCAGTGCAGTGGATAGAGAAACAGGCCTGGAGTCAGGAAGACTCATCTTCTTGAGCTCAAATCGGTCTCAGACACTTACTGGTTGTATGACCCTGGGCAAATGACGTAACACTTTCTGCCTCAGTTTCCCCATCTGTAAAATAAGCTGTTGAAGGAAATGGTAAGCCACTGTAGCGTCCTTGCCAAGAAAGCCCCAAATGAGGCCACAAAGAGTTAGATACATACAACTAAAAAGACTAAACAGTTCTTCCTGTTGGAATGTAAATTCCTCATAGGCAGGATCTGTATTGCTACTCCTCTTTGCATTTCTAGCATCCACACATAGTAGGCACTTTACAAATGTTTTCTCAGTCAATAGAGAACCAAAAATAAGATGCTCCTTGGATGGATTTGGGTAACTTGGGAGATGCAATTGCTCTCCCAGATATGAGGGCAAGTTACCACTGCAGTACATCCTATACTCACTGACCTAAAAGGGCTCTTCAGAAGTCATAGAATCCCAGGTCCACCACAGCACAAACTTGGGGCAAGTCATTCAATATTTGTGGGCCTCAGTTTCCTCACTTGTAGAAAGGAAGACTTGAGTCCAAATCCTGCCTCAGACACTTCCTAGCTATGTGACCCTACATAAGTCATTTCACGTCTGTCTGTTTCAGTTTCCTTATCTATAAAAGAAATGATAATCGCGTCTACATTCCAGGGTTGTTGTGATGATAAATGCTTTGCAAAGTACATATGTACAGCTTAAAGAGCTATATGTATTATCACTGTTATTTTTACTGTTACATGTACAAGCATTACAAGGCACCTATCTTTCCCCTAAAATCAAGGGAATTAAACTAGAACACATTTTATGTTGAAAATGTGAAAGCATCACAACACTGTTTGAGACAACTTGAGCTAACAAGATGCCACAAAGCCAGTGCTAAAAAGGACAGCCCTACTGTATCCCAAAGGGATCTTACAAGTGGGAGGAGGACCCATATGTACAAAAATATTTATAGCAGCTCTTTTTGTGGTGGTAAAGAATTGGAGATCAAGGGGATGCCCATCAATTGGGGAATGACTGAGCAAGTTGTGGTATATGAATGTAATGGAATACTATTGAGCTATAAAAAATGAGGAGCAGACGGACTTCATAATAACCTGGAAAGACTTATATATATTGATGCTGAGTGAGGGGAGCAGAACCAGGAGAACTTTGTACACAATTATAGACACATTGTATTTGTGATGACTAACTTTGATAGACTGGGCTCCTCTCAGCAATGCAAAGTTATAAGACAACTCCAAGGGACTCATGATGGAGAGGGATATCCACATCCACAGAAAGAACTACAGAGTCTGAATGCAGATGGAAGCAAACTACTTGCTCTCTCTCTTTTTTGTTTTGTTTTGTTCCTTCTTTGTTGTTCATTCCATTGGTTAGAATTCTTTCCAACTTGACTAATGTTTAGTGTGAAGTTATTTGTAGAACCTATATTGGATTGCATGCTGCCATGGGGATGACGGAGAGAGGAGGAGAAAAGGGAAAATTTTGGAATTCAGGGGATGGTGGAACTGAATGTTGTAAACTAAAAATAAATAAACAAATTTTTTAGATTAAAAAATTTTTTAAGATTTTGGGAAATAAAGCACAGTCCAATATAGGTGATTTCTTAAGGGAAATAATTTTAAAAGGACATAGAAAGTAGGGAGAACCTGGAGGAAAATATTGCCTATTAGAGATCAAGTGAAATGAATTGTCTAAAAAGTCTCACATTAAAAGCATCACAACCAGGACTGGATCATTGATGGTATAATTCTATCCCCCAAAACAATTCCTGATAGTCAGTCCTATCAATCAACAAGCACTTATTAAATGCCTACTGTGTGCCAGGGACTGTGTGTGGTGATACGGATACAAAAGATAAGACAATCACTAAAAGGAATTCTTATTCTAGCAGGGAAGCAACAAGGACATATATACGTAGGTACCAAATAAATATAAAGTATAAATAGAGGGCAGTTTGGGGCAGGCAGTAGCAGTGAAGGGCATCAGAAAAGGTTGGTGCAAAGGTAGCCAGCCTGGAGATGGACTGTCATGAGAGAGGAGCAATGATCAGTTAGGCTGGATTGCAGAGTCAAGAAGGCTGAGGAATACCCAGTAAGGTGGGAAAGATAGGGTGGGCCCAGGTAGTGATGGGTTTTAAAAGCTAAACAGACTTGGGCTAATGGGAAATCACTTTGGTAGCAGTGTGGAACTTCCTAGATTTGGGCAATTTCATTGTAGACATGGGATAATTATCACTTAAAGAGGAAACAATCAAAGAAAGCATATATTCTCTTAATCTTGAAGGGTAAAGCCTTCTGTAGCTCCCTATTGCCTTCAGGATACAGCATTCACTCACTGGGGCATTGAAAGCCCTCCACTCTGGCTCTGCACCTCCCTCCCTAGCCTTACTCGACATTATTCCCTTTTCTGTGCTCTATATTCCAGATAAAGTGGACTACTACCTATTCTCATATGGGATATTTCATTTCTCACCTCTGCCATAACTCAAAAGCGATGACAAATTCTGTCCTCTAAATTTGCCTCACTAAAGCCTTATCTTCCTTCTAGGTTCAGTACACGAGTCACTTTCTACTTTAGGAAGCCTTTCCCATTTGCCCAGAATTATTATTTCTCTCTTTCACTGAACAGATTATTTGTACTTACTTATCTATTGTACATGTCCTAGCCAACAGAGTAGAAGTTCCCTGAGGGTAGGAAATGTTTCAATTTTATCTTTGTATCCCCAGGATCTGGCACTTCAGAAATATTTTTAATTGAATGAGTTTTAGCTCGCTGAACAGAAGTTATACTTAAATCTCAAGTAATTTGGCTTCCAAAAAATCACAGACTCATTTAAAACTATTAGATCATGGTCATCATATATTTCTAATGCCTAATTCTTGAGGAGTACAGCACTATCACTAAAATATTTCCAGTCCCTTGAGGATATCTATTGTTGAATAAGGAAAGAAAGCTCAGGCTTATAAACCCACTTGCTTTCCCTTTACCTCTAATTCAATATATACAACAGAAAAATAAGCATTTATGTAGTGCCTATTGTATTCTAGGCACTGTGCTGTGGTTTACAAATATTCATTTGATCTTCACAACAACCCTATGAAGTAGGTTATTATTGTCCCCATTTTGCATCTGAAAAAAACAAGGAAAACACAGGTCAAGTGCCTTGCCCAGACTCACATAACTAATAAGAGTCTAAGTCTAGATTTGAATTCAGATCTTCCTAACTCCAGGCCTGGCATTCTATCCAAATGGCAGGTTCATTTCTTGGAAAATAACATTGAAGAAGTAGTTCTCCAAGTATGAGATATGAGTTTGCCTGGGTGAGCCATGAAATTTTGGATGTTATGCTATTTCACATAAAAGAAAATACATAAATAATTTCACAAGAATTTTACTTAGCCAGCATGCATAGTCTAAGTACTGTGTCTTTTAAAAAAATAAACAAAACACACCTAAAATTATGAATGCATTCACCTGGAAACACACCAGACCTTGAACTGACAAAGAACTCTGCTCTCACGCAAAGGGAATTGTGCCAGAGACAATCACCCACGTGTCCTACTGCCAACTTAAACATTCATCATGTCTTGATTCCTCTCAGCAAAGAATATTCAACCTTAAACCAAGAAAAAGTGAGAAAGATTAAAGATAACAAGCAACTCACCTGGGGGATCAGCATAATCATGCCACAGATCAGGGCACTGGCAATAAGAAATGGTGTCAGAGTATTTCTTCTTCCAATTCTGTCCATTCCAATGCAAGCGATAATGTAAGCAGGGAGTTCCACAGCACCTGTCAATGGAAATTTTACCCAATTGTAGTATAAGATAAGGGCATCTAGATGGTGCATTGGACAGAGTGTCAGGTCTGGAGTCAGGAAGACCTGAATTCAAATCCAACCTCAGACATTTACTAGCTGTGTGACCCTGGGCAAGTCACCTACCCTGTTTCCCTCAGTTTCCTCATCTGTCTAATGAGCTGGAGAGGAAAATGGCAAACCATTCCAGTATCTTTGCTGGGAAAACCCCAAATGTGGTCACAAATAGTCTCTCAGGACTGAAATGCATGAACAAAACAAGGGCAAGAAGACAGGTCTCTGTTGAAAAGAGGAAAAAAGCTGAGGTTCCCACCCCTGCAGTAGCAAGGTGGTGTAATAGGAAGAACTCTAGATTTGGTTTCAAAGCACCAGGATTCAAATCTTACTACACGCCACTGTCTGTCTAATCTTATTACATTCTCTGCCTAATCTTGGACAAATCAAGCTTCTCTGGACCTTACTTTCCCCATCTGTAAAGTGAGTGGGTGAACCTAGATGAGCTCTAAGGTTCCTCCCAGCTCTAACTCCTATGACTGACATAAAATGAAGAAATCTCCTGAACCTATTTTTAACTGGATTCACTTTTATTTAGGCCACTGGCTACAGGCCCATGGTTCTTCTGACCCTTTTGCAAACATTGACTCTGGAATAATAATCATATCCTTAGAAAAGACAACTTACAGATGTTCTGCCTATAATTTAATGAAGGTTTTATATAAGAATAGCATTTTCATGGGAAATATATATTCTAGCTACAAAGCAAACCTTTCAATCCTGGGATCCCAAGTGAATCTTTCTAAAGGGCCTCCTTCCCTGACCCTCATCCCTCCTGCCCAGTACCATACACACACACACACATGCACACACACACACACACACACACACACACACACACACACAAATCTTCACTGGCACTGCCACAGGAAGCAGGCACTCCAAGAAATGTAGTTTGGCTGGGAGCTACCTTATAAATGTCTCTGTAACAATTCTGGTGGCACAATAGGTAGGAGTGAAGACCTGGAGTCAGGAAGGCTCACTTTCTGAGTTTTAAATCTGGTCTTATTAGCCACGTGACCCTGGGCAAGTCACTTAACCTTATTTGCCTCAGTTTCCTCATCTGTAAAGTGAACTGGAGAAGGAAATGGCAAACTGCTCCACTATTTTTGCCAAGAAAACCCCAAATGGGGTCACAAAGAGTTGGACATACCTGAAACAAGTGAACAATAACAATAATTTTTATAGCATCATGGAATCATAAGCTAGGAGCTCCCATTTTACAGAGGAGAAAACTAATTCAGAGATTGTGATTCGTCCAAGGTCACACATTTAGGAAATGAGGACTCAAATTCAGCCTTTCTGACTCCTAGTTCAGACCTCTTTGCCTCCCTGATACCATATCAAAGAGAAAGAAGATTTATCAAAGAGATTGAGCTTACTAAATACAAAAAGAATTTATGTACCTACTATGTGACAAGTTCTGTGTTAAGCGCTTTACAAATATTATCTCATGCTATCCTGACAACAAGCCTGTGAGGTAGGTGCCATTACAATTCCCATTTTTTCAATTGAAAAGGAATCTGCCCAGGATCACACAGCTAGTAAATGTCTGAGGCCAGGTCTGAGCTCAGTTCTTACGGACTCCAACCCCAGCACTGTATTCATTGTACTATCTACTTGCCCCTAAGTGCCTCAATAAGGGGATAGGGAAAGAATATATTCAGAAATAAATGTGACATAAAATCCATCAATAAAAATAACAAAATGCTTGAAGAGCAGAAGGTACCCTTTAATTTTTTTAGTGAAAAATAAAAGACCTTCTCAGAAGAAGATCCTCCTTCTTTCATAGGTATAACTGTTGTGCATGGATCCTTGGGGTAGAACCGTTGTGTCTCAGAGGTTCTCTAAGCTGAAAAACGATGTGTTGAGGCACTGATAATCATTCTGGTATCATGTGAAGCTGGGATCAGGAGAGGTGAGAATGGTGAATGTTTAATAGCTTAAGAGAAATTAGCAATATGCCTAGGTGGCCCTGGTTGGTTAGGGTATAGAGGCATTGTCTGCATATATTGGTTAGGTCTGTCTTTCCACTTAGAGTATGAACCGTGACTATGGCATCAACAATTCCCACCTCTTTGGTAGTGACCTCCAGTCTTTGTAAAGGGAGAATTAATCCTTTTACTCTGAGAAATGGGAACATATCACAACAAATCCTGAGGTCACCAGAGGTATCCCAGTGTGTCAAAAGACCAGGCCCAAGAATCATAACAGTACCCAAGCAATTTCAGAAAATGAATACCTAATCTATAACTTCAAGGATTTATGTACTATACATAGATTAAGGGGGGAAAATACTACGACCATTATGCAATAATCTGCATGAATGGCGCAGACATTGAATGATGCAAGTCAGTAAATTGGCCAATATAATTTACATCCACATTTCAAAAGAAGTTTGGTGATTACATGGGGGTACTTGATCATCTGGGCATTTATGCCACTAACCAACAGGGCAAATGTCTCCCTTGTCTTCCCCTTTTCTTCCTATGCCTTGACTTTGAAACCTTTATAGGGCTTTCCTCATGACAACCCCATGAGATACCTATGTTACCAGGTTATAAATGGAACTGAGGTTCTGGAAGGATTAAATTGGTCACAGTCACATAGCCAAGTGTCTGAGCTGGGATCTGAGCCCAAGTCTCTGTAGCACTTCCCAAACAGATTCACAAGAGAATCTGTACCATCTCTTACAGACTTGCTGGCTCACCTATCCCTTGGACAAAGAAATCCAGCAATTATTTTGCCTTAAAAGGTTATATCTCTGGTGTCCCATTCAGTAAACAAAGTCACAATTATGACAATAACCTACCTAATAAACAAAGAAGGTAAAAATAACTGGAATTCAAGATTTTACATGGAAAATGGACAGTGTAAATAAATATTCACACAAATAATCAGGAGTACATCATAGCATATGCAGAAAATGAGGATTGCTAAGTTTTCAATAGTTTACAGATGTGTACTTTTGTCTAAATCAAGAACTGCATGCTGGGTACTACAATAGTCACACTGTACGCAATTCTATCATACGACTACAATGGAATAAAATGTGCCTCATATTCAGTAGCATGATAACGTGCAATTTCATCCACTGCACTCTGGCAAGGAAAGGTGGAAATATCATTTTACTGGCTAAATAGCTAAAGTAAAAATAAATCACATTTGTGAGATCGGACAGATGCCACGATAATGTGGTTAGCAGTCATGTTCCTGGAATAAAAGGATAATGAAACTATGCTACACAGATCTGTTGAAATTCCCAAATGATTAACTAGTCACGTGACTTCACCATAAAATAGTTCACTATTTACCTATGAGGAAGAGGTTTACATATTCATTGCCTCCTAGGTTAACAGAACTCAAAGAGAATACATAGTATCCCAAACTGCCGGTAAACCAAATGAGCCAGACTGTGAGGGTCCTTCTTGCAATATTCCAGTTACAAAACAGATGAAGTATATTGTGACTCTTGGATCCAGACTCGACATTCCCAGTGTTGGTGCCAATGCCATCATCCTGTTCTACCAAAAGCAGGTCAGACACCTTACAAGAGCTTGTCCCATTCCATTTTGCCATCATATCAATTACTTTCTGCGCTTCTTCATATCTTCCTTCCGAGAGAAGCCAAAATGGTGTTTCAGGTAGAGCCCAGCAGCATAAGACAAAGGGAAGGGTTGTCATGGAAAGAAAAATCTGATAGAGCCACCAGGTCCGGACCAAATATCCCATCAGAGCCACTACCATAATGCCAACCGCAAAAAAGGCATGAACATGCATAGACGCCCATGTCCGAGCTTTGGTACCGATGAATTCTGTCACATAAACAAATACCACCACCAGATACCCACTGGCAGCCTGGGTGGGGAAAAGAGAGAGAGAGATTAGTTCAGCCAGCACAGCTTAATAAAGAAAAAAAAAGGGTTGCCAGTCAAGATTGTGTTTATCTTTACTCTGGTAATGAAAAACATCCATCTGCGAATGACATTCACCTGATGTCCTATGTAGGGAAGAAAGAAAAAGATTTTTAATGTTTTCAAATAGCACCCAATTTTCTTTCTCCTTAATTACTTGCAATGAGCACTTACGTTTTTCCTTTCTCCTTAATTACCTGTATTACCCTTCTTTACATAATGGTCTTCTCTCTAAATCCCTTTCTTATGTTTACTTAGTAATTCTCTTTGCAAGACATGCAGCAAGTGGTTGTTCATTTGTTTCAGTCCTGTCTGACTCTTTGTTGATCCTATCTGGAGTTTTCTTAGCAAAAACAATGGAGTAGTTTGCCATTTCTTTCTCCAGTTCATTTTACAGATGAGGAAACTGAGGCAAACAAGGTTAAGTGACTCGTCCAGGGTCACACAGCAAGTTAAGTGTCTGAGGTAAGACTTGAACTTGGGAAGATGAATCTTCCTGACTGCAGGCCCAGTCCTCTAACCATTCACCATGCAGCTGCCCAACATACAAGGTACATAGCCCCTAAAAAGGCAAGCTGAGCATTAGGTACAAATTGGCACAAACAACAATTTCTGCTGTTAAAGAACTGACAGCCTAAGAGGTAGTTTTGACAACTATGTACAAACAAGAGAGACACAAGATAAATTGGAAATAAGTCTCAAGGAAAGACACTGAAGAAGGTGGAATTTTAGCTGAGACTTGAAGAAAGCTAAAGAAAAGAAGATGGAGAGCACTCTAAGCATGGGAGACATCCAGTAAACATGGGCAGGGAGGAGATGAAATGTCTGCTGCAAGGAACAGCATATTAAAAACACACACACACACACATACACACACACACACACATTTAGGTCAGCTAGATGGCACAATGAATAGCGGACTGGCCCTGGAGTCAGGAGGACCTGAGTTCAAATCCAGCCTCAGACACTTAACACAAAAACAAGCCGTGTGATGTTGGGCAAGTCACTTAACTCCAATTGCCGTATCCTCCCCCCTCCAAAAAACTATATACATACATACACACATACATACATACATACATACATATATATATACACACATACATATATGTGTGTGTATAAAATGTTAGAAGAAATTTATCTTTTGTTTTTAAACAAAATGCTGTAAAATTTGTTTTAGTTAGCTTCTTATTAATGTCTTCTTATATTAATCTCTTATCTACTGTCCCCCTGAATCTCCAGAAATGACGTTCAATAAATGTTTGCTGCTGGAAATGATGATTTTTCCTTCAGTCATTTCAGCCATGTCTGACTCTTTGTGATTCCATTTGGGGGTTTCTTGGCAGAGATGTTAGAGTGGTTTGCCATTTCCTTCTCCAGCTCATTTTACAGATGAGGAAACTGAGACAAATAAAGATAAGTGACTTGCCCAGGGTCACACAGCTAGTAAGTGGCGGAGGCTGGATTTGAACAGGTCTTTCTGACTCCAAGCCTGGTGCTCTATCTATCTAGCTGTCCACAGGGATAACAAAGAGAACTCATAGACAAATTTCATTCCTCTTCCCTCCATTAGCAATTTATTATCCTCTAGATTAGACCACGAGGCAGGCATTAGTACCATTCACATTTACTAGAGCTACCTCTTCATCACTACATCAACACTTTCCTACTTCCTAGTGTCTCTACCTCTAGGCTTAGAAAACTGAACCATCTGCATGCCCTTCATAAATAAAAATTCTCATGAGAATTAAAGAAAACAGGAGAAGAAAAAGAAGAAAACAGAAGAAAATGGAAAACACCTACTAAGTGCCAGGAACTATGCTAAGTGCTTTACTTGATTTTGGGGATCTTATTTGATCCCCACAACCAGCCTAGAAGTTAGATGCTATTATGTTATGATCTCCATTTTACAGTTGGGGAAACTGAGGCAGAGAGCAGTTAAGGGACTTACCCATGGTCATGCAGCTAGTACGTGTCTGGGGCTGGATTTGAATTCCAGTCTCCCTGACCCCCAGGTCAGCACTCTAGCCACTGTACCACTTAGCTGCTCCTTAAAAAGATGATAAAACAAGTCAGAAGACCAAGGTTTTCATTCTGCCTCAGAATTACCTTTGTGATTGCAGACAAGGCAAGTAACAGCTCAGTGCCTCAGTTTCCTTTTCTTTAAAATGGAGAAATTAAACTTGCTGTGAAGAAACCTTTTGCAAAGCTTGAAGTGCCCATTTTTATTATTATACCCACTCCCTCACCAATTGATTATTTCTCAGGAACTCTACAAGCACAGTTGAGTAGCCAATTCTAATTTAACAAAGCTGGGAGACCAAAAAGAATGATTCCAAGAAGAATTCAGAGACATTTGGTAACACTAGTATGAACTGATTTAGAGCAAAATGACCTAGACCGAAAGTGAAAATCATTGACCACATTAACATAAAGGAAAGCAATAACAAAAAAAATGCTTCAGAATTGTAGTCAGGGGCAGCTGAGTGAATAGAGCACCGGCAGTGGAGTCAGGAGGATCTGAGTTCAAATGTGACCTCAGACACTTGATACTTACTAGCTATGTGACCTTGGGCAAGTCACTTAACCCCAATTACCCCACCAAAAAACAAATAAAAAAAAGAACTGTAGTCACTGCGATAACCAGTAGTGACTTCAAAGGACTGACATTGACTCATTCCCCCTAGCTCTTAGCAGAGGGGTAGCAGACTGTATATGCAGAATGCAACATGCATTCTCAGACATAGTCAGCTTTAATTTGATTTATTTAACTGTACTTGTTACAAGGGAGCGTTCAATTGGAGAGGAGGGGACAAGAACAGTCATTGGGAAGTGATAGTTATTTTTCAAAATATCAATAAAACTTTTTTAAAAGAATGATTTCAGTTTTATATATAGCAAAACAAAGTCATAGGTGACTAGTCATTTTGGGATAAGAAATGGGAATAGTCTCTGGGAATAACTTCAGAGTCAGGATTAGAAGCTAGGCACACCACTTTTCAATCTTCTTACAAAAGCCCCTAGCTTCTTTTCCTGAAGATAGAGTGGTTACACTTTAGCTTCAAAGCTTCTGAAGTACATGAGGGATAATATTGGGGTGGGAGGTAGGACTTCATCTTTCATTGGGAAACTGACAGGTGAATTAATAGACTTCTAGAATGCTAAGAATGGTAGAGACCTGAAACAGCCAACTAACTCATCCAGCATCCCTCTAGGAAAGAGAATACTTCCTGGGTAGTTTAAAATGTTTAACAACTGGCTCTCCAGAAGAAAAAATGCATTCACAACACATTTTTTAAGCTTAATCTGCATTTTTCCACATTTCCCCCATCACTTTCTGAAGTCTGAATATCAACAAAACAATAAAAATAAGCCCTGATTATTAGCATTTGACAATGTCTAATATATAAATGCCCATTCTAAAAATTTAACAATCAGCTCTGGTGAGTAGGTTCAAGCTGACTCAAGGATATCCTGTACTATTATACAGTCATATGATGTCAAGATGTTATTTAGCCTGAAAAGGAAATGATAACAAAATCTCTTATTAACCTGTCCTGCTGTTTTAATGAGCCCTGCTATCAGAACATTTCCTTCTCATTTGATCTCATCCTGCAGCTTAAGAACATTTTCCTCTTCTGTCTTTAGGGGAATTAGGAGAATAGTGAAAGCATATCCTTTGAATAAAAAGACTTCATGGACCAAAAGAAAATTATTAAGTCATCTCCAAGTCTTTTCTCTAAGGCTTAATACATAATTCCTCTTCATTGGTTGTATCTGCCAACTCTTTAATCACCAGATAGAAACTATCTTAGCCTGTTGAGCAACAATTTTTCATTTTAATGAATTCCATCTTCAAACATGGATAAACAGAACAATATTTTGTTACTGACCAGGCAAAGATCATTGCCGGCTCATTTGTCATAGACCAAAAGAGTTTGGTGGATATATGTGTGCCTTATAGTGACAAAGATCAAAGATGAGATTTAATGCTGGAAGGGGCTTGAAGACTATCTTCTCCAACCCCTTCATTTAACAGATAAACTGGAACCAAAAGAGATTAAGTAGTTTTCCCAGTATCACACAGGTGATAACTGGTAGAAAGGGGAACTGAACCCAGGTCTGTTAACAGTAAATTCAGCATTCTTTCCACTGTCACACAAGATACTCAGACCTTGGATCTTAAGCCATGTTACTTTCACAAATGTGAAATGTGTTTGTTTTTTTAAGTCCAATTCTTATATTAAACTATTATGGGAAATTCTTAAGGGTATACATTAAATCACATGACTTCTTTGATTAATGTTGATGGCAAAGGGGGCTTCAGAGGCACATAATTACTGCCCCAATTAGCCACTTCCAAATCTCTCCATCACTAAGTCAAGTACAGTTGTAATTTTAGAGGAACTGATTTATCTTGATCTACTAACAACAAAACAGAAGGATAATTTCCAAGTATGTATTTTTGGTAAAGTATCTGGAATTCAATTCAGTTCAATATTTATGAAGTGCCACTATGTGTAAGGTGCTGTGTTTGGTGCTGGGGATAGGAAGACAAAAAACAAAAAACCAGTCCCTGGGCTCAAGGATTTTACATTCTACTGAGAGGATACCTGTAGGAAGGCACTAACCCTTATCATATTAACTCAGATCAGAGGGGGCAGCTAGGTGGCATAGTGAACAGAGCACCAGCCCTGGAGTCAAAGAGCCCAGAGTTCAAATCTGGCCTCAGACACCTAATACTTACTAGCTATGTGACCTTGGGCAAGTCACTTACCCCCAATTGTCCTGCCTTCCCCCTTCCAAAAAGACAAAAAAAAAATAGTACAGATGAGAGGCAGAGTGGCAACATGGGTAGAGTGCTAAATAAGGAATCAGAAAGATCAGGCTTCAAAGTTTGCCTCAGATACTTACTTGCTGGTATAAACATGCATATGTGGTTGCCTGGGCATACTTCAATGTCTCCAAAAAAAAATCAGTATTTTGTTTATTGCTTAAGTAAAATTTAGCAGCTAATTTTTATAATTTAGCTTATAATTTGTCATTTTTATAATTTTAGCTTCTTTCCTTTGATAAATTAAAAACAATATCCTTCATAACCAAATATTCAATAAATATTCACCTTAAAACAATAAAATTCCTTTAGTATACACCCAAATGAAAGGTGCTTTATGTTATGCTGTTTCTGTGACCTTGGGTAAGTCACCTACTCACTCTTATCCTCAGTTTTTCCCATTATAAAATGGGAAGAGTAGTAGCACTTACCTCACAGGTTTGCTGTGGAAGACCAAATGAAATTATATTTTACTTAAGTAAAGCACTTTGCAAACCTCAAAATGCTGCACCAATACTAGTTTGTATTATTCTATGTAAAATGGCAACTTTGGAGAGAAAGGACAAAAAGAAACAATAGGATAGGGTGGGGAGCCAGTGGCCTCAGGGCCACACTTGAGGACCTAGCGGGTCACATGTGGGTTCAACACCCCTACAATAGGAGGTTTCTCATAATGTACAGGTTTCAATTTTCTGACTTTCTATCACCTACAACATAGCACAACTAAACTTAAATCAAGAAACATGCTAGAATAGAAGAGCTGTATTTTTCCCAGACACTCACCATAGCAAGAAGAAGGCGCACAGCTATGAAACTGTAATAGTCAAATGTAAAAGCCACAGCGACTCCCAGGAAGAACTGCCCAGTGCTTGTGAACCACATCACAAACCGCCTTCCTAACCTGAGAATCACACAAAGGAAGAAACAAAGCATCGGTATACAACCACGTTGAACGCTGACTCCATCTGTCATGGACAAATGTCATACCATATATTAATCAATGAAGAATGTGACAAACCCCTGATAGGACAGGGCTGGCACTTCTTTGCTTCTAAAACAGGTTTACCTTCCAACTTCTAGAAAAGCATTGCCTAAGCAGATAATATACACATGAGAGTATAATAAACACTTTACCTCTCTTATTTCTCTCTTTCTCCTTCCTCTTCTCTCTCAATCTCTTTCCTTCCCTCCCCAATTTCTCTCTCTCACATAGCTTTTTGTGTTTCCTCTCTCTCTCCATCTCCTTCTCTCTCTCTCTCTCTCTCTCTCTCTCTCTCTGTCTCTGTCTCTCTGTCTCTGTCTCTGTCTCTCTCTGTCTCTCTGTCTCTCTCTGTCTCTCTGTCTCTGTCTCTGTCTCTCTGTCTCTCTCTGTCTCTCTGTCTCTCTGTCTCTCTCTGTCTCTGTCTCTGTCTCTGTCTCTCTGTCTCTCTGTCTCTCTCTGTCTCTCTGTCTCTCTGTCTGTCTCTGTCTCTCTCTCTCTCTCTCCTCTGCCTCTCTCCTTCCCTCCCTCCCTCCGCACTGAAGAGGTCATTCTGCCTCATTTTTCTGCCTATACTTAATCACTAAATAGGCATTGCCTCAGTTAAACTGGGACCTACTAAAGTCCTTAGCTTTAAAAGGTCAAGGTCTTCCACCACATCTGGGGTCATCTCCAGTTGTCCTGATGTATATCTTGTTGCTGGACCCAAAGGCTCTGGAGTAAAAAGTGAGTCTGGTGACTTTGCACAGCCCTCCCTCACTTAAATCCAATTCACTTGCATGTCACAGCATCTCCTCCATGATATCATGGTTCTCTTTGAGAACAAAGGACAAACAACCACAATAACATATATAATTAGTTGCTAAGTGTTCTCAGTTCTATTTCTGCCACCTTTCTTATCTCAGTTCCCTTTTCTATAATCACACAGCCACCACATTAGTCAAAGCTTTCATTCAGTATCATCTCAACTATTCCAACAGCCTCCCAATTGATATTGCACCTTCAGATCTCCATCCTCTCCAATGCACCAGCCACACAGCTGACAAAGAAATTTTCCCATGGTGGACATAGGACTAGACTCAGAGTCGGGAAGAACTTAACTGAAATCCTCTTCAGATACTTCCTAGCTCTGTGACCCTGGGCAAGTCATTTAACCTCTCTCAGCTATAGTTTCCCAATCTGTAAAATGGGATAACAATAGCCCCTACTTCTGAGTCATGAGGATCAATTGAAATGACAAAGTGAAGGAAGCATTTTGCAAACCTTAAAGCATTATATATATAAATGATTATCATCATCATCGTCATCATTGCTATTATTTATTATTAGTGTTATTACAATTTTTGTTGTTATTGTTACCATCATCATCATCATGATGTCATTTCCCCTGCTCAATAAACTCCAGCAATTCCCTATTGGTTCTAGAATCCAGTACAAACTTGATTGGCTTGTAAAACTTCACAATCTGACTCCAACCTACCCTTGCAGCCTTCTATATTCCTACACGTCAAACACTCTATGATCCACCCAAACATGCCTTTTTCCTGTTCCTTTTGCAGGACACTCTAGCCAGCATCTTTATGCCTTCATGCTTGCTGGCTGTTCCCCAAGCGTGGAATGTACTCTCTCCTAACCATCACATCTCAGAAACCCTAATTTCCTTCAAAATTCAATTCAAGAGCCATCTTCTATATAAAACCTCTCCTGATCTCCCCACTGTTACTGTGGCCCAATTCAAGTCCTCATCCTCACTCACCCCACAAAGCTAAACTACCACCAGATCTTGTCATTTTTCTCTTCATAATGTTTCTGATGTACATCTCCTTCTCTTCTCTCATACAACTCCAACCGGAGTTAGGATCATCAACATCACCTCTCACCTGGATTATTGCATTAACTTTCTACTTCATCTCCCTGTCTCAAGTTTCAAGAATGAATTCCAATCCATCCTCTACTGAGTTTCCAAAGTGGATTTTCTCTATTGTAAGAATGACCATGTCACCTTCTCTACACTGACCCAACCGCACACTCAATAATCTCCAGTGGTTCACTCTTAACCTCTAAGGATAAAGTCCTTTGATTAACATTTAACACTTTTCTTAAGCTTCCTATCTTTCTAGTCTTCCTACATTTTACTCCCGTTGACATACTTCATGATCTAGCTACCCTGACCTACTTTCTATTTCTTGTATACAACATTCCATCACCCATATCCCACATCCACACCTTTGCACTTGCCATCCTCCATACCTAGAATGTTCTCCCTTTTCACCTCTGCATCATAGCTTTTGTGACTTCCTTCAAGATTCAGCTCAAATCCCACCTTTTCTATCCCTGAAACTGCTAGAGCTTTCCCATGAGATTGCTTTGTATCTACTCTATCCATACCTTGTTATTTAGATTTTTTTCTCTGTTAGAATGTGAACTCCCTGAGGAAGGGGACTGTTTTCTTTTGGCATCCCCAGCACCTATCACACTGCTTAGTATGCAGTAGGAACTTAATACGTGCTTTTTGAATTGATATATAGTCACTTCAGAGGGATTTCACATAAATATCAGATCCTACCTAATTTTAATAGTTTTTACTTTAACACTCTCCTCAATGTGGGTACTCAGTCTAAGGGTATCATAACAGGAATGGGTAACCTGTAACCTCAAGGCTACATGTCACCCTTTAGGTCCCCAGGTGAGGCTCTTTGACTGAATCCAAATTTTGTGGCACTCTAGGTCCTCAAGTGCAGCTGTCAAATGGCCACACTTGAAAACCTACAGGGCCACATGTGGTCTCAAGACCCTAGGTTCCCCACCCCTGGATACTTTTCTTATCCTAAGTAGAACAGTGGATGGAGCACTGGACCTGGAGTCAGGAAGACCTGAGTTCAAATCAGTCCTAAGATGCTTGCTACAAGACTTAGAGAAATATCATTTAATTTCTCTGCACTGATCTCTCCAGGTTGGCTGTGAGCATAAAATGCACCATTTTGGATAAGAAAGGATCTTCCCTTGGACACAGTACCCACAATGAAGAGATAACAGGTCTATAGAAGTGTTCATGTAAAAACTATTAAAATTAGGTAGACTCTCATATTTAAAACTATTCCTTTTAGGTCTCATATAATTAGGACATTGAGGAAGACGGAACTAGTAAATGCACCAATGACTATCTTATTGGTATAAAAAGTTGAAATAATCCTAAATCACACTTCCTAGCAGACAAATCTGGGTAACAAACTTGGTGAAAGAATTGTTGGGAAAACATTTGAGTACACAGTAAAAGGGGCTATAGAAGGTTGTACAGATATTGTGTTTCAAAGGCATAACATCTATGCTTTACCTGTCTGAAAGATCACCAAAAATTACTGCCCCCAGAAGGACTCCAAGCATGAAAGTAGGTTGGATGGACTTTGCAAACCACTCCTGGTGACAGACTAGATCCCATTCAGTCACCACAGTGCTCTTCCACTTGGTCTTGTCATAAAAGTAGCCATCAGTGCAAGGAAAGGCAGATTTGTTACCATCATATTGGTATTCAAAATAAGGGTCCTCCCTCTTGGACCTGCTGCACTGAGCAAGTTCCCAAACATCTCCATTCTGCAGCTGCACTACCATGTAATCCTCTTTGCCTGGTGTGAACAGTGCCCAGGCATCCTCTATCTGCAGGCTAGATGAATTATGAAAGAGGATCTGACTAATGTTTCCCAGGACCCCGCAAGAAAAGTTGGGGGTAACAGCCATGAACACAGAAGCCAAGTAATGGATGCCACAAGAGATGGTTTGGAAGACTGATGCAAAATAGACAAATGCCTGGAATCTGCAAGGGAGAAAAAGATAGTTAGTAACTTACCCCTGAAACATAAAAGATCTCTCACATCACAGACTGGAAATCAAACTTATTCCATGGAGAAGGTCAGACTCTAATGGTAGTAAATCTATCTAACGGCAGTCAGGGGAGAACTCTTTACTGTTGTTCTTTCATTATTAAAGGAAATAGAAGGCATCTTCCCTATTGAGATAGGCTTACCCAGAATTATGGAGGAGACAAAACTTGTCTTTACATCAAGACTCTTTGTATTGATGTATATGGTAATAATTGTTATCAGTATTTTATCTTTGATTCTTCTTACTCAGAGCTGCTTCACTTCCAGCTCATAGAATCATAGATTTGAGGCTGAAAGAAAACTTAAAGATCTTTCATTTTACAGATGAGGAAACTGAGGATAAGAGGCATGAAATGATTTGCCCAAGGTTACATAGGTAGCCAAAGGCAGAGCCCAGCTTTGAACCCAGGTTCTCTGACTCCAGATCCAGGGCTCTTTCTTCTGCACCACATTGCCTCCCATTAGGCACCTGGTGCTCCTTTTTCTTTCTCATGGAATTCTATAACTCTTGCTACGTCCCTCTCCTTTCCTTTCCTCGCCTTCTCTAAATTCTTCTCTCCCCTTGGATTTCCTCTTCCTTTTTGTCTCTGAGTACTTTATTCCTCTTGCCCTCCCTGGAAGTCTCTCCATGCATCTCAGTCTCTTACCCTCACCCTTTTCTTTCCTTCAACCTCTCTCTCTCTTCTTTACCCAGGTATCACCATCATCATCATCATCATCATCATCATCACACTAATATAACAATAGCTAGCATTTATACAGCACTATAAGGTTTACAATGCACTTTTCACAACAGCCCCATGAGAGCAATAATATTATCCCCATTTTATAGAGAAGGAAAGTGAATCTGAAGGAGGTTAAGTGACTTGACCAGGATCACCCAACCAGTAAATATCTGAGGAAGGATTTGAAACCAAATCTTCTGACTCCAAGTCTAACACTATATCCACTGTACCACCTAACTATTATATAGAACTGAAGGATGGATTCCATCTTGGGTATTTACTGAAAAGTTCTAAACAGTATAGACTGAAGCATATTTTTTTTCTTTACTTTTCTTGTTTGTTTGTTTTTTTTAACAACATGGCTAATGTGGAAAGTACACAATACATAGTAGTAAATAACCATAGTAACTGAGTGTTTGACAAACCCAAAGATCCAAGATTCCGGGACAAAAACTTGCTATTTGACAAAAATTGCTGGGAAAATTGGAAAGCGGATTGGCAGAAATAATAGATCAGCATTTCACACCATGTGTGAAGAAAAGGTCAAACTGGGTATGTGATGTAGATACCATAAGCAAATTAGGGGAATACAGAATATTTTACCTGTCAGATCAATGGATAAAGGAACAATTTATGACCAAATAAGAGAATAGCATTAGAAGATACAAAATGGAGATGTTTATTACATTAAAATTAGAAAGATTACATGCAAACAAAATCAATGCAGCCAAGAGCAGAAGGAAAGCATAAAATGGGGTGGGGGAGGGTTTTATAGTAAGTTTCTCTGATCAAGACTTTATCTCTCAAATATATAGAGAACTGAGCCAAATTTATAAGAATACAAGTCATTTCCCAATTGATAAATGGTTAAAGGATATATGAACATGCACTTTTCAGATGAAGATATCAAAGATATCTGTAGTTATATGAAAAAATACTCTAAATCATATTGATTAGAGAAATGTACATTAAAACAACTGAAGTGTCACCTCACACGTATCAAAATGGTTAATACGACAGGAAAAAATGACAAATATTGAAGGGGATATGGGAAAAGTTGGGATTCTAATGCAGTGTTAGTGGAGCTGTGAACTGATTCAACCATTCTGGAGAGCAATTTGGAACTATGACCAAAGGGGTACAAAACTGCATATCCCTTGATCCAGAAGTGGCACTAGCAGGTCTATATCCCAAAAGAGATAATGAAAGGAAAAGGAACTATTATGTACAAAAATATCTAAAGCAGCATTTTTTGTGGTGGCAAAGAATTAGAAATTGAAGGGATGCCCATCAACTGGGGAATGACTGAACAAGTTGTGGTATATGAATGTAATAGAAAACTATTGTGCTGTAAGAAATGATGAGCTGGGTGCTCTCAAAACCAGGAAAGATTTACATGAACTTATATAAAGTTAAATGAGTAGAACCAAGAGAACATTGTACACAGTGCCAGCAATACTGTAAGATGATCAACTGTGAATGACTTAGCTATTCTAAGCAATACAAAGATCCAAAACAACTCTGAAGGACTTATGATGAAAAATGCTATCCATTCCCAGAGAAAGAACTGATGGAGTCTGAATACAGATCAAAGCAGATTATTTTAACTTTATTTTTCCTGGGTCGTTCTTTTTTGATCTATGCTTTCTTTTACAACATGACTGATATGGAAATGTGTTGTGCATGACTACACATGTATAATCTAGATCAAAATGTTTGCCTTCTCAATGGGGGGGGGGAAGAAAAAGAACTTCAAACTCGGAATTTTTAAAAGAATGGTAAAAATGATTTTTTCCATGTAATCGAAGGAAAATAAAATACTAAATATTTTTAAAAGGTATTAAAACCATCCTTGAAGACTAAAGATGAAATATGCTACCTTCTGTTGGAAAGACGATAGACTCAAAAAGCAGAATGATACATGTATTTTTGGACACAGCCAATGACAGAATTTGTTTCATTTGACTATGAATATTTATCTAAAAGTTTCATTTTTTGTATAGTTGGTGGCTATGGAAATAGAGGAGAAGAAAAGAAATGCTTCATATTGACAAATCTTTTTTTTTTAACCATCCTCAAGTCTTCATTGGCTCAAAGGACTAAAGATTTGGACCACTGACATAGCTATAACTTCCCAATTTCCTGAGTACGAAAAAAAAAATAAAAGGAAGCAGACAGCCTCAAAGTTCCTGTGAAGCTCTACATTTACGATCCTATGAGAATTACAAAACCAAAAATACTCCAGCATTAACAATTGTTTCCTCTGTAGTCAATACAGTAGTGATGATGATGGTGGCAATGACAACAACAATGATAACACGATGGCTTTGTGCCAAATTCATCTACATCATAGAAATAAATTACACTGATGTCATTGAACTAAAAATACAAGAACTAGAGCTAACAGTTCTGCATCTAGGGCAAGTGGAAGAAACAAAATGCAATCTTTATAATTCCAACTTTATTTTTACATAATTTATATAATTACATATATTATAATGCCAGCTTTATAATTCATGATGTGAAAATAACAGAAAGAATCATGACAAATTCAGTTCAGTGGTAAGTGAGAACCTAGGCTATTTCCATTCCAGGGGATAAGGTCCCAGACCGCATGTTCAGACAAAATATAAATATAATAAAATTACATTTTGTTACTATTAAATTCAAATTATCTGAAGTGATTTTTTAAAGTTTTTATGCAAAACTAGGAAGACTACAACAGGAAAATAAAATATTTGTATCAAACACACACATACATGTAGATAGATAGATAGATAGATACATACATAGATAGACAGACAGACAGATAGATAGACAGACCGATCGATAGATAGATAGATAGATAGAT
>CM053593.1:271608887-271628155 GCA_028646575.1 Pseudocheirus occidentalis
CTCCTCCTCTGCCCTAGGCATTTCAGACAGACAGAAAGATTAAGGCTTCACTTCTAAAGATGTGCATTCTAGGTTAGGTAAGACAGAGGAGGATTTTTAAACTTCCCTAAGCCTTTTTCAGTCTGAATGGTTTGGTGTTCTCTTAGCTTGCTGATTTCAGGTTAAAAAAAATTTACTAGCAGAGCCAGTGGGAGTAGCTTACTCCCTCCCTGCCTTTTGGGATGAAAAACAGGGTATCCTGTCGAGGAAGAATTCTTTTGACCTTTCTTGCAAAAGAGCTGCAGTTTTCAGGGGACCATTCCAGGAACCAGTTTCCTTGACCTTTCCCCTTAATCTTCTGGAGTTCTTTTCAAGACCATTCCAAAAAATCCCCGCCTTGGCCGTAAAGGATGCTGGCTCTCTCTCTGGGCTATCCCGGGAACTTCTTGTTTCCTGCAGAGGGCACTCGCTAGCTCTCCCAGGACAATTCCAGAAACCTTTCCCTGACCTTCCCAGCAGATGTGCTACGCTCCTCTTACAGGCCCATCCTGTCCCTGAAGAACCTTTCCTTTTATTTTTATACTGAAAGGGAAAAACCATCCCCCACAGTAGTGGAAGAAATCTCCCATCCCTCCCACTTTGGTCACCCTAAATCAGGTAAGTTAATCAAAAATGGTCTCTCTAACCTAGGACCCATTAGATATGTTTACCTGTAGGGCTATATGCATATAGTTTTCATGATCGAATTACCCCAGCCGGCTGTATCTTTCCTTTTACTTCTTTTCCTTTTACTTCTTTCTCTCTTTCTCTCTCTTTAAAGTACTCTGTTTCTCTCACTTTCTCTCTCTCTCTGTCTCTCTCTCACTCTCTTTCATCTTCTCTGTTTCTCTCACTTTCTCTCTCTCTCTCTCTCTCTCTCTCTCTCTTTCAAACACACACACACACACACACACACACACACACACACACACACACACACTGCTCTCCCTCTCGTTCCTGTTCTTATCTAAGGAATGCATCTGTCTCCGGGATGTTCCCTACCCAGTAATGGAGGCTCCCCACTCAGCTCAAAGGTCTCTGAATAAAATATCCATGGGCACCTGCCCAGGGCAAGAGAAGACCAGATGAGGCCCCACTGTTTGTGGTATAAAAAAATACCCATTATTCTTAATTTAATTAGAAAAGTAAACAGAGGTGCCTTAGATAAGAAGAGGAATTTATTCCCTTTCTCCCGGGAAGAAAGGGGTGCCCCATGAGATGATGTCTTACCCATGTTGATGCATGAGGCCCGGCCGGAAGAGAGAGAGCCTAGCCCTGTTCTAAGGTTTAAAAACCTAATTAGGACATCCCCTTTCCTGGCCAACTGCCCTCTTTCATTGGTGAAAAATCCACCTCCCAACCTCCTCCCCAATGAGACTACAAGGGGGTTGGCCTTCACCAGGCGGGAAGAAATGAACAAAGGAAGATAAAAGTAATTGACAGGAGGAGGAGGGTAGACACTGGAGGGGGGGTTACATTCCAGACTGAGAAGTTTTCACTAATTTCGTGTCCCACACAATCCTATCCCACCCACCCCTCATTTATTCTATTGTCTCCTTTGACCCTGTCCCTCCTCAAAAGTATTTGCTTCTGATTACCCCCTCCCTCCATTTTCCCTCCCTTCTATCATTCCCCCTTTAACTCCTTCCCCCCTACTTTCCTGCAGGGTAAGATAAATTTCCATACCCCAGTTGAGTGTGTATATTATTCCCTCCATAAGTGATTCATTTGCTTTTCTTATCATGGTAAGCCAAGTGTATGTTTCACTTGATCTTCTGGATGATGTAACAGTAGGAGTGATGTACTTTCAAGGGTCTTATGTCAAGGTGCACAGCAAACACTTATTTGCCTCTTCATTGCTCAACCTGCCCCCCCCCAAACACACATTCACATGAGTGAAGATCATAAGGGTATTTTAGATAGAAGAGATGACAGAAATAGCCATATGTGATAGTGGAAATGAATATTGAAGAAGCAGAAGACCTGAGTTTTATCTCAGTTCTTTATATTCAGTTTCTTCATATTATTTTTATATATTCTTTATATTTAGTTCAATTCAAAGGTGACTTTGGACAAATGACTTCACTTCTCTGAGCTTCAGTTTCCTTAAACTGAGGGTGATCCCTATAAAACGGACATCATAATATTTGTACTAACCACTTCACAGGACTGTTGTCAGGTTTAAATGAGATAATGCATGTGAAAGCATCTTGCAAAATGCTAGCAAATATATTCCCCAATACTCTAGGGATTGTATTGTGAATTTTACTGTGATTTTGTCAATGTGGGTGTTGCCCTCAAATTACAACTTTTTCATGCCTGCCTGTCTTGTGTGACTCATCCATGTTTTTCTTTACTCAGCCTAGGGGTCCACTCAACATGCTGGGGGCCTTCCTTGCATTCTCTTTACATTGCATGGAAACCAGTGGCGCAGCACACAAGGCCGTGTTTATAGGCTGTCCCTCACTCTTATTGCAATCCTGACTGACCTGGAGGATCTCACAATGTATAAGGAATTCCTCTTCAACTTGAACCCTGCCCTAGACCTCTATGGCAATGGAATTCAAATTCAACCTAATGGCATTTAAGAATGAAACTAGACAAACATGTGAAAAACAGAGAAAAACAGAATGTGTATTTTTCTAACAAGCTTACTAATCCATGTACAACAATTTTTAAATTTCAGCATACTTCTTGGTCTCTTCTCCCAGCTATTAGTTGGTTTGTGTTCACAGCGGCTAAAAGTTCCTTTTGGTATTATCATCAACAAATTAGGAAGTTAAATCTGCAACAGCAAAAATCAAAATATTCATAAGGCAAAATGGAAATGTTTGGCTTTTTATCCAGTTTTGTGTTGATCTGAATTATTATATTCTTCCTTTGAGAAACAACTTTACCTGAACATATTTGGAATATATGTGCATTCTTCATAAGGGATAGCGTTGTGTCTTTTGCGCAACATAAAATTATTTCCTTTATTTCGGCTCCACTTCTTCGTTCTCCAGGGGAATTTATAAACAAAGTCAAAGCTTTATAGCAATTTAATTTTTAAAAATTTTATTGCATCGACCAAAAAGTTTCACATTTTTCCTGTGAAGTATATTAATCTCCAAATTGTTAAAAAAAAAAGCTTATTTTGTTTCTACAAAAAGTTGTAAATCTACATTTAGTTGCATATAAAAATCAGTTACAAATCATACCTTTAAAAATAAAGTCATTAACAATGTAAACTAGCAAATATTAAACTAGAGAGTATCGTAGGATCAAATTCATAGCATAGTGATCTATATTTGAACAACCACAGTGCCCAAAATAGCATCTGTATAGGCAGTGAGAGAAGCAGAACTGCACTGCGACAGACATCCTGAACCTCTAATGTTAGTATTTGCTGACTTCCTATGGTTAAACTTTCCCAGTAATTTGAAGATATGTAGAATAAAACAAATTCTTAGGTAATATAACAAAACAAGAAGATAACCAATATGAAAACTTTGCATTAAACAGGAAGCCTATGATAAACATTTAACATCAAAACTATGTCCTTTTAAAATAATACTGCAGGTTTCTGTTTGTCCCAGCCCTAGAGTTAAAGAAGCATAACTACAAAAATACATTTTGATCCAAGTATCTTCTCTGAGGTCACAGTGTTTGGTGTCATTAGCATTGTTAGGCTGAGAAGTCTCATTTCCCCTTCCATACACAAGCTACTAGTAATAGTAACACTTGTATTAACTAGTTAAGCTAAAACACCAGGGCACAGATCTGGGAAGTCTTCACTGCCTGTGCCTGTGGAGGGGTGTAAGATGTGGAATGTATACACAACACTTCACTTAGTCATTGTTTGCAGGAGGCAAAGGAATGTGAGCTCCTTGAGTGCAGAGACTCTTTTGCTTTTTTTTTTTTTGCCCTTAGCCTAGCATATAATAGGTGCTTAATAAATGTTTATTGACTGACCTCAAAGGTGTGTGAGACAACCCAAGGAATTAGACCGAGACCAACAATTGTCAAAGCAGGCAAAACAGCCAGCAATAACGCTTAGCAATCACTTACTTGAAAGCTGCTATTATTCTTAACTTGCTGCAATTACCACTAATCAAGGGGTCAAAGGACAGGTGGCAAATGATGCTATCAATGGGACCTTAAATGTGGTCATACAAATACACCTCCTGTCCCAGGGGGAAAATATATTTTAAGTTCTGGGAAATGAGTACCAACTTATTTTTAACTCCTTGATAATATATATTTTTAAAGGGATATAGAAAGCTAAGGAAATAATTGCACAAAGTCCACAGTTACAGAATACCTTTCTTCAACTTTAGTTACACTAAAATACCAAATTTGTACCAACAATGTATTAACTTTAGTTGATATCCATGCCTGGGGCTTTTGTCTAGGCAATCATTCATTTGAGCACAATTTGGCTACAAAGAAAAATCACACATCACTTTTTCAAATGTTCATATAATGATTCTGTGAGTGTCAGAAGTTTAAAGTCAATGAAAATTACATAGTAATCCTATACAGATCAGAAACAGATAATAGTTCGCACCTGGAGCTTCCCTCAAGTCTAACAGGTGTGGAGATATAACATGATACAATACAATACAATACAATACAATGTGACACACTGCAATGCTACACTTGGTTGGCATGGGAATTTGTAATACAAATGCTTAACTCTAAGCTACCATACAAAGTCGTTTTAAAAGGAACATTAAGTTCAGCACCAAACTTAATTTAACCTTTCTTTGGTGAAAAATGTTGGTCATTCATAAGCCAAGCACACAGTGAGAACCAAAGTCTGTAGGATTATTTCGTGTTCTGTTTTTGCAGAGAAATTCTTGAGTTAAAATATAAGACCACTAATAAACCTTTGTTTCCAGAAATAAGTTAATGCCAAGTACATTGGAAATGTAATTATTTGGATACATCACTGACAAGTTATCATGTACCAGAGGAATTTTGTTAAAGTCAAGAAAAGTATATAAGATTTTTGTTTAAGGGGTGGCTAGGTGGCGCAGTGAATAGAGCACCAGCCCTGGAGTCAGGAGGACCTGAGTTCAAATCTGGACTCAGACACTTAACACACACACAAAAACTAGCTGTGTGACCTTGGGCAAGTCACTTAACCCCAACTGCCCTCCCCAAAAAAAAACAAAAAAAAATTTTTGTTTAAACACTTTAACACATTGACAAATAAATGCTTGACATATCCCTCTTGATATCATATCACCTAGAAATTGCTAATTAGATGCTCTGAGATATTTGCAGTTTGAATTTAAACAGATTTTATAGTAATTTCTAATAACATACATTCTTATTAAAGTATTTAAAAGAAGGAAACCTTTATCTTTCTTATCCCATTCATATTGAAAGATAACAAGACCACCTGCACAAATATAACATGCTTACCAAAAAAATTTTTTAAGGTACCAGGAATAAAGACATTCATTGCCATGATTCCTGGCCCACCTAGGAAAGGGGTGCTTACTCCACAAAGGGAAACCCCAAAATGATCAATAAGGTACAACCACTTACTTTCTAGTCTTCTAGCAAAGGATAAATGGCCAAGTACGGTCTAGCACTAACAGTTTTCTCATTAGCAATATATTTTCATAAATGAGCCACTAATACATTATGTTCATTAATTAGCTCTCTGCTTTGGTTAATTGTGAAGGTCATTTCTTTCCTTACCCCTATTTTCATTTGCCAAAATGATTCAGTCACTAACACTCATAAAACACAGGATATTGACATTTGGGTGACTTATTATAATGGCATGCATACCCCTGTTCCACGTCTTAAATTGTCCAACAAAATGTGAAGCTCTCTTTAAGAATGTCTTCTAATGAAGTCAGATCTTATAGAATAGTGTCAGCTTGCTTCTGTAAGCTGAGGTAGTCAATGATTGTCAGTAATTAAGTGCTGAGAAAAGGTTGTATTTACTCCCAATTGCTTTCTAAACTGGTAAGAAATAGTATTCTAGCATACTAGCTCAGCTTTCAGAAATGAGGTAAATTTATATTCTTTTCTAAGGTTAGTCTTTGGGACAGCTACGTGGCACAGCGGATAGAGCAGGAGCCCTGGAAAAAGGAAGACCTAAGTTCAAATCAGGCCTTAAACACCTGACATTAGCTATGTGATCCTGGGCAAGTCACTTAACTGGGATTACCTTGCTGCCCCACCCTCACCAAAAAAGTTCTAATGCTCTAATGCTAGTCTTTAAAATGCTAGCCCTAATGTATTCTTTACAAAAAGAGTGATACCTCTAGAGGTGTGGTAAATGAGACTATAAAATGGGATTTATCAGAATCCCCTGAATGCATTTCCTTCTACAACCATAAAAGCACATGCTTCTTAAAAAAGAGCAAGTTTTCCATGTTCTTTGCAAAATTAAAGCTTATGTTTTATTTTCTAACAACCAAGTTTGAAATCAAATTTGCACAACAAAAGTGTGACACTGAATATTTTCATGGATCTTTATTTTCTCAGGAAGTTATCTAACATCTGTCAATGTATGATTATGCAATTTGGATGCCAGAAATGAAACTAGCTATAAACATTCCCTTTTGTGGCTGAAAAGTATAAGGCAAAGTAACATTTTCTCTGACTTGGTTTGCCACAAAGCATTAATCTCTAATATACATAAAATGCCAAGCAATGTGCACTATTTCTCTCAGGTGAGTACAAAACTACAAATTGCAAATCACAAAAATCCCAATTCCTGCTATCAACATCACTGCTTTTGATGTCCAGAAATATTCTAAATCTTGACCACTGGCCAAAAATCCTTTTTGCCAACACAACTGTTGACCAAAAAAGTAATGCTTGTAATCACTTACCAAACTACTGATATGGTGAAAATTTCCTCCGAAGATTAAATGAGTACTATATTACTATTTGAATTGTAAACAAATGCGGATGATGCTTTGTTGTTGTTGTTAGTACTGTAGGGGAAGCTGTCATAATTGGTTGGCAATTCTAACACAGACACCACAACTCTTTCAAATTATACTTGAAACTCCTCTTTTGAAAAATGTTTTAATGAGCCAAGATCCACCTTTTTAACTTCCCACTCTAACCCTAATTGAAAACACAAGAAAACCAAAATCCATTGCCCTTCTTTTTCTCAAAAACCAACTTCTAACAGAACAGAATTGCCCTCCAATATCTCGACGAGTAATGTTGAAGGCTCAAGTATTACAAATGACTATATTTTTTAAAATTCAAAATAAGTTAAAGCTTCATTTAAAATTATTTTTCTATTTTCTATTAGAGAGTTGCTAAAGCCTTAAACCAACTTGTCCATTCATAGTTTGTTCTAAAAACTAAATGAGTTGGTGCTAATAATATGGAAGGCCATACATTTGCTGTGAATTTTAGCATAAGTTCCACTCATCTAGGATCCCATTCAAGAGAATTTAGTTACTCAAAGGCCATCTTTCTAAGGTGTTACCATGTCAAGCACTAAATGGATAGGATTATAGATCGGAGGATTTGGACCAATTCCCTCATTTTACAGATTAGAAAATGAAGGCTTAAAAGTTTAAGGATGGATTGCCCAAGGTCATATAAATGTAACTAGTTGCAGAATTCAGATTTAACCAAGGCCCCACCCACCTCTGATTTCAGATCTTCCTTTTACACTAGGCAATCTCTCATAGTGAGGTTGCAATGGGATATAAAAATTAAAAGCATTATAAGAAAATATTTACACCAAGAGCTTATCTTCCAGTCTATTCTCTCACTAAATGTATCATGAAATGCTGAAACTATATTACTTTGAAACATTTAAAAATACAAATAAAATGAACATCTTATATGGTCAACAAAAACACGTTGACAACCTCATTCTTTCCTTCCCCCAGACAATTTAATGGTTTAATACTACAGTTTCTTTAATGACAAGACCACTTTATGTAGATCAGTCATCCTTATCCATTTCAATTCTCCATAAGTTAAATTTGGAAGTCCTCTAGCAAACTCTATCATGGTGGGGTAATTCAAAGAAAGATTAGAAACCTCAAAATCTGAGGCATTAGTAATGGAAGCTAAGCAATGCTCAATGTGTGTAAAGACACCAACTGGCAATCATTTTTTGAGGGAAAAAGAGGAAGGGAAAAAAAGTGATTATCACTAAAGGAAAGAGGTATGGTAAAAAAAAAAAAAAAAGTGTACCGCCAACTGCTTCACTGCCGCTCAACACATAGGTCACCTAAGTCAGGTCTACCGATTTAAAAACAAACAAAACAACAACAACTCAGCTTTCTAATGAGCTAACAATATTAAAGGCCACCCAGATGTAGGAAATGTAATATTGATAAAAGGGAATCATACGTATGGGTTCACGGCCTCACCAAAGGATTTAGATATGGAAAAAACTTTGGAGAAAATTTAGAACAGGAATTCTAAATCTTTGGTGTATCATGACCCCTTCTGGCTGTCTCCTAAAACCTCCGAATACCTTTTCAGAATATCATTCAGTGAATAAAATAAAACACATAGGAATACAAAGGAAATCAATTATATTGAAGGTCATAAAAATATTTTTAAAACAAGTTTATGAACCAATATTAAGAACCCCAGATGCAAAACATTCCTCTAGTTTACTAGATGACAAAGTAAGTGACTAGAGAGGTCAAATAATTGCTCAAGGCCATACACACAGCAGCACTAAAGCAGCCAAGCCGGGATTCGAACCTAGGTCCTTGGAACATCCAGATCCAGTTGTTCTTCCCTTTATAACACCCTACCTCGTTCACAAGCTAAGTGGGGTAACGGCTTCAGAAAAAAAAATGGACTCTGTATAAATATTTTTTTAAACTTAGATTCATTCAAAACTAGATGAAATATAAAAATATTCTGTCAGGGGTCCATTAGTAATATAAATATGGGGTTACTTCTGAAGAGAGGGACTGGACCTTGATTTCACTAGTTTAGCGAACTCCCAGGTTAGGGGACAATTTCTATCAATGTGACTCAGCCCCTTTGCTGTAATTTATGCTGTTAAGAGAGTTGCCTAACATATGACCTATATCAAATTGCTTGCTTTCCCAATGAGAGTGGGGATGGGGGAGGGAAGGGAGAAACAGGGCAGGGGGAAAAGGAGGTTGATAATTTGGAACATATAAATTTAACAAACGAATGTTAGAAATTGTTTTATATGCAGTTGGTGGTAAATAATGTGTGTGTATGTGTGTGTTAAGAGAGAGATGCCTATAGTACTGAAAGGCTAAGTTAAATTGCTCAGGGCTGCATATCTAGCATGTGTCAGAGGCAGGCCTTGAACCCACATCTTCCTGGCTTTGAGGCCAGCTTGTGATCTAATATGCCATATTTCTGAGAGTAAAATGGGGGAGGAGGGGAAGCATATTCTGTAGAACAATAGACCCATTACTGATATTTTATACCAGTAATTTTTCAGGCTTAAAGAGGCATATTTTTATAACTGAGAAAGATTTTAACTCCCAACCATACTTAGCTTAGGTCAAAGCTAATAGTCAAACCCTAATGGTTGTGAGTGCCCATCTAATCATTTTTAGATAGGTGTAGCTATTTGTAAGAGAGCATAATGAAACATGTGAGTCATATTTTTGTAATGAATGGAAATTAAAACTTCAATAAAACTCATGTCTGTGTTTTGGAAGATGGAACAAAGTATCCATTTTTTAACTTTTATTATGTATGTGACAAAAAATATGTATACAGGATTATAATTCTTAAAATAATGCTGTTCAAAGAATGCTGCAAGTATAATATAGAAGACACAAAATCTTATACAACATTCTCTGGATCCAAATAGTACATTATGAAGAGATGGCCCATTTTCCTCCCAAGTGACATTCATGAAAACAAAATCCTAATCCAGTAAAAGAATTTTGATATTCCTTTGGCATCTACCATCCTGAAACTGTACCTAGATTTATTATTGGGTAAAAATCAAATAATTTCTTCTCCCCATGTTCCAATATGATTTGAACATTTGAGGTGCCATATCAGAGTCTGAAGGGAAGAACAGAACAATAAAGAATCCTAGTGTTGTACCTTTGCCTAAATAGAAATGTCTCTGGATAAAACCAAACCAGGGCACAGTAGGCCATCTTGGTTCAGTGTATTATTCTGTCCCACTTTAGAAATTAAAAAGCATTTATTTTGAGGGAAATCCTAAACTGATATCTCTTGGTTTGACACTTTTATAAAGAATTTATCTTCATTTTTCATAGCCATTAACTTTCTTAATCTTTACTTCTTAGACCATGTATACTGTGGGGCTACTTTCTACATATTCTTTCACTAAATAAGTTGTTCTTTATAGAATTTAGCAACTCTAATAATGATATAAAAGTGTTTTTTGTTCTTCAGTGAACAATAACTTTTATTATACACTGATAGCAATAAATTTTTTAAAAACATTTAAAGCTTATCAATGTTATACTTCCATTTTAGTTAATGACATGATAAAAAAACTACTTATATGCAATATACACACAAACACACAGCAATGCTGAAAACTTATTTTTTATTATGAACATTTAAGTCATTCAGCTGTTTTATAATATGGAAAATGGAAAAAAGGATAATTTTTTTCAGGTTTTAGTCAACTACATCTTTCTCTAAAACTAGCTGGATTATAAAATAATAAAAGGTTTTAAAGCTCTTATGGAGTGAATTTTCTGTTTTGCAGATATCTAATTACTTTGTAAAAACTGACCAGTGAACTCTTGCTTGGGATAAAACTTTTTGGATTGTGCTCAAATATTATGGTAATTGGAAAATAAACTTTATATTGGCAACCTTTATGGTTGGTCTTGATTGTGGGTGTTCCTGTAGACTTCTCAAAAATATTTTTAAATAAGAAAGTACCACTTCACATTGCCAAAGAAACCTAACAGGACATGAATAAAGAGATTGTTAATTTATATGTAATTATGCGTAACTATTAAATAACTCTACCTATAAGTATCAGAATACAGTATGATCAAAGCATCTGTGGCTGGCTGTTTTTAAATGAAATATAAAGACCTAAGGGAAAAAAAGAGAAATAAACCAAGATATTTAACAGAATTTTGCATAGACAAATCATATAGGTAACTGAATAATTATATAATAGGAATGAAAGTTTCAACGTAACTAAGAGAATGTCATTATGCTATAAATTATTTAAAATCCCAATAAAACTACATATCATACTTAATAGGTGCACTTTGAATTTTCCAAGTTGCCAAATAGCAAGTAAACTACTGGGGGGAAAAAAGATGACAGCGACTAGATTGTCCACAAAACTTCAACTTACAATCACACCTCCCTCCCCCAAAAGATAACAAATCACCCATACAATTTCTCATTCTTTCAGATAGTTCTCCTAGCCAGAAGCAAGGTGTGGAAGTAATATACCTTCCCTCACATACATGTTTGATTTGATTTCAAGTCATGTTTTCCCAGTACCAAAGTACCTTCTTAGTTCCTAAGCTGAGAAGGGAGAAAGAGAACTGGGTCCATTTTTTCTCTTCTCACTCCCTCTTTTCTATCTCATTTTCCCCTTCTTAACCTCTTCCTCTTCCCCAGGATGGGCAAAAGATTTGAGAAGTTATTTAGAAAATGAAAGAGCCAAATGGTACTCAAAAAAGGAAGAAAGGCATCTGACAAATACAGGCAATCTCCCCAGGTGTGCAAAAGCTATCTCTAAAAAAGATCCTAAAGTATATCCAAAATTATTTGCATACAGAATAAGGATTTAAGTACATCTTGAACATTAACCTGCAATGATCTGAACAAAAACAAAAATATAGACTCAATCCTGAAGTTGAGGAGAAAGTTTTTGCTTTTGTTTTTAATGTGAATAAGTGATAAACTGCTGAGGATTTTATGTTTAGGGCAGAAGTGGCAGGAATGTAAATAGAAAGGGAACCAAGACAGACAAACAATTATGATTATACTTTTTCCAGAAAGCTATGGGGTATGTAAGATTGTTTTACAAATAATCTGGAGTCAGAGCAGACCACTACATTCATAGAGAAGAATTTAAACAACTAGTTTTATTAGAAATGGAGACTGTCTACACGAATACAAGATTTCTCTCTATTTGTGCGTATAACTGCAGCTTGGTGCATGCCTAACATGCATCTAAAAAGTCAGCTTTTTGGATCTAACAGACCCAGAAGACCAAAAGAAATTAAAATACAAGTTAGCAAGTTCTCTTTAATTTATTCTAGTGTACTTTAGGGGTGTGATTCAGTCTTTAGTTCATTTGGGTTGGGTTTTTGTGGTTTTTTTTTTTAGACCCTGCAACTTACAGGATATTCAAGTGTTAAAACACACTGTAGGCCCACAGTGGGGAATATAAAATGGAAGACATGGCTGAATTCTGTACCACTGCTCCTAGGAGCACTAGAGATGTTTGTGTCTCACATATTTAATGTGCATACATTTCAGCTCCTGCCCCAGAAAAGGCCTCATTTGGCTCAAAAACAGAATTAACAATATAACAAGTTCAGGATATTACGTGAACACATTTTAGAACTTATCAGCAGTAAAGCATAGGTTATAAGTGTCAATCTTCTGGGGAAGTAAAAATCTATCCTTTATTTTTTTGGAAAAAAAAAATTTAACATAGCAAAAGAAGTTAAAAACAGAGATACCAGAACTGATCCGTATGATAGTTTAGAGACCAAGCAAGACTTCCAGTCCTAATCAGACTGCAACCCTTCCAGTTGCAGCTTGAGGTATTTTGCAATCTTTACACACTAGCTTTCACATTTTCCAGAATTTGATTTTCCTGTGAGATGCCTAAATTTTTCTCTCAGACATGAGTGATTTGATTTCAAGTCATGTTTTCTAATACCAAAGTCCCTGCCCTTGGTCTCAGAAATGTCAGAAAGCTATTGAATGATAAGAAAGGGTTCTCGCTGGGTAATGATCTCATTTTACCATTCTAATGCTATTTTTATAGTGCTATTAAAAAAAAAACCTTCCAATTCATTAAAAAAGAAAACTTGCTGTAACTTTGGTAAGCAAGTCCAGTCTGGCAGAAGCTTGGAGCATTAAAAAACAGGATCAGAGTCTTTCTTAATGATCCCAGATGAGCTTGGGAGCAGAGTTGTCTGGTTCTCCAACATTTTCTCCAGCTTCTCCCCTCCGATGATGCTCATTTCTTTTTGTTTCCATTTTTCGTGGATCCACGGGACTGAACAAAGCACAGCTCCTCCTAGTAGTGGTGGGACCCCAGCGAGGTAGAAGGCCACATCATAAGAACCTAAATGGTCCCGGAGCAAACCTAAGAAGAAAAGAGGTTGCCATCAAGAGACAGAGCTTTGAATTTGAGTTAGGAGGGACCTGAGAGCCATCTAGTTCAGCCATCTCACTTTACATACCTCACTGTAGCTTTTAGGGAAGGGTTCACATCTTAGTGTCTTAGATATGTTCTCTATTTTCCCCTTATTCTTTCTTGCCCTCAAGAGGCTTACAACACATTTTTTGAGAAGAGGATGTGAACTACAAAGCCTCAATTGATATGCCAGAGAAGGTGAAAAATCTGTCATCTTTCTGTCCTAAAAGCCTTATCTCCTGGGCTTTCAGGAACTTGGCTGCATATGTCAGGCCTTATCACTATGTAAATGTTCCTGAGCAGATACAGCCCAGCCATGGTAGTAAAATAGCATAAGAAACCCCTGTGCTACAGACCAGCTTTATTTTGCACATAATAGAAGGTGTCCTTATGGTAACTTTTTAAAAAAAATATGTCCAAGAAATATTAATGCATTTCTTCAGTCCATTATACTTTATAATTACATTTTTCAAAAAAAAGGAGACTTTTACTGTGTAATCTCTTAATTCTAAATATCATGGAAATGCAATTATAAGGAGCTGAAGGAATTATCGAAAGGAGGAAACAGGAAAAGAAACTGAAGTATATTTAAAGAAATATTTTAAGTTTTTAAAATATGAAAAAAACTGGCTCTGTGACCCCCCCCAAAATAATGGCATTTCCTCCTAGATAACCTATCTGTACCAATCCCCTTATCAACTCAAAAAAGGAATTAAGTTTAATCTGGCATAACTGTGACTGATCAAGTATTTGAAGGGTTGTTATGTGAAAGAGGGATGTGGGTGATGCGGGTTTTTCCATCTCTCCTTTCCAATATATTTCCAAACTATCACTTTAATAATATGTTTTAGATGTTTGCCAAGTATTAAAGTCATGCTTTCTAGTCTACAGTTTGTAGGCCTATTCTCTTTCCTTTTATTGTACTGTATTGTAATATGTGTGATAGGCCCCTGGAGGGCCTATTCAGGTATATAGTGTTATCTGTGCCTACCCTACATGGGCCCAGACTATAAGTACTTCCTGAGTTCTTGTTTCTGTATTTTACAGTTTTTCTTTTTATCTTTTAATTTTTTATTTACAATTATTTATTTTTTATTTTCAAATTCTCTCCCACCATCCAGCCTCTCCCCTGCCTTGTATTATAGGTTTTCCATCTTCTCCTTTGTTTTCAAGTCTCTCATTTGTAATTCCTCATTATTTTCTTTTAGAGTATCTGTCCTGTTGCATTATTTGTTCTATCTTCTAATTTGCTTTTTGTAATCTTCTTTAGGCTTAGAATTTGTGATTAAAATAGGATTAAATAATACCTGAGCAAGATCATAAAGGGCTCTCCTATGAGTAAAGTACATAAACTCTAGGGCCTTTACACAAACTTTTACTTTGTGTAAAAGACTGGTTGCTGAGAGGCCTCTTTTTTCCTGGTCTTTAGCTGTGTTTGGTTAGATGCACTTCACCATCTATTGTTAAACTTGATATTAAAAAAGCATCACATGAAAGCTTATAAGTACTTTTCAAAATGGACCAAAACCTTCAATTTATAGAACTGTAACATACTGAGCTAAATGATATTTTTCAAACATACTAAACATATCCTTCTCAATGAGACAGCACTTTTTTTTTCCAAATAAAGTATATCTTTTACTTTTAAAAATACTCATCTTTCAAGAATTAAACAATAACCAAGGTCTCCCCCAAAAGGAGTAATTACGGTGGAAGGCTATTTGACCTGGCTGTCAAGCTCAAATGGCTCCTAAAATTTAGTAGATAAACAATTATCAAGTGGGCAGGGCCCAGTCCATGGGGATTAGTCTCAGACTTAGATGTCTTGAATTCAAGAACAAACCCTAGTTCACATCCTGTCCCTGAAATCTTGGTTATTTGACTAAGGGCAAATCACTTAATTTCTCAGTATCCCAAATGACACAAACCTATAAATTACAGCACAGATGCTGATTTGCATTGGGAGAGGGATTGTCCACATTTAAGATTTCCCTACACTGATGAAATCAAGGCCTGGACCAAAATTTTAAAAACTACAGGACATGAGGGGTTTTAAAAAAATGATTTTATTATATTTAATATCACACTATACACATATATATGCATACATATACACATATAAACACATCTATATACATGTGTGTACATACATGTATGTATGCATGTTTATACAAACATACATTTTATTTACACATAGCTGTTTATAGGTGGCCCCTCTCATTACACTATGAGCTTCTAGAGGTCAGGTTTTGTTTTCTACCTTCTTTTTATCCACAGCACTTAGCACATGTTTGGTACATGGTAAGTGCTTCAGAAACGCTTGTGGGCTTCATTTGGCAATTATTAATTATATAAAATCTAGGTCTGCATCAATAACTAATACATTTACACAGAAAAGGACTGGAAAAGCATTTGTGAAATCAAAAGTATTCCAATTACATAGCACTTTTTTGATGTCTTACTTTGTTTTCAATTATTTTTATGTATTACATATAATGCAATTTGTATGATGGCTAGGAAAAGCATGTGTGAAATTAAATCTATTACAATTATGTAACACTTTTTTTTCTTTTTCGAGGGCAATTGGGGTTGAGTGACTTGCCCAAAGTTACACGGCTAATAACTGTGTCAAGTGTCTCAGGCCGGTAAGACCTTGGTCTCAGGTCCTCCTGACTCCAGGGCCAGTGCTCTATTCACTGCGCCACCTAGCTGCCCCGTATATAACACTTTTTTATGTCATATTTTGTTTTTAATTGTTTTCATGCATTACATGTAACATAATTATCTATTATGGCTAGGGGGCCTCAATAGCTTAGTGTGGCTCTGCTTCCTCTGAATCCTTAAGAGCTTCTCCTCTTCTTTCCCACTATATGCCTAGTGATTACATGCAAAATTAAAACTTATCTGTCTCTGCTTCTAGTCTTACTAAGAACGTCAAGATAATAGCAAACATAAAGGCAAAATATTGATGATAACTGGTCAGTTAGTAGTGATAAGTTTGAATATAAATGAACCATTTCAAAGGAAGCAAAAGTAGGAATTAATTTTTTAAAGATAACTAAATACCATGCTACATTTACCTGCAATGGGTGGGCCCACAGTCATAGGTATAGACATGAATCCAAGAAGAAATCCTATGGCTTGGGAGACATCTTGGGCACCAACTAACTCAAAGGCAATGGGAGCCATGATAGAAATGAAGCATCCATCAAAGAGACCCATGAGAAGGCAGACAGCTATGAGTGCCCCAAAGACACTACACAATGGAATCATCATAGACATCAGGCCAATGAATAAAAAGGAGATAACCTAGGACAAAAACAGAATGTCACTGGTAATTACAAGGATGAGAAAATGTTGTCTTCAATGAGCAGCTTTAAATCCTGGGAGTACAGATGAAGTTTTTTTTTTTTACTATACATTCAAAAAAACATGCATAATGACATTCCAAATGACTGTGTCTTTGATTATCTCATATTGTTCCATTTCTTCTTGAATTAAATATTTTTCAATTCCAGTTTGGTAAAGAATTTTTTTTTAATTCTCAAAGTATAATTGAAATACAGTTGTTATACTTTCAGTCTTCAACTATATTATAAGTAGTAGTCATAAAAACAATTTTGTATTGGTTAAAAAACAAGAGTAGATGAATGGAACAGAATAGAAAAGGGAGAATCAGAAATAATGGAATTCAGTAACACAGTTTGATAAACACAGGAAAACTACAAAGGAATCTGGCAGAAATTAGCTTAGATCAACACCTTACAATATATTTCATGATACATTTTTAAAAGATATTTGAATATTTTAAAACATGCCATAAAAATTTTTGAAGAGTAGATTATATACCTTTCATAGCTATAGATAGGAGACACATTCTTCACCAAGCAAGGAATAGAGGCAATTGTAAAAGATAAAATAGATCTTTTTGACTATGTCAAATTGAAAAGTTTTTGCATAAACAAAATTAGTATGTCCAAGATAAGGAGGGAAGTTGTTGACTGGAAAAACAATCTCTGTATTAAATATTGTCGATCCAGGCTTGCTGTCCAAGATGTAGAAAACACTTAACACAAAAACTAGCCACGTGACCTTAGGCAAGTCACTTAACTCCAACTGCCCTACCTTTCCCCCTCCAAAAAGCAAAAAAAAAAAAAAAAAAAAGAGCAACGAATTCTTAGAAGAACCGTAGGTTATTAACTATATGAAAGAATGTTCCAAGTCACTAATAATAAGAAAAATGAAAGTCAAAATAACTCTGACATTTTACCACATACCCTGAAAATTGCTAAAGACGACAAAAGATGGGAATACTCAGTGTTGGAACGGTTGTGGAAAGATGGGCATTCAAATGCATTGTTGGTGGAACTGTGAATCAGTATAATCATTTTGGGAAGCAATTTACAATTATACTAATAAAGTGACTAAAATATACATATCCTTTGACCCAAAGATCCCACTAGACATATACCATAAGATCACCATTTTAAAAAAAAGTCTCCACATGCAAGATATTTATAGGAGTACTATTTGTAGTAGCAAAGAATGAGGTACGAAGTAGATGGGGATTGACTGGTGAATGGCTAAACAATTTGTGACATAAGAATGTGTAATAGAAAATTGTTGTGCTGTCAGAAGCAACAAATATGATGAAAACAAACAAACATGCAAAGACTGACATGAAGTGATGTGAACTCAGAGACTAGAAAACAATATACACAATTATGTTTTTTTACATTCAGTTTCTAGAGCTGATATAAATGAAAAAAAGAAATAATCTCAAAACATTCCTAAATAAATGTTGCAAAATTACAGAAAACAAGTGTGACCAGAAAGAAGAGATATAAGAAGAAACCTTCCCCTACCTCTCCCATTACTTTGTAGATGTGGAAGGTTGATAGGCATGAAATACAGTATATATTTTCATATTATTTGATGTATCAATAAGTTTTACTGATTAATTTACTTTGGAAAACAAAATCTTTATAAAGAATGCCTCTCTGGGAAGGAAGAATAGAAGAGATACAGGAGAAATTTTAGGCAATAAAAAAAATACCAATAATTTTTTTTTAATTTTTCACAATGCAAACTGGTAAAAATCTTTTGCAAAAACAAGCTAGTGAGGACTGGGGGATGGAGCCAAGATGGTGGCATAGAAGCAGCAAGGCTCTGCAGCTGCCGCACAGCCACCCTGAATACCCATAAAATATGACCCCAAACAAATTCTAAGGCTCTCAAACTCACAAAAATACAGAAAACACATCTCTTGCTGAAGGCAGATCAGCAGGAGGGACTCATCCAGCAGGCTGGGAGCCCGGGCCATTCCAGCCTGAAAGTGAAATGCGGCCAGGCCCCAGGGCTGTCAGGAGGAGCCCAGCCAAGCCTCAGTGTGAGTCTACCCTGGGGGAGCAGATCTTCAGCACCTGAAGGGATTTTCACATCTAACAAGGGAGGATTAGAAACGGTCAGTGAAAGTGGAACTTTGAAGTTAAGAAAAAGGCCAATCTGCCCCAGGGCAAAGAAGCAGTGGGGGAACAGCAGGAACTGCTGTAACCAGCAGCTGCCCCCACTGGGCTGCTTCAGAGCCCCTGGCTTGCGGACCCCACAGGGGGTCTGAGTCAATTGATCAGGGCCAAGTGCTCTTGCATTGAGTGGCCTGGATCTGGATCATGGTTTTGGGTGGTGGTCCTGGGGTGCACTCTCAGCAAGCCAAAGCTGGGGGGGTGCGGGGGGAGCTGCCAGGTTCCAGAATACCCATTAAAGGAGAAAATATTATAGGCTGCCAAGAGAAAACCATTTGAATACTGTGGAAGCACTATCAGGATAACCCAGGATCTGGCAGCTTCTACACTGAGGGATCGAAAGGGCCTGGAATATGATATTTCGAAGATTAAGGGAGCTGGGATTAAAACCAAGAATCAACTAC
>CM053593.1:271628655-271648093 GCA_028646575.1 Pseudocheirus occidentalis
ACTGTCATTAATGTATTTCACACGACTGCAACCCCAAGAATAATAGAAATGCCTCCCCACCATCAGCCACACAAGGCTCTTCTAGAATCATTTATTTCAGTGTGTCCCTGGTCTGCCAAATAAGGGAGTTGGACTAGATGGCCTCTGGGGACCTTCCGGCCTTATCAGGATCTTGTTTGTTGGGTCATCAGATTATTGCACCGGGACCTTCCGACTGTTAGCTAAAATCTAAAATGACCTTTAACTCAGGCAAGGTGAGTATTAGATTAATGATAAGGCTGCTGAAGGTTAGAGTCTTGCTGAGCAGAGTTAGGACACCTGGGCTTGGATTCAAATACCAGTTTTGTTGTTTACTAACTGTTCAACCTCAGGCAGATCACTATACCTCTGAGGCTTTTGTTCTCCTTCCTCGTTTGTAAATGCAGGATTAGATAATCTAAGGCCTTTCCAAACCTAAATCTGTCATTATCGTTATTTGATTCCTTTTCAGATCCCTATGATTTTTTAAAAGGGTCTAAATTGTTGAATTCCCTCCCCCCACCCCACCCCCAAATGCCTGTTCCTTAGGATTCTGCTAAAACTTTTCATTTAGGAAAAACGTTTATTTAAAACTTTCTGGATGATTTTTTAAACTAAAGTGCCTATTTTTATAGATATTTAATGCTGATTAATTTTTTTGGCTTAGTAGTTACCCTTCCCAAAACATTGCAGAAAGCAACTATTGCAACCTGATTGATATCTTTGCCTTTTGAGGCAAGATTTAAAAAGGTTTACACTGTGTGTCTTTTCTAGTTAGAATATAGTCTTTCAGATAATTCACAACAGTATTTCTTAGTTTGGTACATTAAATGTACTACTTCTTGGAAATTCTAGAAAACAAGAATACACAAGCACAGAGTGTTGGCCTAGTGGAAGATTAAATACATATTTTTTAAACACACAGAAGTAAACAGAGAAAACTAAGTCTATTGATGTCTGCTTAGGGTCTGGTTGAAATTTAATTACTGTAGTATTTTTGTTGGGTATTCAGATTCAGATGTCTATAACAGAACATCTGCAGTCCTTCTAAATTATGATATCCTGAAATATTAGTGATAGTGAAGGTGAACTTTTTGAAACATCATTCCTAATGGTCTGATACTGGTTGAACTGCTGGGCAGACTGTTCATACTTTGAAAACAACTAGTGGGGGATATAGGGGCCTGGTTTTGGAAATCTCTGATAACGTTAGCCAAAAGATCATGGTACAAGTCACTTAACCTCTTAGTGTCCCAGGCAACTCTTTAAAACTAGGTTAGAATTTCTTGCTTGCAGAAGGGGATATGTCCTACACAGGTGAAGTCACAGGTTGCAACCAGGACTTTTTTTTTAACTACTTTTCTCAATGATTTAAATTTTTAAAATTTAAAATCGTATGCTAATTGCATATACTTGTAAAATAATTAAAATTCTAGTTTTTGTATTATTAATGATTAAACTGTTAGCCTTGAACATTGTTTTATGGTTCCCTAACTGAAAATTGAAATGTACTAGCCAAAGAGGTACATTTACTTTTTCGAGGAATGGTTTTTCAAACTTTGCAGTCTATCAAAACTAGAAAAGCATCAGGGCATGGTATAACAAAAACAAGACTGGCAATTCAGGAACTCGGAGATCTTATAATCCTAGCGTAGCCACTATAACTTTCTGACTACTTGACACAAATCAGTAAATTTCTGTACAGGTTACTTTTTTCTCTTATCCAGTAGAAAAATAAAAGCAACTGTTTAGGGATGGTTTTGTGATCTTATCCTTAAACATAGTTCTTCCAACAGTACAGGTCATAATCCATTCATATCTTCTCATTCTAAATGTGATCCAGCAGGTACTGTGAAGAACTTAGAGCTTGGTCAGACCTTGAAGACACTAAGGTCATCCACCATATCCTGGGCCATCGCCAGTCATCTTGACTTTTGTCATGCTACTGGACTTTGATGACTTAGGAAGGGAGAATGAGCCTGACGACTTTGTGCAGTGCTTCACTTACATCCAATTTATGCTTGAGTCAAGACATCACTTCTGATATCATTGGTCCTCTATGGAAAGGAAAGACAAATATCGTTGATGACAACAATATGTGCTCCCATATCTTCTCCACAGGATTTCTATCCAATATTCTGGGCGTATTTTTCTGACTCTTTTGACATTTGTAGGGTACCAGTGCAGGCTATCCATTTGTTATCTCTTACTCTCACCAAATCATGGTCCATATTGTTTTCTGCTCATACACCTCTTTGATGATACCTTCTATTCAGTTCTTGCATGTGATTCATAGTACTTAATCTGCTTCGTTCTATTTATGCCCATCACATGTCTCTCCACTGCTCTTTGGGTGATGTTCAATTTTGATTCTTCAGAAGATTCACAGCTATATAGCCTCACCGGAAGAATATTGGTGTTAAGAAGATACTTGTTCTGGGGAGAAACTTGGTGCCCTTGAAAGTGGTATGCATTGATTATAGAAATGCAAATTAAAACACATCTGAAGTATCAACTCACACTGAACAGATTGGCTAATATGACAGAAAAGGAAAGTGACAAATATTAATGGAGATGTGGAAAAATTGGGACACAAATGCACTGTTGGTGTCGTTATGAATTAATCCAGCCATTCTAGAGAGCGATTTGAAACTTGCCCAAAGGGCTATAAAACCATGTATACCTTTTGTACCAGCAATATAACTATCCCAAAGAGATCAAAGAAGGAAAAAAAGACATGTATGTAAAAAAGTATTTCTAGCAGCTCTTTTTGTGGTGGCAAAGACTTGGAAATTGAGGGGATGCCCATCAATTGGGGAATGGTTGAACAAGTTGTGATATATGATTGTGAGGGAATACTAGTGCTATAAAAAATGATGAATAGGACATTTTCAGAAAAACTTGGGAAGACTTACATGAGCTGATGCAAAGTGAAGTGAACAGAAGTAGGAGAACATTGTATACAGTAACATATTGCTTTACAGAATGGCTAGACCAGTGATTCTCAACCTGCCTAATGCTGCTGACCCTTTAATACTTGTATGTGGGCGTATCTGCATGTAGGTAAACTCCTACATGTAGGAGTGATATTGTATGGTGATCCACTGTGAATAACTTAGCTATGCTGATCAGTACAACAGTCTAAGACAATTCTGAAAGAAAGACTTATGTTGAAAAATGCCATCCACTCCCAGAGAAAGAACTGAAGGAGTACAAATGAAGATTAAAGCACAATTTTTTAAACTTTCTTTATTTTTCTTGCCTTTTATTTTTTGCAACATGGCTGCTATGGAAATATGTTTACCATAATTTCACATGTTTAATTGATATCACAGTTCTTGTCTTCACAGTGGGTTAGAGGAAGGATGGGAGTGAGGGAATTTGGAGCTCAAAATTTAAAAAAAGTTATAAATAGTAAATTTAAAAAGAAAGTTTTCCATATGGTTACCCAAATGCAATTAAGCATACTCATAAATTAAGTCAATTTAATCTGAACCCAGCTCACCATACAACTAGAGGATATGTCTCTCCTTGGTCACCACTACAGATAGGTTAGGACTTTGAGCTCAGTATCCCTGGGAATAATAGCCCTAGAAGACCACCAGCCCTGTTTCCAGCCCAGTCATCACAGCCATTATCAAGGGGGCTCAACCCTTACAGAAAAAAGGTCTACCATCCTCACCACCATCACCAGTTGTTGATCATTTGCCATCTATGGGGCAGGCAAACCAACCTAACTCAACCAGCAAAGCATTCCTATGGAGAGATAGGAGGTAGCAAATGCTATACAAGTCAAATCACCTCACTCACTTTACTATCACCTTTCCTCCAAGACCCACTATACTGGAAAATCCTGTACATTGGTCTTACTTCAAGTCCAGCCCCTATAGTCATCATCAAGGTGAAAACCATTAGGAGAAGAAGCCTGCCATTCTCACCACCTTCAACATCAGCTTCCAATCAACTTCCACTGAAAAGCAGATGCTGTAAACACAGGGTTTTTAGCAGCCACAAGTATGAAAGATGTGGAAAAGAAAGTTTTCTCCTCCGCTGTCCTTTGCATTATCAACATTAGAAATAAATAGGGTCTTATCAGTGGAAGTAACATTGAAGGTTGACAGAGCTGTCAATTGGTCTAGCCCAGTGGTTCTCAATCTATGGGTCACGACCCCTTTTGGGGGGGGGGGAGTTGAACAACCCTTTCACAGGGGTCACCTAAGAAAGTACATATTTCCGATGGTCTTAGGAACCAAGACACTGCTCCTCTATCTGTCTGCAGGGGAGTCTGCCTACATGCAGATATGCCCACATACAAGTATTAAAGGGTCAGCGGCATTAGGAAGGTTGAGAACTACTGGTCTAGCCATTCTGTAAAGCAATATGTAATTATACTACAAAAGACATTAAATCATACATGCCTTTGGCCCTACTATACCAATATTAGGCCTATATACTGGAAAAAAATGAAAGCAAGAAGAAAAGACTCATGTCTGGGGCAGCTAGGTGGCGCAGTGAATAGAGCACCAGCCCTGGAGTCAGGAGTACCTGAGTTCAAATCCGACCTCAGACACTTAACACGAAAAACTAGCTGTGTGACCTTGGGCAAGTCGCTTAACCCCAACCTGCCCTCCAAAAAGCAAAAAAAAAAAAAAAAAAAAAAAAGACTCATGTCTAAAAATGTGGCAGCTCTTTTTGGAGTAGCAAAGAACCATAAAGAGTTGATCATCTGCTGGGGAATAGCTAAACAAATTATGGTATGTGAATGTAATAGAATGTTATTATGACATAAATGATGAAAGGGGCTGTTTCAGAGAAACCTGGGAAGACTTTGATGAACTGATGTAGAGTAAGTAAAACAATATATATAGTAACAACATTCTTAAAAAAAAAAACTTTGAAAAACTTGAGAATTCTGATTGATGCAATGACTACCATGATTCTAGAAGACAGAGGAGAAAGCCTGCTATGCCTCTCTTGACAGAGCTGATACATTCAGGGTACAGAATGACACATACATTTTTGGATATAGGCAGTGTGGGAATTAGTTTTGTTGACTTTTGTTGCAAAGCCTTTGTAACTTTTTTTTCTGAGGGTGAAGGAGTGGTGATGGTAGGTGGAGGGGGGGTAGGGAAAGGGTAGGAAAAAAGATACATTAGGAGGTATTGAGGTGTCTTTTTAAAAAATTCAGAAAATTGAAGGAAGGCCATAAAGAACCACATAAGCAAGATACCTTTGAAACTAAAAGTTAACTTTGCACTTAGAAAGAAAAGGAAAATTTATAATAGGAATTTTCAGTTTCAAGTGTGGTACTTTTTTTTTGTTCTATGGATATGGAAATGTTTGTTTTATTTGGTGTTTAAGTTCAGGATAAAAATAAATTTTGAAAAAAAAGACATTTTAAGATCATTTGCTTTGCCATTCACCCCCTAAGGAGTACTGGGACTATCTAACTTATAGTTGAAAACTGTATGTGTTGTTTACAACATTAAAAAGTGAGCAAAAATTATCTTACATTTCTCTTTGTATCCCTATCACTTCACACGGTACTTTGAACATAGTAAATGCTTTTTTATTCATTCAGATATATGTTCTGATAGATCAGCTCAACAGGCATCGTTCATCTGCATATCATGGTTTGGACAGCAGGAACATTATAGAACCTCCTAAATGAAACCTCCAAAGAGATCATCCCAACAGTTCACATGGGAAAAGTCAAGTGGTTAAAAAATGAATATTGTCCAGACCACACAGGTTTAAGTATATTTTAATGATTGTAAAGTTTCTTGTTGTTTTTTAAACCATAGGGTCTGGGTCTTGCTATAGTAGGACCTACATTTCAAGACTTGGCTGCAAATGTGAACCGCAACATCAGTGAGATTTCTTATATTTTTGTGGGCCGTGCATGTGGAGGTCTAAGTGGTTCTGTGATTGGTGGATTTCTCATTGACCGCATGAATCATAATTTAGTTTTGGGTAAGTAGAGTACCTCAGACCAGTAATCTTGTGACTTTTCAGTAGTTAAGATATGTGTATTAATGCCTCTGAAGACAACTGGCCACAGTCAATGCAACCTTGGTTCAGGCCCTGCCTCTGACACATAACAGGCTGTCAACTGGAGAGCTGATGTTGAACTCTATCAGTAGGGGTAGTTTTCTCATCTGGAGTTCCCTATACCAGTGAAAAAACAGATCCAATGAAAAATATGAAAATTAATATTAACCTAGGAATTGATAGCTATCTATGTATATGTACGTATAGTATTAAGGTATTATGTTCACATGTTTTATTTAACAGTAAGTAGCCTGTGTGATTCTAACATGGTAAGAGAGTTCAGCAAGGTGAATTTCCCATATCCTGCTCCCAAAATGGGAAGTTAGTTTTCTTCTGGGCTTGCTGTGAGTTGAGTCACCTGTAGGAAGTGTCCATGGTCCTTAGGTCTATCCAGAATCCCATGTTTACTTCGGGTACTATGTGGAATCCAGAGTCTTTTAAACCAGGACTAAAAAGATTCTTAGAATCAGATGGGATCTCAGAGGTCATCCTAGTGCAATTCATACCTGAATGTGATTTGGTTCTGCAATGTCGCTTTCAAATTCCTATTCAGCTTCCATTTGAAGATATTCAGTGTTAACCTACAAACACATGCTATGGCAGTCTGTTGTTTCTGGACAGCTCTGATTGTTATAAAGTTATTCCTAATTCTGCCTTTTGGGACCAAGCAGAGCAAGTTTTAATTTGTTTCTAGCCATTGAAGAATTAAGAGACAGCTATTTTATTCTCCAGAAGTGTTCTTAAGGCCAAACATCCCATCCTGGGTCAAGGTCACTATGGTAGGATTGCTTAAGATCTAAAGAAGCTCCTGGCTGCCCATTCTGACTCTGTGACAGCAGGACTGGGTCAGCAGTAGTTTGTATTTGGGGACTGAAGCATCTAACTGATGAAAGATCAGTGGTGTTTGCTGATTTTTTTCCCATAATATTGCATGGGATACTTAAGGAATTTTTCATAGTTTTTATATCAGACCTTTCTTCCTTACCTCTGAAATCTGTGGTGAAGCCTTTTAACTTGTTAGATGATACATAGGTCAGATTTTTATGGGAAATTGTGGTTCTGAGAAATCTGTAGTAAAATCATGAGGTGTACTATGTATTGAATTTGAAAGTTAAAACAAAATAGAAATTCCTTTTGTTGAGGATTAGAAACCATTTTTTTTCTTCCTAACTGATGAAAACATATTAAAGTCAATGAAAAGCCTATTAAATTTTTTTTTACCAAAATTAATTTTGAAAGTCATAATTTTCCCACAGAGATGACTGTTGTTATAGGGTGTGGACTGGTTGAAGGATATGGAAGAGATACCTTTAAGAGATCAGTAGACTATCTCCTGTTGTCCATTCTGCAATGGTGCTTTTATGCCCAAGTTTATCCTTGGTCTTTTGGGTGACCCTGAGTGGATCACTTAAACTTTTTGGAATTTAGTTTCCTCATTGTAAAATGTAGAGGCTGAACTATGTGACCTTTTTAGGTATCATGCAGTTCAGATCCTGTAATGCTAAACTATCTCCAATGATATTATAAAGTGTAAACATTAATTCTTTTTAGGGGTGGAAGAATTTATTGGCTTTTCTTAGTACATTTGATTGATTTTCTAGAAAAAAGTAAAAGATATAGGGTTTAATGAAAAAAATGATTGAATGGATTAAAAACAAATCCTAAAATTTCCTCTTCTAATGTAAAACATTACTATAAAGCTCTGGCACAAGTGGTATGATTATGAATAATAAAAGTATGCATATTTCTATTATTTTATATTTTATAGCCCATGAAGATTAAGAAGTGCTATTTTAATGAAAATAACCCCTTCTGCTGAATTATAGGTCAAGGTTATGAATATTAATATTATCAAATCTTGGAATCAAAAGTAACCTCAGACATCATTTAATCCAACTAGTACTCAAAATGTACATTCAGTCTATGACATTTCTGATGAGTGGTCATTTATATTCTGCTTAAAGTTTCCCAGGAATGCCAAACTCACTATATAACGATGTAATATATTTCAGGTTCAGACATTTCCAAGTGTTAGAAAGTTCTTCCTTATGCTAAAAGGTAATGTTGTTCCCTAGAATTTCTCTCATCGGTCCAGTTTTGCTCTTTGGGACCAAGAAAAATAGGTTTGACAGCTCTTCCAATATTTGGCAAATAATAATAATTCATATTTATAAACTGCTTTTCATATTTCCTTTGAATCCTTACACCACCCAAGTTGCTGGTATTATCCCCAATTTAGAGATGGGTCACACACATATTAAGTTTCAAAGGTTCCATTGTTCCAACCATTATGAAATCTTCTCTCCTCTGGGCTAAGCAGCTCTAGTTCTTTCAAATGATTTTCATTCTGCAGTTTTAATTTCCCTTGTCATCCTGGTCAAGCTATCCTGGAGTTGCCCTCCTGTTTATTAATATGATTTAGAAAATGTGTCTCCCTAGACTGAAAATTGTGAACACTCAGATGTTCACATCGAGGTATTTTTCAACACACACACACAGACACGCAAATATACACACAGACACATACCCCCTATGGCCACCTGTTTACCTCAGATGACAGTTGTTGACAAATGAGAGCTCATTTGGAGGAAAGCTACTAGGATGGGCAGCAGGACTGGAACCAAGGCTATCTGAGGCCATATTAAAGTAACTAAAGATGTTTATCTTGGAGAAGAAAGGACCTGGAGAGTGCCTGATATGATAGCTGCCTTCTGAGAATCTGAAGGACTGTTAACAGGGAAGTCCTTTTTCTGCTCAGTCCCTGAAAACAGAACTAAGAGTAAGAGGTGGATTCATGGTGTAGATTTTGGTTGTGTGTGTAAAAACTTTAGGTAGCAATCAGGGTTACCTAAAAGTAATTGACTGTTGTAGCATTAAGTTCCCTTTTCCTGGAGGGTATTCGAACAGAGACTGAATGACTGTCTAGCTGTGTGTTGAACTAAATAAGGAGTTTTTAACTTTGAGTCCACGAACTTGTTTGGTTTCTTTTGTGATCCTGTATATTTCATATATTTAAAACTAGTATTCTGAGAATGGCTCAGCAGGCTTCATCAGGCTGCCACTGGAGTCTGTGGCACAAAAGAGGTTAAGAACCTTTGGAGTAGAAGCTCCTGTGATTTTTTGACAGTGTAGTTGGCATATTGGAAGGAACATTAGTTTTGAAGCCAGAGGGCCTGGATTTGAATCCTGGCACTGCTACTTGCTTACATGAGTGATCTTGATCAGATCACATATAAGCTCTCTACACCTCAGTTTTCTCATCTGTAAAATGGAGACAGCATTGTACTAGATCAGTACTATCAGACAAATGGAGAAGAGTCACTGCTGGCTGCATATTGATTTAGAAAGCCACAAATCACCATCATATATGTCGTATTTATAATTATTTTGTACAGCATTTCCCAGTGAGTTTGACACTTCTGAACTAGAGGACCTCTAAGGAAGGTCCCTTTTAGCTCTAAATCTGATCCTGTGGGTTCACCAGACTTGTTCAGTGTAAGTTTTTAACAAGAAACTTGTGTTTCTGTTGATAGTTGTGTGGCTCAAATTTTGGGGAAACTGATAACATTCATTCCTCAATTCATAAATTTAACTGGGGCCAGTGTCCTAGATAAAGGAAAACCTATGAAATAGCTGTCTGGGATTTCATGTGGAGTCCCACAAGGTAAAAACTAAGAGAAGCAGCTTCATTCTCCATCTTGCTTTGTTTATTAGTGCCCCTGACTTGTATATATATCAAGTATATGTACTTTTACAAGTATAAGTACAAGTATGCTTGTATATATACCAGTATATCAAGTAATTATTATTATTATTATTATTATTATTATTATTATTGTTATTATTTTTGCTTTTTGGAGGGCAATTGGGGTTAAGTGACTTGCCTAAGATTACATGGCTAGTAAGTGTTAAGTGTCTGAGGCTGAATTTGAACTCAAGTCCTCCTGACTTCAAGGCCAATGCTCTATTTACTTTACCACCTAGCCACCCCAAGTAGTTATTTTGTAATGTATGTTCAGCAGTCACCCTAGAAGCTTCAGCTCAAAGACAAATAATTTTATAAATGGTCTGTTGAGAATGAAATTTACTTATTTCTCTAATTGTGCAAGTTTATTTCTTTAAGCCAGATTTCCTGACTTCCCCTGGTTGACTTTATGTTGAAGAACAACTAGAGTCCTTCATCCTCAATACAGGCCAGTTTACTTTGACCTAATTTTTAGGCAGTTTAGCTGTGGTTGTTTTTAGAGTAGTGATGACCTATGAATATATGTTTGTGTCTGATTTTTACCTTTCTTTTAGGACTATCAATGCTGGGGACATCTGTTGGTCTCTACCTTGTCCCCTTTTGCAAACAAGCAGTACTATTGATTGTAGTGATGGCAGTGTTTGGAATCTGTCCTGGAATTTTAGGCACAGGTGAGTGAATTTTCTGCCATCATTTCTAGGTGGAGGAGAGGAGGGAGGGATGAGATGTCTTCTTCTAGAAAATAGTAGAGCAAACACTGTTTTTTCTAAATCTCAACTAGGTTACTCTCCCACATGGCATTTGTTCCTGGAAATGATATTCTTCTTATTTACGGGGGGGGGGGGGGCTAGGAGGGTTGGGCGGTGTGTGGGGGGGGAATAATAATAATAATCATTGTCAGGTGTGAGGTTGGGCATGGGGGCCTTCTGCTGTGACTTGTGACTACCCTGCTTCATAAACAATAGGTGTTGGTGGTTAGGATCCTCCCAGAGAGGAAAGATTTCTTCTTTGAAGGTAGTGAACATAAAAGAATGACAACTTTCATTTAAGTAGTAAATCCTAATTGTTATGGTATGGAGTGATTATTTAAAACCAAAAACAAATTTGGACCTAGAGTCTGAGTAAGTAGATTAAATTCAGTGAATATTTCCTAATTACTAATTAATTTGCCGCTTATGTTCAACATGTATTGAATACTTGTATTGAAATGAATGCAAAGGTAATTAGAGCTAAATCTAAACCTGTTCCTTGCCTTGCCTATCACTTTTTTCTGTTTTTTCCTTTTCTCCAGGATTCCTATGTTTTTCCCAAAATCCTTCCCTAATTAGCTGACCTCTGATATCCACTAAAACTTTTGCCACTTAATTGTCTGTATATGCAAAATATACATACATATATTCATACATACATGCCCACACACAAACTTATTTAGGAGAAGTTCAGGCTGGACTTAGGATTTCATCAGCATAAAGATTCACCAGTGAGGAAACTCCTCCTAGTGCTGATTGGCAACTGTTGTGCAATTTACAATCTTTGAGTGACCAAACAGAGTAAGTCTAATTTTTTCCCATATGGCAGCCCTTCAGGTGGTCATTCCTGGAGTCAGAAAGACCTGAACTGATGACGCATGCTGGCTGTGTGACCCTGAGCAGGTCATTTAGCTTTTCACTGCCTTAGAAACCTCTTTAGTGTTATGTATGTGCACGCATGTAGATGTAAAACAGTTTTTCACACCATGACACTGTAGCCTCATTTGTTTCTCTCTGCCCTGCTTTATTGCAGTGGCTGAGGATGTGGGAGATAATAACTTGAGGCATTAGCTGAATTTGGTGGCTTTTGTCCATTGGTCGTTTATCTGCGCATCTGTGAAGAGCTAGAGACTGTGCCTGCTTGTATCACTGGGCCATCATGTAGTTGAAAGTGTTAGAGGGTCCTGGAAAGCTCATGCTGTACCTGGTATGTGCATAAATAACATTTCTCCAAACAGGCATCCAGAGCTATGTCTTACAGAGAATTTTAGTAACTTTAATGTTATCTGATGGTTAAAAACTGAAGAGTAGGTTTTACTTGGAGGCACAGTTGGTTCTGCCAGTTCTATTGTTACATGAGCCCATCAAGTGGATATTTCGAGCACCAGACCTTTTCATCCTTTGCAGTTCTTGTCCTTCCATCAGTCTTTCACAAAGGTTCTACCCATTGTGCAGAAGACCTTCTTCTTGGGCTGTTAGCCTCTGAATGGCTGCATTGTTTGATGGGCGTCATCAGCACAGCACGAGAGGATCTCCATCTGCTTCCCTTTGTCCCACCCCATGACCAACCCACATTTTTTTCTGATCATGCATGTGCTTGATGACATCTTTTATGCCCCTTCTTGTGTACCAGTTGTTAGTTTTGTGCTTCAGAACAGTTAAACCCCCTCTGTTTCTCCATTGTCCTATGGGTCACTTGGCCATCTTGATTCTTTAGAGAGCATGCCGTTTTATAATTAGATAGTTTCACCAAGTAAAATATCAGTGTTCAGTGTCTGTAGAATTAATTTCTATGAGTTTTGAAAGTGGCTTACTGTCATTTGGTTACTTACACTTCTGGGAAGTAAGAGGGGGCAGGAGGTGGACCTTGATTCATGATTTCACTGGCATAATGAACCCCAATAGAGGAAATGCCTCCTAAAACCGCATATTAGTGACTTTTCTGCAAGTTAAGCTTCTCGGAGAGCAGCACAGGACCACGTGAGTGGTATATGTCAGAGATAGAAATTGAACCCAGATCTTCCTGACTCCCAAACTAGCTTTTGGGCTCTTATGCTGGGTTTCCTCTTGGCCTAGCAAATTTATTATTTCTGACACCTATATCTCTTCTGAAGATAATTACTAAATTGACTTTCAAGGTATCAGTGACATACAGAATTTTTAACACAAAAATATGTTTGTTTTTATAATTTGTAGGTGGCAATGTCCTCATCCTGCATATATGGAAAGGTGAAGCAGCCCCACATCTGCAGGCCTTGCATTTCACTTTTGCCGTGGGTGCCTTTTTGGCTCCCATACTGGCCAAAGTGGCCTTGGGCAATGCTGTGCCCTCTGAAAACCACACATTAGTTGACTTGTCAAACCACTCTGAGCTCACCCTGCCACCATCGGCTGACTCAGAAGTCATATTTGGAGTACCAGCTAATAAGAATTTGCTATGGACGTATGTTGTTATAGGAACTTATGCTTTGGTGATATTTTTCTTCTTTATTGTTCTGATTTTCCAAAAATTTCCAAATCAAGAGAAAGCAAAAGCAGCTGCTCAGAGAACTCAAACTGCAAAATACCAGAAAACCCTTATTGGTCTCCTTTTTATATTCTTCTTTTTCTATGTAGGAGCAGAGGTCACATATGGCTATTACATTTTTTCTTTTGCAACCCTCCATGCTGGCATGAGTGAAAGCCAAGCAGCAGGCTTGAACTCTGCTTTCTGGGGGACATTTGCTGCTTGCAGGGGCGTTGCAATCTGTTTTGCTGCATGTCTGAAGCCTGGGACTATGATTGTCTTAAATAATGTGGGAAGCTTGACTTCCTCTCTGCTTCTAGTGATTTTTAGTAAGAACCACATCTGTATTTGGGTGGCAACTGCAGTGTATGGGGCTTCAATGGCTACTACATTTCCCAGTGGCATTTCCTGGATTGAACAGTACATGACCATTAAAGGAAAATCTGCTGCTTTATTTGTAATTGGTGCTGCTCTGGGAGAGATGATCATTCCTGTGATGGTTGGATCTCTTCAAGGAAAATACCCACATCTTCCAGGGATTCTCTATGTTTTGCTGGTGTCAGCTATTATGACAGGAATTTTGTTTCCTATAATGTACAAACTGGCCACTGTACCTCTTGATGGCAAGATTCATGAAAGCAGAAAGAGTGAAGACCAGAAAGTATTACTGTCCACCTCTAGGTTTAATGATGAGGATGATTATGGAGAAGAGGGTGCTGAAGAAGAATGGAACAAAATCGACTTTGAAATGATTGAAATGAACAAAACGATGAGGAATTCTGTAATAGAGACGTCTAGAAAAAATTTGAGGAAATCTCCCACAGGAGTCTCCAGCCAGTCAAATAGCATACCATTCAATTACTCTCTGGATATTACTGGCAACTCCCTTGTGAAATCCCTCACTCTAGACAAGGAAAAGAATGATTAACGGAGTAAAAGATGGATTGGTTATTGATTCCCTGTAACAACCATTGACTTTAAGGAGGCAGATCAGAGTAGATCATTAGCATATTTTCAAACACATTTTAGGGTTTGGCACTTCTAGCTCTGATTACAAGGAATGGAAAAGTCTAGTGTGTCATGTCCACCTAGAGACTTTGCCAACAGAAGGAGGTCAGGTATAGTGAAGTGACTCTAATGTAAAGTAACCCCCTACATTCAGAGGATGCAAGGAAGGCATAAATATTTAAGAAGTTTCTTAAAGTTACCTATGAGAGTGATTGAAAAGTGGAATAAATGACCAGAATTCAAGAATCTACTGATAGAGTTGGGAAATAACAAATTGTATGTACTTGGTATGAGTTGATAAAGCCTCATGGAAGAATCTACTTCTTGCCTTGAAAAATTTCTTTAACCTGTACAGATCATTGTACAGACTTGTTCAGTACAATTCAACTGTTTAGCAAATGAAGATAGGATCTGATTTCCGATTCAAAGTTTATTTCTGATAATAATGAGAATTTGTGGTATAATGGGAAGAATCCTGCAAAGTCAGGAGACTTTGGTTACAGTTATAACTTTTTACCACAAATTAGCTCCATGATCTTGCCCAGTTAACTTAATTTCTCTCAACCTTAGCTTTCTTGTAAAAAAAAAATGGAAGTATTTAACTTTGATCACTCTAAGGTTTTTTTTCTAGCTCTAAAACCCTTTGTATGGTAATGAGATATTCTTCAAAGAGTAAAATGTACTAACTTTAGTTGTACACATTTGTTAATGAGGTCCATTCCATTCTTCCCAGAAAGAAGGGAAGTTGTGAGAAAAGAAGTAGTGGAAAGAAGAGAGATAGAAATGACAAAATCACCTTAAGAGTATACTTCTTTTTTTTTAATTTTGCTTTTTGAAGGGGAAAAGGCAGGGTAATTTGGGTTAAGTGACTTGCCTAAGGTCACACAGCTATTAAGTGTTCAGTGTCTGAGACTGAATTTGAACTCAGGTCCTTCTGACCTCCAGGGCCAGTGCCGTATTCACTGTGCCACCTAGCTGCTCCCAATATTGTTAATAGACCCAAGATGCATCTGTGGGTGAATGAAATAGATTGTAGGAATTTTGCCCTACAAACATATTCCTAGACAGGTTTTACTGTAATCACTTGAAAAAATCCAAATTTTTTTTTCAGTAGATAGGGGAGGGGTGGGGGGAGAGAGTGTGATTGAATGAATTTATTATGTTTGAATTTGATTAATGTATATGTAGATTTATAAAATTGTTAATATTTATTGGAATAAAATATTGACTTGGATGAAACCTGGGATTGCTATTTATTTTTCTCATTGTTTAGGTAGTTGTGATTTCTTGGAAAGCTTCTAAAATCAGGTTTAAATGGCAGTCTACCAAAAACATCACCAGAAATTTTGGCATCAAATATCTCAGATAAGTCTAATACGTACATATCTGGTGATTGACACAAATATAGGTCTGACAGCCATTCTCCAATAACCAAGTGCTCAGAGGACATGAGCAAACAGTTAAAAAAAAAGGGGGGAAATGCAAACTACCAATAACCATGTCAAAAAAATGTTCTGAATACCAATAATAAAAGAAATGCACATTTAAAAACTCTGAGATTGTTAGATCCATTAGGTTGTGAAAATAATCTATATACTTGAAAGAAGCTGTGTATCTCATTGCTTGGATGGTCCCTCCCTTGGTGCAGGTGGCACTCCATCTGTGCTCTTGTCAATGGCCTCCCATAAGTTTTCCCAATATTTGGAGGTCTCCTTCACTTTCTCTGGTCATCCCAAGGGCTGCTCACCTGTCATCTCTTGCCCCATGGCCTTTCCACCTTTTCCTATTTTGTATTTTTTTGGATAGTTCACTCCTATTCTTCAGAATTCATCATTGATTATATGTTGCTTGTTCATATCCACCCTGGGCCTGTGTTGGATACTCATTTTCATTTCTTTGGAGACGTATTCCAAGTCTTATTTACAGCGATAAAAAATGGAAATAGTGTTGCAGAGGCTGTGGGAAGACAGTCCCACAAGTAACCCTAGATTTGAATAAAGCAGGTTTTAAAGTTAGTATGAAGAAATACATAGGATCCTATGTCTTAAAATTCTGCAGAAATTAATTCCAAGGATATGCCCCCAAATAAAATTCTGATGAAGAAATAGAGAACTGCCAGATAGCCAATACATTTCTAAATTCTGTTTCCACCTTCATAACATCTAGTACACATCCCCTATTCTCCATTCAGACAGCCACCTCCCTAGCTTGGCTCCTGGGGCAGCTAAATGATGTAGTGGATAGAGCCCTTGGGCTTGGAATCCTGACTTCAAATCTGGCTTCAGACACTTAATAGTTGTGTGACCCTAGGGAAGTCATTTGACCCTGTTTGCCTCAATTCTTCATCTACAAAATGAGCTAAAGAAGGAAATGGCAAACCCCTCTAGTAGCTTTGCTAAGAAAATCCCAAAATGGGGACAAAGAGTTGAACACAACTGAACGATAACAGATCCTCATCATTTCTCAATGACCTAATTGGTCTCTCCTCTTCAGATCTCTTTCCCTACCCCAATCCATCTTCTGTTCAGTTGCCAGAATGATTTTCATAAAGTATTGATCTGACCACATTGCACGTGCGCGCGCGCACACACACACACACACACACACACACACGCACCCCTTCTAAAGAAACTCCATTTCCCTGTTACATTCAGGATCAGATATAAAGTCTTCTGCTTGGTACTGAAAGCATTTTGCAATCTGCCCCGTTCCTACCTTTCAATCTTCTACTTCTCAGTTTAAACTCTACTTCTTATTTTCCCAGCTAAGTAAATAAAAACATGTAGAAAAAGAATCTTTTCTGGAGGGGGGAAGGCAAGGTAATTGGAGTTAAGGGACTTGCACAAGGTCACATAACTAATAAGTGTGTCAAGTGTCTGAGGGTGGATTTGAACTCAGATCTTCCAGGGCCAGTGCTCTATTCACTGTGTCACCTAGCTGCCTTGGAAAATTATTTTTTGAGAGAACACCAACAACCAGGGGCTCAAAGCCCTTATGTAGGAGGTGGTGCATGAGGAAGTTGTTGGAAGGAGCCCTAGGAATGCTGAGGAGAAGTCATGGGACATAACATTCTAGAACAGCGGTTCTCAACCTGTGGGTCGCAACTTCTTTGGGGGTCAAACAACCCTTTCACAGAGGTCACAGGGGTTGCCTACGACCATTGGAAAACATATTTCTGATGGTCTTAGGAACCACTCCTCTGTCTGTCTCCAGGTGGGTCCACCCACATGCAGATATGCCCATATATGAGTATCAAAGGGTCGCAGCATTAGGAAGGTTGAGAACTACTGTTCTAGAACATGGATGGACTAGGCAAAGGTGAGAGAAGAAAGAGAAAGTTGGAATGTAGTGAGCCCATGTGTTATAGAATCAAACTGTAAAGACAAGCTTGAGTTAAAACATATATGTCTGTTTGGTATTTACTTGTTTGTGTATGTGTTTGTAATGGTAATCAATTTGTTGGATATTTAGGGCTAAGTAGATCAGATACTTAGGGCTAAGTAGCACCTAGTAGCTTAAGGCTAAGTATAGAACTCTGTCCATTGGTGAAAAGATGTGAACTCCCCTGCTGACTTTGGAGAAGGCTATTGGCTGAGACCCTCACTCCCCTGTTGACTTGGGAGAAGGCCAGTGCTTATAAGGAATAATTTTAGAAAGTCAAGACAGATTTTTGGATTTGGCTCCTCAGTGAAGCTGACTGAAGACATGAACAGGATGGGACTTTGTTTGTTGGTGGCCTAGCTGATCCTTGAGTTCCAGGCAAGAGAAGTCCTGAAGAGTTTGAGGTGTGCGGAACCCTGTGAACTTCAGTGTGTGCCGGGGATTGCCCTGAGGACTGGACAAGGACCTGGGAGCTGTTCATCTCTGAGGACTGGACGAGAACCCGTCAGCTTTCTGCTCCTGAATCTAGGTGATTGTCTGACAGACTCAGGAGGGAGCTGGGACCAGGGAAGAGGATCCAGGGAATCAGAGAGACTACCCAGAGTCAAAATGAAGAAAAAGCCTCCCCTTGGACTAAAGTGAGGTTTGTTGGAAATCAAGGGGTTGAAGGTTTGTGTGGTTGTCTAAGAATTTTATTTGGAAACTAAAGTTAATGGTTGCCCCATGAGTGGAAGATCAGTATATTGTGAATTGTTGATTGAATCAGCTCCCTCTTAGGGAAACTAGGTCATTCCTTTTGTTAATTGATTGATTGAATCTTTAGCTGGATTGATTGAATCTTTAAATGTGAAGCTGGTTTCTCCCTTAGGGAAACCAGGTGATTCTTCTCTTGTTCCTTGTTCTTTTCTGTAATAAGATATAATATTGAGACTTTCCTTGTTCTAAATATTGTATATAATATTGTGAATTGTTGATACTGTGAATATTGTACTGAGTCTTGATTTGTAATGGAATAAACAGAGTGTTCACTAATACTGAGTAATTCTAATCTTAAAAGCTGTTCACAGTAGCATTCTTTTAGGAATCTACTGTTGATTGGCTTTACAGTGTTTTCCCCTCCAGTAGAATGTAAGCTTTCTGAGGGTGAGGGCAGTTATTTTGTCTTTGTGTCAACAATGCCCAGTGTTTTCTAGGTGCTTAATAAAACTGAGTAATAAATGCAATTCAATTGTATTTTTTGGCTTTGAGTCAAATGGTCAAAGACAAGGGGGTACTTACTGGGGCACCTCAGTGAAGTCCACCCATATACTTTGAAAGGACCTAATACCCAGAGGCCACCCTCCCATTGGAGTCCGGCATTGGCTGTATGTGTTTGTCCTTCAACACATTTTACCTTTTTATTATTATTATTTTTATTTTTACCTTTTAATTATTTTGTGTATGTAGCCCAATAAACTCTGGGGATCCTTATCCCACCTTCCACTTGTATGGATGAGTTGCTTTGCCCAAAACAAGACTAGCTCCATTTCTCCCTCAGGCTTCTAGAGGGTAACCCTTAGGAGTTAGAAAGTTCATTCTTGTCTAACATAACTGGCTCCAGACCCCTTTCTGGTGTGGTACTCCTGATATCAATTGGCAGTTATTTCTTTAATATCATCTAACCAGTGCTAGTTAATATTTCCTCAATAAGCATCCTAATATCCTTTAACCAATTAACATAAATTGGTAACAAGGATGTTTACTAAGAAGATTAGCAAGAGAAGAAGTGTACATACATCACCTGTGCTGTCTAAGACACTAGTGTGAGTGGTTTAGACTTAAAGTATGGGCTATAAGTCTTTTGTCTCCACTAAGTTCATTTCCAAATGTAGCATAGCATAAAGTTGCTTCCTTGTTTGCATAAATCAACCTGTCTACATTGACTCGTGCATAGATGCATAGTCAAATTTTTTCATTGCTTCATTTAAAAATTTTTTTAAA
>CM053593.1:271648593-271667396 GCA_028646575.1 Pseudocheirus occidentalis
ACTGATTCAGCCCCCCTGCGGAGTCCGCAGGCCAGGGGCTCTGAAGCAGCCTGGTGGGGGCCACTACTGCTGGTTTCAGTAGTTCCCCTCCCCTACTGCTTCCTTGCCCCGGGGGTAGAATGGCCGAACTGCTTTATCCCCCAATTAAGTTTCAAAGTTTCAGCTTTCACTAACCGTCTTTGACCAAAGCTCCCCTCAGGCAGGTGCTTTAGATTTTCTTTGAAGTAGACTCACGCTGTGGCTTGGGAGGCTCCTTGGGAGGCTCCGCTGCTCCTCTTGGCCGTCCTGGGGCCTTGCCTGGCCGCCAGGTTTTGGGCTGGCCGTTCTCTGCTCCTCTGTGGTGCGAGCTGCGCCTCTCAGTCCTACTCCTCACGCCTTGGCAGATGTAGGGGTGCTGGAGGCTGTAGAACCACTGCAGGCTGGCTGTGGGGCTCGGCTCAGCTCCTTCCCACCATCCCAGGCCTGGCTGTGGTCTCGGCTTCCAGCTGTTCCAGCCTCCGCTCCAGCGGCTGCGCTGAGCCTCTGCTGCCGGGCTGCCTTCAGTGAGAGCTGTGTTCTCTGTATTTTTGTGAGTCTGAGAGTCCTAGACTTTCCTAGACTTTGTCTGGGCTCGTATTTTCTGGGTGTTTAGGGTGGCAGTGTGGGAGCTGCGGGACCTTGCTGTTTCTATGCCGCCATCTTGGCTCCCGCCTTCCATGTGGCATAATTTACCCTTTTCTGACTTCTCCTTTCCTTTTCTCCCATTATAATCCCTTTGTACTCCTTAGTAAGGTTTTTTTAAAGTCATCAGATTATTTAATTTATACTCACACCCCTCTATCTATGTATATCCCTTTTAAATGTCATGATAATCGTACAGTTCTCAATATTGACAGGTATCATCTTCCTATATAGGGATGTAAACAGTTAGATCTTATTGAATCACAAGTTGTGTGTGTATGTGTGTGCACGTGTGTGCACGTGTGCTTGTGTGTGTGTTTTTTTCCTTGTTAACCTTTTTATGTCTTTCTTGAGTCTTATATTTGGAGATCAAATTTTCCATTGAGCTCTGGCTTTTTCATCAGGAAGGTCTGGAAGTCCCTAATTTCATTGAATGACTATCTCCTTGCCTGAAATATTATGCTCAATTTTGCTGGATAGTTGATCCTTACTTGCAGTCCAAGCTCTTCTGCTTTATGAAATATCATATTCTAATCCCTCCAGTCTTTTAATGTAGAAGCTGCTATGTCCTGTGTGATCTTGACTTTAGTTCCACAATATTTGAATTGTTTCTTTCTGTCCGCTTGCAGTATTTTCTCCCTGACCTGATAATTCTGGAATTTGGCTACTTTATTTCTTGGAGTTTTCAATTTGGGATTGTCCAGTGAATTCTTTTGATAACTAATTTACACTCTGGTTCTAGGACCTCATGACAGTTTTCTTTGATAATTTCTTGGAGGATGTTGTCCAGGCTGTGTTTTTCATCATGGCTTTCCAGTAGACCAATAATTCTTAGACTATCCTTCCTGGATCTGTTCTCCAGGTCAGGGTTTGTTTTTTTTCCCAATGAGATATTTTACATTTTCTTCTAATTTTTCAATCTTCATGTTTAGTTTGACTGATTCTTGCTGTGTCATAGAGTCATTAGTTTCTTGACTGGTTCCAATTTTTAGTGAATTATTTTCTTTGGTTAATTTTTGAAGCTTCTTTTCCATACGTTCACTATTTCAAGATTTTACAATGTGGCAATAATCTCTGTGTTTTCAGGGTCAGGGAGGGGGATTCGAACAGCTAGAGTTTATGCTGCCATGTTGGCTCCTGGAAGTTCAAGTAGGTGATTTTTAAACATCCAGTCTGTGGGCTTGTAGCCCCAAGAGAAAAGCTGCTTTTGCAATCCTGCACTTTCTCTTATCCAACTCCAACAGATCCTCTGTCCAACTTTGAGAGGTCTGCGAATTGCCATTGCTGTGGGTGAATCCACAGGCTGCTGGCTGGGGCTCACTCTTACTCTGCTGTGATCTGGTCTCTGGTCTGTGCTGGTGCAGCCCCCACACACTCCACATTCTCCCTGCTCAGTCCTACATGCATACTTTCCTGGACTGGGAATCTGCCATGCTCCATCTCCCAAAGGATTCTGTCCCTCTAAAATTCGTTCAGATTCACTTTTTAGAGGTTACTGATAGAATTCATAGAGGAGTTCAGGAGTTCCTGCTTTTCCTCTGCCATCTTGGCTCCTCCCCAAAACAGGTAGTCTTGCTTCAGCTACTTCATCACATATAAACATGCTTAAAATGACTAAGCTTTTAAAATGTATAGTTTGCTATTCTACTCATTTTAATCATTTAAGAAAAGGTACTAAGTGTAATGAAGGTCTCTATGTGGGCCTGGTCAGGAATGCTAAAATGCATTAGGAAGGGTGATGCAGGATCATAGTCATAATATCACAGATCTGCATTTGGAAGAGCTCCTAGAGGTCATTTACACCAGTTGAGAAACAGACCCAGAGAGGCACCTAGCACAAGGCCTGCCCCATAGGCAGTACTTGAATCAAGCAGTGGACTGCTTGATTCTTCTGTACACAAGTGCACACAGTGTCAAGTGGAAAGAACCATGGACTTGAATTGGGGGTGCTAGGAGTTTTATTTCTAGTACTATATGACTAACTGGCTAACCTAGAGCAAATCACTTTAGTTTTTCTATGTCTTAGTTGTCTACTTACCTTAAAGGACTTCTAAAAGGACCTGAAAAGGATTAATGGGTGTCAATATGCCTAAGAAGGAATTATTATTATTTTTTAACAAGTCAAAGAGCTTTATTCCAATGTGGGAAACTTGGGGGGAGAGGTGCATTTAATCTTCCTCTTTGTCATCATTGGTGCCTGCCCCTCCCTGCTCCTTCTTGGTATTCTTCCTCTTGACCCTGCCAGCCTGGCTGCTGCCATAGAAAATTTTTAAGTTTTTGTTATTGACATAGAAAATGCTCTTATTTATGCTTTCCATTACGCACATGCGGGCGGGTATACATGTGTTGTTGCCCTGAGTTATCAGAACTTTCTGTTCCAAATTGCCTTCATGTGATTGAAGTCCAAGCAAAGGTGCTGAAAGTTTAGTGACCTTTTAGAGCAGCAGCTCTCAACCTATGGGTTGTGACCCCTTTGGGGGTCGAACGACCCTTTCACAGGGGTTGCCTAAGATGACCGGAAAACACATATTTCTGATGGTCTTAGGAACCAAGACACTGCTCCTCTATCTGTCTCCAGGAGTGTCTGCCCACATGCAGATATGCGCAGATATGCCCAGATACAAGTATTAAAGGTTTGAGACATTAGGAAGGTTGACAACCACTGTTTTAGAAAATGAACCAGTAAATGCAGGGGGTGGATGAACAAGAAATGGAAGAGAAGAGGCATGTGATTCCTTTTTTTTAAAGCCAACACTTATTAGATGATTGACGATTTTTTTTATTGATTTGTTTTCTAAGTACTGTAGTCAACTATATTTAACTTTATAACATCATTTTAAATGTTTTCTTATTAACATGTGAAATGCAATGAATTGACACAGTTTGGGTAAATCTAATTGTTAAAAGATTTTGGAGGCAGGATTAAAGAATATTGTCTAGTTAAAAAATGCTTCAACTTCCACTACCCTAATATGCTTACATAAGTGTGAGAGGAGTATGTGTTTATTTTTTTCAAACAATTAATTTTGAAACTTTTTGGACATATCAGGGGTCACTTACTAGAGAGCAAAATGAGTTTTTATTAATGTATTTATATCTCAGGGATGCAGTACAATATAATAGAAAGAAAGCTGAATTTGGAGTCACAGAAACCTGGGTTTAAATCCTGGTTCTACCACTGACTACCTGTGTGACTTTCGGTAAATCAGGTAACTTCTCCAGGCCTCAGTTTCCTCATTTATAGAACGAGGAGATTGGTCTAGATGACCTCTAAGGGCTCTTCTATGTCTAAATATGTAATCTTTTTTTTTTGAGGGAAGAAGGCAAGGCAATTGGGGTTAAGTGATTTGCCCAAGGTGACACAGCTACTATGTCAAGTATCTGAGGCCAAATTTGAACCCAGGTCCTCCTGACTCCAGGACCTTATTCACTGTGCCACCTAGATGTCCCCTGAAACTACAATCTTAAGCGATATTTTATTTATTTATTGCTTTTTTTTTTTGGAGGGCAATTGGGGTTGTGACTTGCCCAAAGTCACATGGCTAGTAAGTGTGTCAAGTGTCTGAGGCTGGAATTGAACTCAGGTCCTCCTGACTCCAGGGCTGGTGCTTTATTCAACTGTACCACTTAGCTGCCCCTTTAAGCAGTATTTTAGTAAAATGTAAGCTTATTGAGAGCAGAGGCACTTTCACTTAGTATGTACAGCACGTGAAGACTTACCTAGTGGAGTGAGTGCATGAGAACAGTTTGTTCCAGTGGCCATGAAGGCAGCTGAAGTAGGTGCTGTGGAGTGTTTAGAGTTTGCTCAGACATTAAGCATCAAGGTCATCCACTGCATCTTGGGTCATCTCTAGTTGTCTTGACTTTTATCTTGCCACTGGACTTGGATGACTCTGGAAGAGGGAGGCTGATAACTTTGTGCAATGCTTCCTCACTTAAATGCAATTTGTGATAAAATGCAATTCACATGTGAGTCAAGACATCACTTTGTGATGTTATTAGTCCTCTTCAGAAATGAAGAATAAACAACAACAATCTAGCTTGGTATGCAGCAGCAGCAGTCTAATATTTATTTAATTGAATTAAATTTCATTGTCCTATGCACTAACAAGGCATCAAAGTCTCTAGAGCACTGGGCCTGGAGTCAGGAAGATCTGTTTAAAATCCTACCTCAGTCACTTACTAGCTGTGGGATCCTGGACTAGTCACTTAACCCTGCTGAACTCAGTTTTCTTTTCTATAAAATGAGCTGGAGAAGGAAATGGCATGCCACTCCAGTATCTTTGCCAAGAAACCTGAAATGGAACCCCAACTGCCCTCTAAAAAGAAAAAAAAAAAAGAAACCCGAAATGGGGTTACAAAGAGTCCCTGTCTGACTAGAAAAAGACCGAAAAATAACAGACACACACTAGCAGCTAGTTTTTTTTATAGGTAATTTTATTATTGCCTTTGCTCAAATATCAATGAGTAGTTTTCTGTTACTTGAATTTAGGGGATAAAAAACCCAAGCCTTTTAAAAAGGCAGAATATTATGTGTTTCTCTTTTGCCAGCAAGGAAATCTGACAAAAGTAATACTTAATCCAGTTAGTATATCTTCTTCCTCTAGAAACTGAGAATAATAATCTTTGAGAAAAAAGTCAAGGTGATCTAATCCTCATTATTTATGGTCACTTAAGAGGATAAATGAATCATTGGTCACTGATCTTTGAATAATTACTCTGTTGAGCTGGAAATCTCCTTAGTTCTTCTACCAAGCCCTAGAATTGCTTTCTAGAACTGTCAAAACTGATACATTATTATAAGCTTAATTATAAATGATTGGAAATGTTTTGTTTCCTTTGTAACATTTTTCTCTAAGTCTGGAACAAAAGGGACATACACCATTAGGTGTTTTTGTTTAAGAGAATAAATAAGTACAACTTGGTCAAAGCTTTAAATGAAGCCCTCCCTCTAACTTTAGATAAACTGTATTGTGTGCATGTATTTTTAATTATTAAAAATGGATAGCATTATAAAATTCATTTGAATGTGGGCTTGTAATATATAAGTCTCTTGGTAGAATGAGGCATCCTTTGATTTTTCTGCTTAAAAATGTATTTCATTCCATCAATAAGTATTTATTAAAAACAGTCAACAGGTAACTGGATTTGGAATGGAGGCCCTGGTTTTGAGTCCCTGCGCTACCATTTCACTTCTCTTAGAACCTCAGTTTCTTCATTGTAAAATGAGAGGATTGAATCCATAAAGTCCCCTTTTAAAAGCTGTAAATTAATGAATTTGTGCTTAGCACCAGTGATTGTTTTAGGAAATGATGAGAAAGAAAGGTCAATGCAGTGAAGATAAACTGTGGACCTCAAGGACCTCACAGTCATTTTTAGTTTTCATGAGGTTAAAACATTTATGGAAGACCAGCAGCCATCATTTACCTTGATTGCCTAGAGGTGTTTGCATTATCAAAGGAGCAAGAGAGACATAGTGGACCTTAATGTAATTCCTCAGTCCAAGAGTTGCTTTGCTTTTAATGAGAATAGCTAAAATTGTGTCATCTTATTTGAAATATATCAGGGCACACAGCTCTCTATTCTCTCATATGGAATGACATCTCTCCTTGAAAAGATCTTTGGAAGGAATACAGAAGTCTTCAACTTACAGCTTAAAGCCAATAGAAAAGAATCTTTGGTTATTACTCATTGGAAGAGGCAGAATCTGGAGACATAAATAAATAGGACACTGATTGCCTTGTATCTCATACCTGAACTAGATTTTTGTGGTTTGGAGAAGGCAGAGCTGTATTTGCATATTTACCACCCCCCCCATTTGCATTTAAGAGTAATGAAGCACTTACCCCTTGTAAGAAGCTAATAAATCTCTCAACTTAGGGAGGGAAAAGTAACTTAGTCAAGGTTAATGCATAGTGCCAGAATTTGAAACAGAGAGCTCACAGGTACTTGGCAAATGCTGGCAACCAATAGGCTATTTATTTGTCCTTTTTGGTCTTTGAAGACATTGATTTCTTCCTCACCCACCCCACTACTGGAAGGCTATATAAACAAGTATAATTATCAGCAGACTGTTTGTTTGCAAAGGACTTCAGGCATAATATAATGTGCTGCCAGACCAATTTCACACAACTCTGTCTCTAGTCAGATGTCCTAAAGGAGAACTATGTTCCTCATTGTTATGGCCTAGATATATGGAAATAAATAACTCTTAAATTGGAAAATTCCTGAATTTTAAGGACTAGATTTATCTTGTTTTGTCTTGAGTATCAAGGCATGGTAGGAGAAAAGCTCCTGGGAAAAGAATGAGAAAATACTAGAACAAGGCTTTTGGAGTAGAAAGGAGTAATTTTTTGGCAACTAGAATTACTGAGACTATAACATTTAGGACACTTAAACTAAAATAAACAGAGCGTCACTTCAAATTTGTCTTATTCCTGTGATATTTCTTTGATATTTGTCGAATAAAACATTTGTAAAGCACTTAGGACAGTTCCTAGTACGTAGTAGGCACTTCCCATTTATGATGCATATAGAGTAGGAACTGGCATGTGTACACTTCTTATGGCATCTCCCCACATGGAGATGCTGAATACCCTGTTTCTTGGAGAGTTGTGATGACATGTAATGGAAATGCTTTGAAGACACATTGAAGCATGCATAGATATTACATAACTGGTTCTTATCTGTGACCACATGAATTCAAACCTGGATTCTTCCTTTTCTTGGTGTTCTTTTCTATGCTGAGTGAAGGGAGAGTGGTGTGAGGGTTTTCTAGGCAATTCAGGATTGATTCCCTGAGGAACTAGGAATGACCTTCAGGAACTAGTCCAGCAGTAACTGAGACAAGAATTCATGGCAGTGATGCCACATTTAGATCTAAACTTGGTGGGACCAGTACTATTGAGAAACTGAACTAAATTTAAGTTTGCCCTGCTCAGAGACTGAGGCGGGATAGGGAAGGGCACAGCCTTTGGGAACCTCGTACCTGCTTTTGTTATTGATATATCTTGAAAGTAAACATCTCTTTGTGAAAGTTAATTGAAGTCAAGTGGTTAAATGGATCTGTGGTGCTAGTCACTGTCACCTAATTGAGGGAGACTCACTTGGTACGTTAAAACCAAGTTAAAACCAATGCCCCATGATCTCTGTGGGGGAGGATTCTGGCTCTAAGATAGTGGACCAGAATATACTTACTAACACATGAAATAACTATGAAAATGGCACATTTATTTCCATTTCTCTAGTTGATTTTAGTTTTATATAAATCCATGTGTGATTGTGATATTCTTACTTGAATAATTCAAGTGAAGAAAAGTGGAAAGGGAAATTTTTTTTGATATATTAGATCCTCTCATTGTTGTCCATATTTCAGAGGTATAAATAGGTATTTTTTTCAACTGAGGCAAAAATGTGCACGTGTGCATGCATGTGTACATGTATGTGTATTCTGGAAAATGAGGAGATGGTTAGTAGATTATAGCAAGCTTAGTTCTGACAGTGCCTTTAAGCTACTTATGATCTAACAAACAGCCATTTCGATTAAGGACCTTTATTATATATTTAACTAGTTTTGCAGAACTGAAAATTCTTTTAAAAGAAATGCTTGATAAATTTATACCAGTTAGACAGTAAATGTCTTTTTATATTTTAATACAACGAGAATTTATTTTACTGTGGTCTTTCTGATTGGGATTGCATAAAATAAATAAGGTTTTAGATTATATTATTATATTATTATTAATATTATATTATAATATAATATTAGATTATATTCTAGATTATAGAAGCATGTCATATTCCAATGTGCAGTTAATTAGCAGGAATACAGAGTTGGCAGAAGTTACATATAAAGTTTAGAGGCTGTTAGGTTAATTAGATTAATTTGATAGAAAGTGAATTAATCAAATTTGAGACATGAAAGAATTTTAAACTAATTTATGTTCAAATTTCCTTTATTTCTCCTGAATCAGCACATTACAAGCACATTTGCTTAGGAATCCTTGGGCCAGAGTGGGTTTTTATAATTATGCATTTGAGTTTGGGGGAAAAACAAAATAGCTTGGGGTCAGTTTTTTAATCTCAAATACACATTCATATGTTTAAAAAACAATGTGTTAGATTAAAAAATAACCAACCTTGCTGTCTTTTGAACAGTGTGATTAGGTATCAACTCTGGATTTTCCTCAATGTTAGAATGAATAGTACTTTATTTGTATACTTTTAATTTTTCAAGATACTTTCAGGGAATACTTGAGGAAAGAAGGTATACATACAGAAAGGTAAACAATTATTCAGGGCAAAAGGGTCAAGTGAATGGTTTTATGACAATTCTGTGAAGTGGATCCTATTAGTATTACTTTCCTCATTTTATATATTATAAGGAAGCCAAAGTTCAGAGGTTTGCTCTCAATTCATCATCTTGTCAGAGCTGAGATTTGTACACAGGTTTCTTGTGATTCTAAATCCAGAAGTCTTTCCACTACCACATTCTACCTCATAGTAAAGCTACATGTTCAGATGAATACCAGTGTGTCACACTGATGTAAGAGTTACCTTCCTTTCAAATGCGGTACATTCCCTTAGATTAAGATTTTGTGCACATTAGTCCTCCTAGCAGAAATATTAAAAAAGAATAGGTTGCTCTCCTTTGTTGTAAAATAAAGAAGTATAAACAAAGGATCTTTGTTACGTTGCCTAAGTTTGCCCCTTACATTCCTTCCCTTCCCCATCTCAAAGAACCATTCTATGTAACAAAGAATTTTTTAAAAAGAAAAAAAAAAGAGGAAGAGAAAACAAATCAGTAAAATCAATCAATATATTTTCAAAAAATCTGATATATTCAGTGTTCCACATATGTGGACATCCTGTCCCCTAAACCTGCAAAAGAAATGGGGGAGGTGTCACTTCATATCTCTTCTTTAGGGGCAAACTTTTTCTTTGTGATTTTGCAATATCAATTTTCAGTTGTTTTGTAGTTGCTGTTCTTTCCACTTAAATTTTTTAAGTCATTGGGTACATTATTTTCTTGGCTCTACTTCATTTTGCATCAGACATTTCCATGTCTCTCTGTATTCATCATATTATTTCTTACAGCACAACATAATTCCATTATTTCTACTTTGTTACCAATTCTTTGCTACCACAAAAAACAACACTATAAATGCTTTCATGTATATGGAAAGTGGGAGCAATTATTGCTTTCTCTGTTACCATATTTAATATTTCACAAAAGTAACTTCACCATGGGATACAATAAGTTGAGATATCACCTTAACTCTAAATAATAGCAGATAATGATACTTCACATTTTTTAAAGCTCTTTCCTTGCATTTCTGATGTAGCTAGTTCTCTAGAGGAATATGTATGATGCTGCTTATTTTCCTACAAAGATATGTACCTGGCTAAATTCCAGAAATGTATTTGATCTTAATTAGTCTACTAACCTTAACATCAGATGTCAGTTATAGATGTGTTCAGAAAGGGGGAATTAGGGTTACATTTATGATATGGATTAAGAAAAGATCATAGATCAAATGTTTCCTTTGAATATGAATCCCTGAATCTCCTCTAATGTGTTTGACTGATCTTCATACCTAGCCTGGTTTCTTTTCCTGGTAAAGAGCTAGCATATTGACCCTTTGTTGCCTCTTTTAGGTAATATCAAATAAATAAAATTTTGGTCAGTTTTAAATGTTAGTTAGAAGATATTTGAGTTTTATCTCTTCAGCCGAATTAATCTGTTTATTTGCCTTTGTATTTCTGCCCATTTATTCAGTTTGATACAAAATCATTTTCGCTGTGGATTCATGCACTTTATCAAAGTTTGGTTTGTCACAGGGATCATAGATCTAGCCCTAGAAGGGACCTTTGGCCATCTAGTCTATCCACATCATTTTGTAGGTTAGGAACTGAGACCAAGGGAATGCGCCAACTAACTTGGCCAAGATCATATAAATAATAAGTTGGCAGAGGTAGAATTCGAACCTAGGTTTTCTGATTTAAGAGTTATTGCTTTGTACCAAAGATATGCATAATGACTTTGTAGTTGCTGATAGAAAATGAAATTATATTTGTCCTACCTGGGAAATCTTTCAAATTGTGCTTTCTACCTATTGTTGTTCAGTCATATCCAATTTTTCATGATGTTCATGGGGTTTTCTTGACAAAGATACTGGAGTGGTCTGCCATTTCCTTCTCCAGTGGATTAAGGCAAACAGAGATTAAGTGCCCAGGGTCAAACAGCTAGTGAGGGTCTGAGGCTGGATTTGAATTCAGTTCTTTCTGACTCCAGGTCCAGCTTTCTATCCTCTGTGCCAACTAGTTGCCTCCTATTGGCAATGTGTATATTGATTGTATGTTCTGCTTGGCAGAAACAGTTGCATTAGTACAATTACCTAGAAATATGAAGTTAAACTGGTAGGAGGATCAAAGCCAGAGCAACTTGATTGGCTTAAACTTTTGTACAACTGAATAAATAAAAGCTTTGACTGCTTTTGGTTTTTTAAATATTTGGTTATTTATTTTAAAGCTATTTGTTTGCAATAAATGCCATTAACATCTTTCACAGAGCCAAAGACTTTCTGACCTTGACCTAATAGAATTTTAACTATCATTCAGATAGAGGACTACTTGTTGTTGCTCACTCCTGTTCAACTCTTTGTGAGTTGAATGTTTGGTGTTTTGTTGGCAAAGATACTGGAGTGATTTGCCATGTCCTTCTCCAGCTCATTTTACAGATGAGGATACTGAGACAAATAGGATTAAGTGACTTGCCCAGGGTTATACAGCTAGTAAGTGTCTGAGACTGGATTTGAACTCAGGTCTTCTTAATTCTAAACCTGGCTCTCTATTGTACCACTGAGCTTCTCTAGAGGACTACTTACTTCTACTTAACTTGCTCTAATTATTGACTGAGCTATTCTTCTCTTGTAATTGTTGTAGGGTTTTAGAATAGGTTGGGGGGGTCTTATGATTATCTAATTAAGTCCCCTTCTTTTACAAACAAGAAAATTTGAAGACTAGAGAGAGATTTGTCCAGCTAGCCGGTTTTGTCAAATTAGAGTGTCCAGATTTGTTATATGTCAATATGGAATTTGGACTGAAGTTCTTAAATCTTAAGATACTAATTATAGAGAGACCTGTGGATAAGTAAGGAGAGAGGTAGAGGGATGGACAAACAGAAAAAAGGGAGCAGAAGAAGGAATAAGAAAGAAATGAGGCCCAATGAGAGAAATCTATAGCACTACCTTGTTAGGAGGGACAAGAAGTTAAACTTGATGGATATATCATATTAGGATAACAGGGAAGCTTGAAGTGAGAATAGGCTTGTTCTGATTTGCTCCACAGGTCAGAACTGTGACTACTGGATGGAAATTACAGAGGTGGATTTAAGCTTGATGTAAGGGGAAAAGCTCTTAGCTATCCCCAAATAAAATGGGCTACCTTGAAAAGTAATGGACTTTCCTATTACTAGAAGTCTCAAAGAATGATTGGATGACTACTTCTGGAGAATTTTTTAAAGGGGATTCTTTTTCAGGTACAGATTGGACTAGGTTTCCTCTAAGGTCCCTCCTAACTCTGAGATTTTTGTGATTGTAATGGTAGAAACATCTTTACTTAGGGTTAGAAAGAGATTCTCTTCCATTTCTCTCATCTGGATCAGACCATGGAAGGGCAAAGAGAGGGATATTTGTTGGCTTGCATCCTGTGTATAGGCTATGAGTCACTGAACCCTCCTTTAGGACAATGTTTTCAACCAGTGCTTGTGCCTCTGTTGGTTGGGCATGTTGAACTGAGAGCTTTCTATCACTGAAACAGTTCAGAGTTTAGATGACTACCTGTAAGAGTTATTGTAAGAAGGGATTTTTTTATTGGTGGGAGAGAGGCTGAACCAGATAATGTGACCCCTTCCTAAATTCCAAGTCTTGAGTTCCTTCCTTCTTACTTTCCTCCTTGCTTTCTACATTTCAGTGATACTTGTCTATTTGCAGTCCCTTAAACATGACACTCCATCTCATTTCCCTTCTCTATACCTTTTTACTAGTCACTCAGGCAGAACAAACATTTATTAAGCACCTACTATGTGCTAGATACGGAATAAAGGCAAAAGAGTTTATCTTCAAGGAGTTTATAATCCAATGGGAGAGATAATGCAAACACCTATATACAAACAAGCTACATGAAAGATAAGTGGGAAATCATCAACAGAGAATGGGTAGTAAAATTGAGAGAAATTGGCAGTGACTTCCTGTTGAAAATGGGATTTTAGTTATGATTTGGAAGCATCCAGGGAAGACAGGAAGCAAGATGAGGAGGGAGAGTATTTAACGCATGGAGGACAGTCAAGAAAATGCCTGGAGCTGAGAGATGGAATGTCTTGTTCTTGAAACAGCCATGAGACCAGTGTCACTGTTCTGTGAATAGGTGGTGGAGGAGAAAGGTAGTGGGGCTTAGAATGCCAAAAAAAGGATTTCTATTTGATACTGGAGGTGAGAGGGAGCCATTAGAATTTATTGAGTAGGGGAGTGATATGATCCAGCCTAACTTTGGTGGCTGAGTCTTGGAACATGGACTAGACTGAGGAGAGACTTGTGAGAGGGACTAGCTGTGCCTCATGTCTGGAATGCTCCATTCCATCTATTCCCCAATTAAAACATGTGCTTCTTGAGAGTAGAGATTATTTTTGTGTTTCTTTGTATTCCCAGAGATTAGCACAGTGCTTCTTTCTATGAAACCAGTATAATATAGCACTAGTCTTCTGAGACTTGGATATTACAGTTATCCCTCCCACACTGTGACTTTCCCTATTGTAGTTTCTTTATATTATGATTTGGCATAAGAAATTAAATGGGAATTTTGGGGGAGTTTTGTGGAAGTCGAAGACAACACATGAAGGTCAGCAGATGACATAGAGGCTATGACCAATACTTAACCCATATTTTACAATAAGGTATTATAAACACCCCATACAAGAAAAAGAAAAAAAATTCAGACTTCTTTTCTGGCATGAAAGGAGGGCCAAAAAAGTTTGATGTGGATTTTCCATCTCATGGGAGCACTGTGTCCCTAACCCCCATGATGTAGGTGATATTCTGCCACTAATTAATTTACAGTTGTAAGCAAATCTTTTCGGCTCTTTATTTTAGAGTGCTTATCTGTAAAATGTGAATAATATTAGTCCTTTGTGAAAATACTTTATGAAAGCAAAAGACTGATCCCATGAATTCAGGATATATACATAAAAACTGACTCGTGTGTATGTATGTGTTAAAGACATTCAAAAAACAAATTCATTTTTCTAAATCTCACTATATATATATTACATAATATTACAGTGTTAATGCCATTCGTCTATCGAATACAACAAGATACTGATTAAAACTCAGGCTCTAAGGTTAGACGACAACTCCAAAAGACTCTTGATGGAAAGAGATATCCACATCCAGAGAAAGGACTAGAGTCTGAATGCAGATTGAAGCAAACTACTCGCTCTCTCTTTTGTGTTTTGTCTTGTTTAGTTCCTTCTTTCTCATTCTTCATTCCATTGCTAATAATCCTTCTTTACAACTTAACTGATGTTTAATGTGAAGGTATTTGTAGAACCTATATCTGATTGCTTGCCCCCATGGAGGGGGAGAGGGAAGGAGAGAGAGGGGTAGAAAATTTGGATCTCAAGGGATTGTGGAACTGAATGTTGTAAACTAAAAGCAAATAAATAAATTAAAAAAAAAAACCTCAGGCTCTTAGGATGTTAGAGCTGGAAGAGATCTTAGAAATACCATTGGGTACAAACCTCTCATTTTATGCTTTGTCAAGTTGTACAAATGAAAATTTTATTTCAGACTGGATTCTTCTTTTCAGAATTTAGTGCTAGAGGGGGATTCTTAGATCCCTGGCTTTTTACAGACTGAGCTTTATGGAGGCAAAGTGTCTTAGGTATAAGCTGCAGAATCAGGATTTGAACCCGGGTTCTTTGATTCCAGCTCTAGCACTCTTTCATTTCCATTAGTCTGATTCTCGTCATGATTCTGGGCAATAGTCACTTTCTGTCCGTTTCTCAAAATAACTTCACTCTAGGGCTGTTTCTGAGTTTCTTGTACAGATGGCTTACATGAAAAAGCAAAACCCATCATTCACCCATGACAATGGAAAGGCTTATTCATTCTTAAAAAAAAAAAAAGACAGTTGCTGCTTTGTTTATTCATTTAAACAAATTCAGGATAAGAAAAAAATGTTAAGTGTAAAAAGGAATATAGAAACTTGCCACTAAAGAATAGTTGCTTTTTTTCCCTTCTCTTCCCACCCTCCCCTTCCCTGGCCTAGAGAACCTGTTTCTACCTTAAATTGAGGAAAAGTTTCTTATGTTTCATCCTGTTTTATAACCTTGCTTATCAGAATGAGTAGTTAGCTTATTCAGGCCTCTCAGGAATTTAGTGCATTAGGACCATCATCATCAGCCTCAATTTTCAATTACAGAAGGTGGAGGAAGTAGGGCTGAATTTCTATCAACCTGAAAGCCTCTTTTTTTTTTAATAGGTCATTGATGTTTATTCATTGGTTGAATAAAACATTTTCTTAATTGTATTATTGTCTCCTTTGCATAAATATAGAGCTTAGACTGGATAGTATTATGTAATTATGTACTCATTTCCTATAAACTCCTATCAAAAGCACCTTTTCCATAATTTATTTTGCCTTCTTTGTGTCATCAGTGTCCTTTAGTTTTCCAGTAGCCAAAACATTCTCTATTTACCCGTAGTAAAAAAGTATTATTGGGTGTCATTCCAAAATTCCTTGTCAAAAGAATATGTTGAAAATATCTCTTCTTACTTTTAATACTTTATTTTGAAAAATATTTACAAATATTTTAAATTAAAATCTTTTAATTTTAATACTTTACTACTGAAACTAAGAAGTATAAAATACCTTAGTAGTGAGAGGTGGTGGTCATAGTGTCTCAGTCACAGTAATGTCTATGGTACAAATGTGTATTTTGCATGAAACAGAGTACTTTATAGAAATATAATGATTACACAGCTAAATGTGGCAAGTATCAGTGCTAAATTTAATAATAACATTTATGGAACAAACTTTTAAAATGTAGCCTGTATGTTAATAGAACACAGAGAGAATGGATTCGAACTTGTACATTTATCCATAGTAAGGTTTTTATATGGCTTGTGTTTTATCTCTGGGAGTCAATTTGATTCTTTTCTAGGATTTCCAAGTCAGCTCACCTACAAACCACCCAGTAATTCTCTGTGCTTGATGAGCCATAGCATACCTGTTCCTGCTATGCCTGAAATTAGATCTAAACTATTAGTTGGGAAGATAATATGGTGTAATGAAAGAGCCCTGGCTTGCATCAGATCTGAATTCTAGTCTCATCTCAGCTGTCAGCTAGATCTAGCTGTATCAGTTAAACTCACTGACCTCAGTTTCTTGTTTTGTTAAGAAAAAATGAGGCAGTTGGTGAAGATGTTCTCCAAGGTTCCTTCTTGCCCAAATATGTTGTGATTTTGAGAATTAAGCTACAATTCCTTCCAGGGATTTTTACATTTAAAAATATCGATTTTAAATGAAAAGTGTTATATATTCTTGATAAGTATAGTCACAATGTTGGTTACTTTTGCTAACTTTTTTGTTATAAGGTAGGTTATTATAGGGAAAGAAGCATGCCAGGAAATGATTGGCATGAGAATGCCACAAAGGACATCCATAAAACTTATCAAAGAAAAGATAACCACTTTAAGTTAATATTGCAGGGAAACATCATTAGTAAGCTGGTGGGTACATTTCCCTCGGATGTCCCTGTCTGAGCCTTTGAAGTATAGAGGAGATGATAGGAAATAAAAAGGAATAAAGAATAGCAGAGAAGAAAAATAATAGATAAAATTACTGTAAGTGACTAAAATCCATCTTCTGTTGCTTTATGCTTTAGAATAAAAGCCATTTTGGTCTACTTTTAAATCCAGTATGGCATAGTAGAAAGAGACTATGTTTGAGTATTTGTCTGGCTCTGAGTTGCAGACATACTTCAAACACTCACTCTAGCAGCTTTGGCCAAGCTGTCCTCGTCCTCTGCCCCTCTCTTTTCCCATTTTTCTTTCCTGTTTTCTTTTTTTAAAAAAAATTATTATGAACTTAATCTTGCACAAATCTTTCAACATACAAAGATGAAAAAAAGAATTGAACTAAGCCTCTATTATAGTTTGTTTTGGGGGGAAGTCTATATTACATTTAACATTAAGGTAATAACAAAATCATGCATTTATTCTGAACTTTTTCTTCAGTATGTTTTAAAATATTTTATTGCCGTCCTTAAATATTGTATCTCTATCAATTCTAATGTCCATTTCATAGAAACCCTCCCCTACCTCTTTCTTTTAGCTTTAGGTGAATTATTTAATAGTGATTCTTAGAGAAGCTTATATCTAGCAATAAATCCAGAATATTTATTTTCTGTTTGACATAAACTTATTTCTCTATCTGGTGATGATTTCTGGTCAGAGAAATACTACTCCTATAATCAGTCTCTTCTCTTTGGCAAAACCTACTCACATTTTATCACGTAATTTCAGAGCTGGAAGTGACATCAGAGAATATCTAATCCAGTCTGTAGCCATACAAAAATCTTCTCACAGTGTCACTGACAAGTGGACATCCAGAAGAACTTTGTGGCTGTCAAGTCAAGTTAGCAATGTGCTGAATATTCCTGAAGAGATGTTCAGCAGAGAGCAACTTCTTTCAGGCTCTGAGAGTTGGAAGAGATGATCTTCACAACACATGAACTCCTGGCTGGACTCATATTAAACCCCTAAAGTTAGTGCCATCTTCCATCTCTATGTCAGGGAACATTACCTTGTTATTTCCATTATTCCTTCCATGCAACCCAGTTGGAGTGCTTACTTTTATGGATAAAGATAGGCTTCATGTGACCAACCACAGCCATCTTGGCTTCTATGACTTCTCAGAAGGTAGCAATAAGTGCCACAGACTGCCTTTGCTTCACCTCTTCTGGAACATTGTCCTTTAGGAAACTCACATCTTCTGTCTTATACTGTATGCAAAAAGAAAACACACATTATGGCAGACTTCCTGAAGTAAGGACATGGTCTGGAGGCAATCTTTCATTTCCCCACAGAATTCAGTAATGAAATCATTGCTGAAGCTTATTCCTGGAACAGACTCTTTGATATGGTGAATCAAGTCCCAAGTAAGCTTCTCATTTCCAAGACCTGGCTGCTTCCATTCTGGGCTGGCAGGTGGACCTGTTTACAAATATTATTCTGCTCCTGGATCAAGTAGAACCTTTTCAGGAAAGTCCCTGGGGTGGGGAGAAGTGAAGATGACCCTCATTTCAGGATTAGCTCTGCAGACCTGATCCAGAAGATCAGGAAATTGAAGTTCTCTTTCCTTAGTTTTGTAATTTGCACTAAATCCTTGACTCAGATGAGTAGATGTGGCATTATTCAATTGAATCTTTAAGTTGTCTTGATAGCTGTTGATATTTTGACCTAGGAGTATTACTTCCTTCAGAATGAAGGCAGTTGGTCAACTCCTTTCATGGCCATGTGTGAAAGGAACAATGTAATAGCTACACATGTTGTTACAACTTCACATAATTAACACAAATGCTGATGTGGTGTTTGAATTTGTCTGGACCTTCATGGTATCCACGTAGGTCACCTTTAGTGGAAGAACAACACTAGCAGGTTGCTAGCTAGAGTCATCTAAATTCAGCAGCCAAGGAAGATCCCAGTAAGCATCTGGTCCAGCAACAATATCCACCAATTTTTCCCTGTGAAGGATCTCATCCTGAAGGATAACCTTTCAGTTATACATTCTAGAATCCCACTTCAAAGAGAAACCTGTGATTTGAGATGTTTGGACTTTTATAGATTTAAGTTTTGATTTAAATGACTAAATGATTTTAAATGATAGCCTATTTAATCTTCTTCCTGATTGAACATGTGATAAAAAGAATCATATCAGCCTCCTGGAGGCTGTTCAAATAGCCACTGTTCTTCAGAATGGACCAAACAATCTCTGCATTATTAACATTTATTTGGCAGCCATAACTCTCTAAATAGACTTTTCTCCATCTTCCTAAAAGGATTTCTGTAGTAAGATAAGGGGGG
>CM053593.1:271667896-271689153 GCA_028646575.1 Pseudocheirus occidentalis
AGGACATGAGTTCAAATCTGACCTCAGACACTTGACATAAAAACGAGCCATGTGACTTTGGGCAAGTCACTTAACCCCAATTGCCCTCCAAAAAGCAAAAACAAAAAACACACACTTCGATCATGACACTCTGCCCACCTCCATCAAAGACAACGAATTGTTCTTTTCTCCATCAGAAGGAAGTCCACATTTCTAAGCTATCTATCCCTAACCTACCTTTCCACCCTGTACATTTTAGTCTCCAGTCAAATTGATTCACTAAACATGCTTGTGCTTTCTAGCCTCCACAGTTTTGAAACCTCCTCCCTTACTCATCTTTCTAAATCCTAACCATGCCTCCAGACATTTTACCTCCCCTAATCCCCAGGGATCTCTCACTTTAATTTCTATTAACATTTGTTTGTCAACTAATTACTTAATGACTTATGGTATTCTTCTTTAGTGGCAACTGTAACTTACATAACATGCTACTCAAATTTCTGTGCTGTTATATTTTCTCTATAGCTAAATCATAAGCTTACTGAGGGGCAGGAACCATGTGTTTATTCATTCCTTTTTCTTGTCTTGCTATTTATGATATGTTAGCCACCACACTACAGCTATCCAAAGGTTTTAAATCCAGTCATCTTCTAACCTGCAACTTGGCAACTTCTCTTTTCTCTCCCTTTGTCTTCTCCTTAGAATTAAAGCTCCCTGAGACTAAGGCTAGTCTTACTATCTATATTTGTATCTCTAGAACCCTTATTATGGGGACTGTCACAAAGTAAGCAGTTAATAAATACTCTAAGAAATAACAATTGCCCATTAGTCACATAGGGTCAGATAGGGCGCCCAAAGACCAATGTCGTTACTTTGTCAATAGATGATAAAGGCAAGTTGCGAAGTGATCAGCAAAAAGTATGTCACGGACTAATAAGCAGATTGATGGATAAGGAAGGGAAAACGTTATCTGGAGAGAATCGTGACCAGAAGATCACAAAGCACAAATTAGAGATAGAAAGCAACCTTAGTGATCATCTAGTTCAAACACCTAATTTTGCAGATGAGGAAACTGAGGTCCTAAAATTCTAAGTGGCTAGTCCGGAGGTCACACGGGAAGTCCCAGAACTGGGATTTGAATCAGCATTTTCCAATTCCAAGTCTAATGCTTTTTCCATTACAGCACAATATGAGAGATTGCAGTAGGAGCAGGTATAGGTTGAATGTCTAGTGGTACAGCAAACACAGGAAATCAGGTACAGAAAAGAAGGGCCAGTGGCAGCAGAAAGGAGTAGGACAAATTATTTATTTATATCAGTGTGTCATTCGTGTCATGGTTTGTCCTACCAAGATATCCAGCAAATTAGTTTAATTCAAATATATTTTTAATAACTCTTGTGAAAAATGCATTTAAGCTAAAACCCAAAGCAAGAGAGCTGTGGCAGCTGCCACCCTTGATGCCCAGGACTGAACTATTTCCACTGACTACTAAATTTAATTACCATTTCAGAGGACATGGGCATGGATGGAATGGACTCCAAACAAGCCCTAAATATCTAAAGCAGGGCACATGGGATGTAATTTCATGCACTCAGAGAGTTTATTGGGAATTTGAATCCTAACTCCATTCAATGTGTTAATCCACCTCTGGGAGCACTCACAGTATGTATTCTCTTAAGTTTTTAATAGACATTCTTCAGCTGGCAACAGAATGAATTGCCATTAATTCCTTTGATGTGACTAGGAACACCTGGCTGCCAAATTGCTATTTGAAAAATAATTATCCTCTATTAGTGGTTGATTTTTCACCTGCTCCACTTCATAAACTTTGGAAAATATCTTCCAGTGGTGATCTGATTTTACAGGTAAATTCCTACCTTACGATTACCAAACAAATTATGTTTAAATGCAAACTAACTGTTGCCCTCAACAAAGAATATAGGCTTGTTTGTTTAAATGAAGTGCTTGGAAACAGTTTTTAATTGCTTTTATTTTTTTCTTGTGTGACTTAAGGAATATGTGGGACATGAGAATCTTCAGAATACAGAATGCTGGGACTCTAGACAAGGGGACCAGAGAAACAGCTGAAGGTAAAAGCACCAGGAAAGTTAAATGCTGGACTGCTTGAGACTTACTGCTACCCAGTTCTCCTGACCATGTCCTTTTTTCATCCCCCTTTCTCCCACTAAGATGCAAGTCATACAAACATAAAAACTGAACAAATACACAGAAACCTATTAACACATCCAATTCAACAGACTTTTAAGTACCTTGTGCATATCTAGTCACAGTAATTATTCATTTGGTATTTGTAAAACAACAAATAGATTCAAGCATTCTTGCTTCACTATTGAACACTCACTTGCCTATGCAGTCAGCCAGTCAATAAGCTTTTATCAGATACCTCCTAGGTGCCAGATACTATCTAAGTGCTGGGGATACAAAGAAAGGCAAAAGACAGATTCTGCCCTTGAGCAGCTCACAATTTAATGAGGGAAACAAAATACAAACAAATAGGTACAAAAATGCTATATATATGATAAATTGGAGCTAATCAACGGAGGGCACTAAGAAAGTATGAAATTTAGAGTTGATATGATCTTGCAGTAAAACGAGTGATGTGATAATGATCTTGGAAAGTCACCAGTATCCAAGTATTAAATTATAAAATAAGACCAGATTACCAAGTAATCACCCAAAAAAAATAGTCAATAGCTTCCCTGAAGCACAATCAAAATAGCCCAATTTAATTTTCTTCTGTGATAGAAGGACATCCCACAGAGATAAAGTGGAAACTACAGATATATTCTATTTTTAATTCATTAAGGCTTCTGATCACATCCCACTTATATTCTCATTGACAAGCTAGGGAAATCATGCTCTTGGCATGTGTACCAAGATATCCAGTAAATTAGTTTAATTCAAATATATTTTGAATAACTCTTGTGAAAAATGCATTAAAGCTAAAACCCAAAGTAAGAGATCTGTGGCAGCTGCCACCATTGGTGCCAATTCAAACAGAGAGTAAGGTTACAGTGACTGCCCACTAAAACCAGAATTAAGGAGTTTCGCTTCCACTACTCTTTATCAATTTTTTTTTAAACACTGAATTTCAGAGTAGAAAAGTACTTCAGTATGCATCAGGTCCAAATGATATATAAAAAAAAAAAAAGAATCCCTACTCTAGATATACTGATGAGGCAAAATAAAATAGGATTATTAATACTGTAGGAAACATGGATAAAGTACAACCAGCCCATAACTAATTGCAAAGAAATTTTTTTTACAAAAACAGGATGGAATCCAATAAGGACACTTATGGACAGAAAACAAACAAGCTAAAAATTAATGGAACCTGATAGTGCACAAATGTAAAAGAAAAAGATCTGAGGACATGATTTACCCTGAACTGAATATCAATCACCAAGGTGGGGTGGGGGAGGAGTAGAGAGGAAAGGAAGAGCAAGAAGGCTTTGGAGTTGTCTTTGTTTCTTCTTTCTCCCTTTCTCACATTCAATATCCAGTTGCCAAGACTTGTCTGGTTTACATCCACATCTCTCCTATCAGTCTCACAATCTCATGATCAATCACCTAGAGCAGTGGTTCTCAACCTTCCTAATGCCACAACCCTTTAATACAGTTCCTCATGTTGTGGTGACCCCCAACCATAAAATTATTTTTGTTGCTACTTCATAACTGTAATTTTGTTGCTGTTATGAATCATAATGTAAATATCTGATATGCAGGATGTATTTTCATTGTTATAAATTGAACATAACCCACGCGCTGAGAACTGCTGACCTAGACTATCGCAACTGCCATGTATTTGGTATCTCCACTTCTATTCTTTCCCTTCTCCATTTCATCCTCCAGACATAGCTGTCAAACTGATATTCCCAAAACATAGATCTAAACATGTTACCTCCCCCTCTCCCAACCTGAAAATCTGCAGTGGTTCCCTAATAACTTTAGGGCAAAATATAAAATTTCTACAATCTAGTTCCCACCTATCTTCATAGTCTGATTTCATATAACTTCCATTCACATATTCCAAAGCTGGTCTATTAGTTGTTTCAGTGTATTCAAATAGGAGATGAAATGTCATTTCAAAGGTGGTCACTCACATTGTCCTCTAGTACCTCTTAGAATTTGATCTTTCCTCACTTTTGCTTCTTAGAATCTCTGTTTTCCCTTAAGACACAATTCAGGTACCACTTTCCACACATTGCTCATTTTTAACAAAATGGGTGGGTTATTTTGTAAGAATTTTGTATTTATTCAAGAGTGCTGTGTGTCCCTCTCTCCCTCTCAACAGAATATAAGCTCTTTCACAGGAAGAATTTTTTTAAATTTTTGTATGTATGCTGCTTTTGCATATAGTAAATACTCAGTAATTGATTAATTAAAATGTGGAACAAGCACCTGCCCTGCCCACACCAAAAAAGTATGCTGTTAAAAGTATAATATGTAAAGCTCAGGAAGCAATCCTTCTGAAAGAGTCAGACTCTGGGATAACCAGCAAAGCAGCATAGTACAATGAAATGAATATTCTAAGTAGAGTCAAAGGACTTGAATTTAAGGCCTGATTTTGACCCCTTCCTACCTATGGCAAGTTACTACACTTCATTTCTCTAGGCCTCAGCTTCATGATATATATAATGAGGGAGAAGAGTCTAGATAACCTCTAAGGCCCCTCCCAGTTCTAAGTGCATGATTCTGTGATCCTAAGGTGAATCAGAGTATAGCATTTCATCTCATTCGAATTATCAGTATGAATAAGAATAGAAAATGCTTACATCATCATTCTTGATAATATATATGATAAATATATAACTTCCTCCTGGGATTGAGAAGAAACCTTAGACCTAAGCACAATGTAAAGCCTCCTTTGTGCTCCCAGAATGCAGCAACCACCTCTCTTCTGCTAGCATTTAACCTCATCCCAGTACCCAAGGGTTTCCCATAATATGCAGGATGACCCAAGCACATTGCTCAACCAACAAGCATTTATTAAGTGCTGAAAATGAGAAAGACAGAGAGGCAGAGAGAGACAGAAACTGAGGGAAACATAGAGACATAAGGACAAAAAGAGAAGCAGAGACAGTGACAGAGAGACAATTTCTGCCTGCAGTGACCTCATTCTACTTTTTTAAAATTATTTTTTATTTCATTAAATATTCCCCAATTACATGTAAAAGAATTTTTAGCCTTCATTTTTTTTTAATGTTGAGTTTCAAATTCTTTCCTTCCCTCAAAGGTTAAGCACTTTGATTTCAATTACACATGTGAGGTCATGCCAAACACATTGCCATATTAGCCATGTTGCAAAAGAAAACACAAACAAAATAGTCATTTCAATCATGTCTGACTCTTCATGACCCCACTTGGAATTTTCTTGACAAAGATACTGGAATGGTTTGCCATTTCCTTCTCCAGCTCATTTTACAGATGAGAAACTAAGGCAAACAGGATTAAATGACTTGCCGGGGGTCAAACAACTAGTGTCTGAGGCCAGACTTGAATTCAAGTTCTCCCAACTCCAGGGCCAGCATTCTACCCATTGCACCACTTTGAAAATAGCTTCTTAACACTTCCAGGAATTCTTGTTGGACTTATGTCCATTTTACAATTTTTCTCTCTCTGTAAGTGGATAGCGTTTTTCATCCTACCTCCTTTGGAATTGGCATAGATCATTGTCTTGATCAAAGTAGCTAAGTCTTTCCCAGCTGATAAACCTTACAGTACCTGCTATTATTGTGTGTGATGTTCTGGTTCTGCTCACTTCACTTTGCATCAGTTTATAAACATCTTTACCGGTTTGTTTTTTTAAACCATTCCCCCTCATCATTTCTTATAGCACAATAGTATTCCATCATAATCATATACCACAACTTTTACATAAACAAAACCAATGAAGTCAAAATTAGAAGGAAAACAAGAAACTGGGGGGGGGGGAATTTGCAACAAGTTTCTCTGATAAAGCCTTCATTTATGTTAATATTGGGTTCTGTTCCTGGAGTAGATAGATAGAGAGGGGCTCTGCCCCAAGCTCCAGGCTTTTTTGCACTGGTGCTTTCAGAGCTAATTCTGTTGGTTTGGATAATTTTGGTGCTTTCAGGTGGTGTGATCTGGAGAAAGGTGTGGTCACTGTTCTCTTGGTCTGAACTCTGGTCCTTACCCAAGAAGGGACCCTGATCTCTTGGGACTGCAATCAATACTGCTCCTCAGTGCCCCACCCCCCTTGGGAACAGAAGCAACACTGTCCCTCAGGATCTTGATCCCTTGGGGCTAGAAATGGTACTGCTTCTCAGGGCTTCCACACCCTCTGAAGCAAAAATATTCTTCTCTACCCTTGAACTCTGACCCAGAAGTGGATATAGGCAATTGAGCTGCCAAACAGTGTCTGGTCTTACATCCAGTACTAGCACACAGGTCCCCTGTCATCTCTTTCTGATCAGCTGCCAAGTCCCCTTACTGTCTCAGGTTTGAGAACTCCTAAAGCTGCTACTGCTTATCATTGCCACTTAGTCCCACCACGGGTATTTAGTCCATGTGTGCTCCAAACCAGTTTCCTCCCCCATGACACAAATCTCTCCTATGTTGTCTTCACCTGGAAGAATGTCTCATTTTGACCGTTGTTGGCTCTGTAACTCCAGAATTTGATTTGAGGTGTTATTTTAAAGTTGTTGTGGAGGGGAATGTTGAGGGAGCTTGGCTGAGTGCTTCTCTACTCCACCACCTTGGCTCCTCATTCTATTTTAATAATATATTAACACCTAATTTATCTATCATTGGGAAATGTCATTACTTGATATAGTCAGTGGGTTTGCTTCCTCTAACAACACTTCTTACCTTCTAAGTATGGTACATTTAATCTGTAGTAGGGTTAAAAACCAAACTTATTAGAACCATGTGTAAACTAAGGAATTCTTATGACAGTCTGCTGGCCTTTCCTGTGATTAAAGTATATGGAGCTAATGATATCATTTTTGCTTTCTTCCTAGTTCTCAGCAGTGTTCTGAATCATTGGCATTGCCTGATAAACCACCCATAATAAGCACCAGATAACTGAGGTGCTACTATAAACACAATATTATTAGCACAATAAAACACAAAAAAGTGATTTGAAAAAGAAAGTTACTCAAATATCATAGATGGTGTTTTATTGTTAAAGTGCTTATTAATTGTATTAGTTAAATTTAAAGAAAGTAGTCCAGTTCAAGAAATCCTTTCTGACCCCTGACACAAAAGAAAAGGTCTACTTGTCATGTGCACTGTAAGAGAGATAAGGATGGAGGAATCTGAAAATTGAGTTGGGGGCAATTTTGCCTTCAAAGCACCTTCCATCTTCATACTTGCCCCTATTTCACACACACCCTTACTAGAAAACCACATAAGTCATACCATGAAATAATGTTGATTTCAGTTTTAAAAAAGAAAAGCCAAATCTCTATGCTGTTATTTTTAGACTACTTATTATTATGTCAGGTCTTTTGCGAGTTAAAAAAAACCTAACATATATAATTCAAAACACCTCATTTTCCCTCTAATAAAAGCACAAATGTTGTAGGTGACATCCCCCATTTTCTCCCATCCATACCGAGTTCTGAACATTCTTTTCACACATTTGTTCATTTGTTACACAGAGATTAGGCACTGGCTGTTGTATCCCTTCTTTAAGCAGGGTATGTAATTTCTAGCAATAAGTTCTTTATACGATGTATACAGCTACTATAGCTTTCTTTTTGAAATCTATTCTCTTTTCAAACATATTTTTATAAAGTTAAGTTCAGAATGCAAAAAGGACCTAGCTTCTTAAAAAAAAAAAAAAAAGAAATGACTTGGAAACATGCTAAGAGCCTGCCAGGAAGGTTAATGGCTAATCTTCAACACAGCTTGTAAATTAAGATTTTGTACCAGGATCTGGCTTCTAAGCTCAGCAAGCTGGGGTTAGGTAGGAATTAGAAAGAGATCATTTAGGCATTTTTGTACAGACCTGGAAACTATGATTTTTCTCCTTCCATTTACCAAAAAGAGAAAAGGAAGCAAGATCAGAACACATGGGACTTTGTACTTGAGAAGATAGCTTACGTAAGTGCAGAGTACCAGTTAATACAGTGAAAAGATTCAATACAGGAGAGCATGCTGCCTCAGTGGATTTCTTACAGTAAACTACTCTGAAGTTCTAATGTCATAGAGCCAGAATTGTAACTTTTTTCCAATAGTACTTCTTTGATCCAATTAATTACTGATGTGGCTAGTACAATCACATGTTATGTTAGCATGAAATTTTAAGCTAAACTCTAGAAAATATCAGCTTCAACCTTTTCATTTTGCAGATGAGGAAACTGTGGCAGACAGAAGTTAAGTGACTTACCTAAGGTTGTACTATGAGTTACTGACAGAGGTGATGTATCTCTTGAGCTACAGTCCAGGATTTAGCCCACTAAACTCAATTATCCACACCTATGAAACACAGCTATTTGAATCATGTGGCCCCAAACATAGGCATTACTTTCTACCTAATGGCAATTATCCAAATTGCTGGCATTAGAACAAGGAGGAAATAAATAGTCCTAGGAGAAAGTAAACAGTCTCTGAAGGGTTGGCTTTTACCCAAAACAAATGCCAAGAAATATCAAGGGCTAAAATATAAGAAACAATCCAATGCTACTGTGGAGTTCATTATACTTAATAAGTTGTTGCCTATTTCCACAATGTTGATTTAAATTGTAAAAATAAGCTTAAATCTTCTATTGTTATTTTTATATAGTCTTCGGTTATGTTAGTTCCTCTACTGGCTCAACAGTATCAACAGACATTTATATAGCAATTTAAAGTTTCCAAATGCATTAATATATTATCTCATTTCCTATCCGCAGTAAAGGTGATTTCATACATGCTACAACATCCTAAAACACAAGGAATGATTTATTAGTATTTATGAAATCAGCTAGTACATGTTGTTATTTTAAAAAACAAAATAAGATTGTTTTTCCATTACTAAAGATGCCTTCCTTAAACTTTTTCATGGGAATGAAAATATCCTCAAGATGTGCCTCCAGAAAAAATAGGAGGCAGCAGGAAAATTTACCTCCCTTGTAGGGAAGTCTACTGACACCTGGAGTTTTTAAAATATTTCTAATACTGAACTGTGAAAAGTAAGAAAAGAAGGTTTAGCTGCTTTAAGGCACTATATTAAAGCAGGCTATTATTAATTTGTCAATAAGATTTTATTTTTATTCAACATTCTGACTCAGCTGCTAATAGGACATAATTCTTTAATTAAAGTCACTTCCTCACTCAGGGTCTCTACATCTCTGTTCCACATCTTAAGATAAGAGGGTTGGACTAGATTATCAGTAAGGGTCTCTTCTAGCATTAATATCCTGTGATTCTGTAATTCTAGGATTTGTGTACAGCTGGATTGTTTAATAGCCTATTTTCCTTGCCAGTAATACTGTTTTAATGAGGTAAAAACTTTCTACTTTGGGTTTCCATGGAATGACTAATCATGAATGGCATCAACACAGGGGAAAAGGCACCCAGGAAGATGGAAAAGTTTCTATACTGCTAATTATCTAGATGATATCAGGGAGATAGAAAAATAGTCCAGAAGACAAAAATCTTACAACGAATCTTTATCAGAACATATGTGCATTCTCTTTCTGTTCCATGGTTATTGCTTACAAAGAAAATACATAAGAACTTCAAGAAGAAGGCAGAAGATGGTATAAAGTGGATTCATCTTGGACACAGTCAAAATGAAATTTTGTAACCAAAATACATAACACTTCTCTCTGCAGTGATCTTATAGCTAAAGCGTTCATGCCATTTCCAAATGTGAATCTTCTCATTCTAGTATAACTAAATTACCAGGTTCTCATCCTTAGTTCCTAGCTAGTTTGCATGAGAAAATGAAGTTTGACCTGGGATAATAGTTGTCACAGTAGCTCCTGGAAATGAATAAACTGGGCAGATTGTTGTTCCAGCTCTCAAGATAGCCTCAGTGCATGGAAAAGTAGCCTGACTAGCATTGCATTCAATACAACGTCTGGACAAAGAGCAACCATGGTTGCTAGAGACTAGGTACAGTAAAATTTTGTATTGGGAGGGGGAATCAAGGGGAAAGATGAGAACACTGAAGGAGAGAGGAAGAATTCAGCGAGTGCTTTCTTTGATCATCCACTTTTGTTTGGACATTCTCTTCCTTTTATTTCAAGCTTACCTGAATCACCAAATCAAATTAGGAGCTAACATATCTCAGCAAGAATTCATTATAGTAAAAGTGCATGTGAGTTAACAAATCACTAAGTACAATATCACTTCTTGCATACCACGTGAAACTCTTCTAAAACGAACATAAACATAATAGAGGGTCAATTAAACTAATCCTTAACTTTTTGTAAGAATTAGCTAGGACTCACCTTGAAATATGAAAGGAATGGATAGTTCCAAGTTTTATGATTGCTGGGGTTTGGGGTTGCTATAGTTGGGAATCTTTTTTTTAAATAGTTAGATTGGAAAAGTAGCTCAATTATTTCATCTAGTCAGTGCCCCTAATAGCTAGATTTCATTTGGTTTGAATTGACCCTAAATGATTTTCAAGTGAAACAAAAATGGCTCAATTCCCTCTATAACTGTTTTCTATCTCTCAACAAGTAAAAGAATATAATAAAGTAGTGTTCACAAGGCAACAGGAAAGTGTTTTAAGGAAATAATTAACCACTGTCTTCTGAACTGCATAAAAAGCTAGGAACACACTACGATAAGGAACTATGAAAAGGTATTGGAGAGAAGGTGAGTAAAAGATGACACTCTTCCTCCTTGTTCCTCCAGGTTTACCATCATGGACTCAGAGCTAGAAGGGACCTCAGAAGTCATCTAGTCTAGTCCTCTTATTTTTCAGCTGGAGAAACTGAGGCCCAAAAAGGTTAAAAGGCTTCCTCAAGACCAGAGCAGAAACTGAAATTCAGAGCCTTTGCATCCATATCCCACCACTTTTTACGGTATACCACTCTACTAAAACCTGATTTAAAAATAATCAAATGATATAACATTTGTAAAACTCTTTGCAAATCCTAAAGCACAATTTCATTATTATTACTATTACTATTATCACTATCATTCTGCCATTAAGATTATTTTGTCACCCCCCCCAAAAGCAAATAAATAAATATCTTTTAAGAGATTATTTTGCTCTACTATTTGATTCTTCATTAGGTCTTCTAGCTACCAAGATCTTGAGAAAGAGGGGCTCCCTGACCAATAATAAAACCCTAGTCTTGGCAGAATGACTGGATAAATGGGCAAATGAAGCATTTGGAATACTGATTCATAAATTAATCTGATTACCCTGTCTGAAATCACTGAATTTACAAACTTGAAAAACTGAGGGACAAATCTTGAAAATGAAGTTATTTCAACAAGGTACCATATCCTAAGAGGCCCAAACTCAAAAGATTTGACCTTTCAAAAGAAAACAAAACAACCAAATAAAAACCTAGAGGATCATTATTATTTTTATTAGAAAATATAAAAATATAAAATATCAGTCTTTACAGAGCATATAGCAGCTTTAGTGATCAATCAAAGCATGATAGAGATGATATGTAGTATAGGTAATCACTTATTATCAAGGAACATCTATTCAAACATGATTTAAGCATTAGTTCTAAAGTATGGTCCTGGGACCGTAGAAGTTGAGTTCCTGAGAGTCTTTCAAAAATTTCAACACTATTTCCATAAAAACATTGACATTATTTTCCTATGAAAATTTCCTTCCTTTTCTATCTTTACAAATGTGTGAGGCCAGATTTTCTTTACATACTTCAACCAAAACAACATCTTAAACAGATCAAATGCAAAAACAGATAAGTGAATATGGCTGCCATCTATTAAGACAACAGAAATTTGCAAGAATATGTAATACAATGCCACTCTTCTGATTTTTGTTTTGAAAAATATGGTTATTTTTTCATTTAAATATATTATTCACGTTGTCAAGATATTAGAGGACACCCTGTTTTCCGGAGCTGAGGCCCAGTAAGCAAGCTGTATCCTGACCTTGGCAGAGTAACACTCCTTTGGGTTAAATCCTCTGACAAAATCATGTAATTATTGTATTGCTTTGACCAGCACCAGGCGTTCTCTGAGCTCAAACAAGTTCTGGACATGTAACCCTGCTTTGAATCAAACTTGTCTCACTGTTGCTGTTACCCATCATTGTCAGGACTACAGCTCACTGCACAACCATTGATATAAGAGCTTTCCCTACACTGCCTAAGGTCCCCCCCACCCTAGGGGGAGGGCCCAGGCGCATGTATCTAGATCCTTTCTTGCAAGCCCTTTCCCTCACTTTGAAAATAAACTTCTGGTTGATTCCTGATTGTCCTGTCTCTAGACTATTCCGTCTGGCTCCAGCCATCCACAGATTAGAAGCCAGTTTGGTCCCGTCAACAATGTTAATATTTTAACTGAGCTTGTAATTGTTATCTTAAATATTTTTAAAAGTAATTGGTTTAAATTTCTAGTAATAAATACAATACACATAAACAAAGCTGTTTGGGGTCATTAAAAATAATTAAGAGTACCAGGGGATCCTGAGCTAAAAAGTGTGAGAACCATTGATATAGAGTACAGGGAGTCCTTCACACATCAGCACTGTTATTCTGTTTTCCCAGAACACTAAAGGAGTTAATTAAGTGTTTAAAATCGAGTTAGTTACTTAGGTTTAAAATTAGTTAAACTCCCTTTTCATGCCTCACAATATTAAGCCAATTTTGAAAGATAATATCATGCTTGGACGAAATACTGTCTTAGGAGTCACAGAACCTAGATTCAAATCCCAGCTTTGCCACTTCCCACCAAATAAGGGATTGGACAAGATAATTTTTAACGTTTTTTCAGCTATAAACATATAATCTAGTTATAATCTAAATTTTTATTATCCTTCCTATATTTGGAGTCTTTTTAAAAATTTTGTCTGAACCTATTTACGACCCCATTTGGAGTCTTCTTGGCTGAATTACTGAAGTGGTTTGCCATTTCCTTCTCTAGCTCATTTTACAGATAAGGAAACTGAAGTAAACAGGGTAAAGTGACTTGCCCAGAGTCACACAGCTAGCAAGTGTCTGAGGCTAGATTTCAACTTAGAAAGAGGAATCTGACTGACTTCAGGTCTGGCACTCCACTGCACCACCTAGCAGTCCTTTTCCTATATTCACACTAAATTTATTTTCCTTGACACTATCAGAGACTGAAAGAAATACAATATTATACCTTTTTAATTCAAATGCATGTATTTTTTAGGTATATAATATCTATTCTCCCAAAAAGCTTTTAATATTTGGGCCTGAAAAAACTGGTATAACTATTTTGAAAACTTTTAGTAAAAAGGGACAAATAAAAGGAGAATTCAAAGTGAAATGTCTACAGTTGGCAAAAATGATGACTTCACTCTCAGAAATGAGCCCGATGTACTTCTATTTACTAAAAGCAGAATCTGTTTTTGTTTTATCATGTTTAAATGACTAATTTCCCATCCTTTATTTTTATTTTTTGCCCTTTTTTTTGGAGGGGGGAGGGTTGGGCAATTGGGGGTATGATTTGCCCAAGGTCACACAGCTAGTAAGTGTTAAGTGTCTGAGGCTGGATTTGAACTCAGGTCCTCTTGACTCCAGGGCCAGTGCTCTCTCTTCACTGCATCACCTAGCCTCGCTTCCCCATGTTTTATTACTTTTGTATGTATGTTTTTCTTTTGCCTAATTTTATTGATATATTTTATATCACATTTATTTCCTAACATATCCCTCTCTTCTCCAATCACTAAGTGATCCCTTGTAACAAACAATAATAAGGGGGGGGGGGGGGAAATGCAATTCAGCAAACCTAACCAGAATAGCTATAAAGTCTGACAATATATGTAGTATGTTACACACCTGTAGTCTTCCACCTTCCTCCAGCTGTGATATAATGGATAGTGCTTTGGACTTGGGAAGGAAATACTTGAAATACTTGAGTTTAATTGCTGCCTCAGACACTTACTAACTCTGTGACCCTGGGCAAATCAGTTAACTCCTCTCATCTTCTGTTTCCCTGTTTATACAAAGAGAATACTAATAGTACCTACCTCACATGGGGTTATTGTGAGAATCAAATGAGATTCATTTTAAAGCAGTTTGCAAACCTTAAAACATTATATAAATATTAGCTATTATTATTTACATTTTGTCTAAAATTGATAGCACTTCTAAAATATTTTTAAATGAAAATTTTTTTATAAATTTTGGTTCTGTGGTTAAATTTTCAAAATTCTAAAACTACATAGTCTATTTTAATAACATTATTAATATTTATACAATACCATTCAAGTTATAAATTTGGAGTAAATTTTAAGAATCAAGACCAGAAAAAAAAACTCACAACAGCGAGACAGTAAGAGCTGTGCACATGTAAAAACTTCTCTGTACTATTAGTTCAAATAATTATTCTTGCAGAGTCAAAAATCATCCATCTAATTCAAAACCAAAGTTATAAAAAAAAACTATCTGGATTAGAAAATCTGTAAAGGTAAGGGTGGGGTGATTAGGTTCAGTGTAACATGATATATAGATCACATTCCGAATGCTTAATAATTGATGAAATAATAATAACCACAATAATAATGAGAACTGGAATATGTTAAAGTCTAAAGATGAATGAATTTTTAAATCCTCTAGTACTTACCTTCCTACACAAGACAAAAACATATACCTCTCCTTCTTCAACACTACGTTACAGCTTTTGATGAGTTTATGTGGTAATAAAACTTAACTGGAACAATCCATGCCAAAAGTCGTAAAACTTCTCTCCTATTCCATTTTTTAAAAACTGTTTTTAAATAGCAATTTAACTAATAATTACAACTTCCCTGCTGCATTAAGAATGCACAGCACTTGTCATTAAGAACCTACACTTAGTAAGAATATTACAATGAATTACAAACATCAAGGGAATCACACTTCATTCCTGTCTTATTAGCATAACAGTTACTCCAAATTTACAACCAAACTACTACATTTCCATGGAAAACTGCTTTGCAATATTCCTGAAAGTGAGGCCCCAAATATATCCACTGAAGAAATACAGCAAAACTGCTACAATAGCACAATAGTTGCTAACATCTCTCAAGAGACAAGCAGTGCCAGTGTCAGAAGGAAAAGGTTAAGAAGCTAAGGCTACTAAGTAGACTAGAGTTATATTAAGGGAGAAAGTAACTTTACTACATAACTACGTCTTCTAGTTCCCACAATTTTTAAGTTTCAACAATGATAAATTTCAGCCTTTTCATCAGGTTCTCATTGCTGTATGACAATTTCCTTTTCACAAATATAACATCCAATCAAGTTCAATTAGTATTCATTTATAGTAGGCTTAACTCATTAATACTCTGACTTATATAAAAATATTCAAGATCTCCTCTAACAGCTTAATTTCCTATGAATATTTTTAATGTCAGCTTTTTATCTGCTGCTCTGCTTGGTTTCAGCTCCAGCAAACAAGATATCCCTCCCAGGATAAACTTATAACTAGGCTGCTATCTATCTCAAAGTTTAATTGACACTACCTTCCTGTAATGGTAATGCAAATTTGAAGGTCTTCCCCGCCCCCCTTAATAAACCTAAGGGAATTTGAAGACCTTTCTTGCTTTGAAAATATACTCTGCCCCCTAATAGGCTGAGTGTAATCACATGGAGCCTGTGGCGGGAAGAGTTTGCTGAAAGGTAGAGCAGAGAGCACACAGGAAGCTGGGAGTCAGAGTAGCTAGACATGGTTGGGAGGAGAGGACATATCTAAGGGAGACAGGCTTGTGAGTAAATGTTGCTTTATGGAAAGGCTAAAGGATGCTGTGGCTCTCTGTTGTTGGGGCTTATTAACTTTTTTGCTACTATGATGGAATCAGCTTACTGGTTTTGGAATTCAGTGTCTGAATTTCTGGTGTCAGAATAAATGTTTTGCTTCTGTTTTCTATATGGAGAGACTGTTATATTTTGGGATCTAGCACTATGCAGGTATATTTATAGTGACCACTGGCACTGTGAATATTGTATTGGCACTATACTTCCTTGGTTTCTTCTCTTTCCTGACTGGAGGTCTGGGGAACAGAATGCCTACCCCTTACTCCTACCCCTCCCAATGGTCTTCCTTTACAGAGGAACCCTAGTTACAGAAAATGGAGAAGTTTTAAATACTGTGGATAAGTTTCACTTACCTTAGCAATATACTTTCTAAGAATATATACACTAATAATGAGGTTGATGCACATATTGCCAGAGCTATCTCAGTGTTTGGGAAGCTCTGCAGGAAAGTATGGGAGAAAAGAAGTATTAGATTGACTACCACACTAAAGGTCAACAGTGCCGTTATGCTGACCTCATTGTTATTTGCCTGTGAAATCTGGACAGTATACTAGGGCCATGCCAGGAAACTGAATCACTTTTCCATTTGCATTGTCTTAGGAAGATTCTGAAGATCACCTGGCAGGATAAGATACCAAATGCTGAGATCATTTCTCTAACTAAACTACCAAGCATTCAAACTGTATAATAGAGAGCACAATTCCAGTGAGCTGGCCACATTGTTCAAATGCCAAACTTACACTTGCCTTAACTCACACAGGGCAAACACTCATATAGTGGTCAGAAGAAGTGATACAAGGATGTTCTCAAGATCTCTAAGAACTTTGGAATTGATTGTGTGACATGGGAGACACTAACCCAGGACCACCCAGCACGGTGCGCCCTCATCAGAGAAGGTGTTGCACTCTATAAGCAAAGCAGAACTGAAGGAGCTCATAAGAAATGGGAAACATGCACATTTAGAGAATCCACCTCAAATATTCACGTTTGCGATCTGTGGTAGTGTATTCCAAGCTCATATTGGTCTGATCGGTCACAGTTGGATGCACTGTAACTCAACTCTATGATAATGATGTCATTTTGGTCCATGAGAATGAAGGATAACCACCAACCAACCATTCTTTATATATGGTGGAAACTGAATTTTCAGCTCACTCTACTGCTGCTTTGCCTGGTTTTAACTCTGGAACAAGATGGCCTCAGACCAAGTTCCTCCAACTGTCTGTCCACACCCCACACACAAACACCCCCTTTCCTATCTCCTTCTGTGTGTTGTCTATCTCCATTAGGTTGTAAACTCCTTGAGGGCAAGGAATGTCTTCCTTTTTCTTAGTGTATCCCCAGAACTTAGTATAGGGAGAGGGGGCAGGCCTGTCACACAGTAGGTACTTAATAAATATTTATTGGATTGGACAGTTTCCCTTAACTATAAACAGATACTTGAAAATCACATCAAGGTTAATTTGCAGTGAATGTTCTTGATTTTGTTTCTTGAGTTCCATTGGAGAGATGGCTCATTTAAGTAGGCTATAGCATATTTCAAATGAGGACTTACACATACGTAGAATAAAAAGGTACCATCCAAGAAATGTGTGATCAGAAAAGGAAGTGGCTAGGAGGTAGCAATGACAAGGGATCAAAAAAAAAAGAATAATAATCCCACGTATTTTGCTAGTGACCACTGGACCACCCACAAAAAAAATTTTTTTTTAACACATCTACTATGTTGGATAGATCCTCTTTGAACAAGAACTAAATAGCATAAGGAGACAAAAATAGATATCAATGCAAGGAGTATGCATCTGATGAAATGACGGATGTGCTGAAGTATCAAAATGTTAAATTGAAGTTTTAGATTTGTGAACATAGTCATTAGGGCAGGTGATATGAACTTGGGAAAGAAAAGGAAAGTAACTAGTATTATGTGGCTACATTTTGCCTAAATTCTTCCAAACTACATTTTTATTCAAACAAAACTTAATATAAGCAGTAAAATTTACAAATTAATAGTTAATAGGGAGTGAAATATTAAATTACCTCTCCTAGGACAGTAAACAGTACATAAGTATCTCAAAAGACTCCTAAATGTGAACAGTTTACTTACTTCTCACTTCCAAGAAAATAAATAGTAACAACTTTAATTCATCTTTATGTATTACTCTGATGTTAGTAAATTCTTTTACATACATTATCTCATTTAAGCCTCACAGCCATCCTGTGAGGGAGATGCTATTATTATCATTATTCCCATTTTATAGAGGAGGAAACTAAGAAAGTTTAAGTTACTTGCCCAGTGTCAGAGGCAGAATTTTATAACCAGGTCTTCTTGACTCTAAGCCCACAGCACCATCTACTTGGTCATGCTATCTGCACGAAATTTCTATGCAGATCTCAGAATAAATTCATCCATTTCTTTTTTATAAAATTTTAGTTTCCTGTCATACCTTTTGCATACTGCTGTATCAGGAACTTGACTGACTGTAAGAACTATCACCCATACTGGAAAATCACATTGAAGCAGACAAGGACAGGAATATTTCACAAAGACCAGATTGACAAAGGCACCCTTACACTAGCCGTATTTTCTCCTTTTCACAGCACGTGAAGCAAAAAGATAGGGATGTGAATGGTTAAAGGACTAACTTGCCCCCATACTGCCCCACCCATTTAAAAAATTCTAGATATTTTTGCTCTTAGCTCTTATTGCAACCAGAAATGGACATCATAATGAGAGATACCACTACTGTTAGAATAATAGATCATAGTTAGAGATGGCATTTAGTCTAACTCCACTTTACTGTTAAGGAAACCAAGACTAGGAAAAGTGACTTGTTCAAAGTCACATTAGCAATAACTGGCAAAGCTGGAATTTGAACCTTAATGTTTCAACTTCAAATCCTGTGCTTTTTCAATCATAGCATGCCAATAGAACACATGAAATCTCTAGGGCTTGCTCAAAACTGCTGCTGTCTTTAGAGACAATGAGGAAGTATGCTGAGGAAAGCTTTCCATTCAGTTGAGGAGGGTGGAGTGGGGTTTGCAGAGGTCAGTCACCAAGTGTCACATCAGAGTTATCCTAGGTCCAAGAAGAAATAATAAAATATATCCTCCCCAGACAGAAAAAGAAAAAATAGTAGACCTGTCCTGGAATAGAAGATAGATAAGTCATTAACATCTACTAGTTGCTATAGGAGATGCCCAAGACTTCCAAAAAAAGGTCTGTGCCCCCAAAGTTTTACCAACTAAAAACTGAGACAACCAAAATCCTATAGTAACTCTAATTGTGACTGAGTCTAGAAGTGAGGGTAAATGGTATAGGGTGATAGCTATATTCAGGAACATTTTATGTTATCTAGAATGGCAAAAAAAATGTATCTCTTTGGTTTGCATAGATCACTCTTTCTATTGTTTCCCTAAGAATCTGTTACTCATTTAAAAATACAACTAATATGATAATTGTCTTCAAATGTTTTAAAAGCTGTCACATAAAAGGGGAATTAAACTCATGCCCCCAGGGAGCAAAGCTGGGACCAGTTTAAGGAAATCTATCTAAGGCAAAACCCTCTTTAGTTAAGGAAAAACTTGCCCATCAATGAGAGTTGTCTGAAAAAAGAATGGGTTGCTTCAATAAATTGTGAGCTTCTATAGATCATAGATGGAATAACATGGGTACCATGATAATAATTTGAAGAGCTGTTACATGGAAGAGGAATTCTAATTGTCTGGCTTGGTCCCAAAAGGCAGAAACTAGAAGCTAGTGGATGGAAGCTGCAAAGAAGCAAATTTAGACTTGGTGTAAAGAAAGGCTTTCCTAATACTCAAAGCTGTAGCAAAATGGAAGAATGGCTTCTTCCAAAGACAATGAGTTCATCCTCACTGGAGGTCTTTGAACAAAAACTGATTAGCCACTTATTAGGGACATAAAGAGGGATTTGTTGTTCAGATACTGATTGAACTAGATGGGCTCAGAGGTCCTTTTCAACCCAGATTCTAAGATAGTATGAACTCTGCTACTGACCATTAAAGTTGTATTCAATTCATCAATCTATCTACTAGCTTTGCCTTGTCAGCAGTTAAAATGTATATTCTTTACTCACAAAATCAAGATTGTGATATTTTTTTCTAGCAGGTCAAAGTTTCTCCTGAGCAGGCAACTGCCATCTGCCACAAAAGCAACATACTTCTACCTTATTATCAAGACCTGTTCTTTGAAAACATGTCAATAAAATATAAATTATTGGCTTTCCAAATGAGTCATTTTTTCCTGTTAATATGTTTTAGGAATTGCATATGTGTTGTGATCAAAATAAATTAAAAATATGATTATAAAGTGGTTTTCCCTAAACCTCTAGGTTAGAGATCTAGAAACCTGTCCAATAGAGGTGAGTAGCTGTTTTCAAATTCAGACAGTGGCAAAGGTTCCCCATGAAAGCCATAGAAGCTAACCATTACAACACAATTTCTAGGAAGCCTAGAAATCTCTGAAGGATTATCAACAAAAATTTATCACTGTAGTATAAAAATATTTATAACAGATGCCAGACAAAAACCTCTATAAATCAATTAAGACTATCTAGGATCAGGTGACTTCAGGATTCAAATGAATGGAATTGAGAGAACATTAAGTCCACCCCACACCCAATTTTATAGATGAGGGAACTGAAGCCCCTGTAAGTAAAAATAATAGGCAGTAATTTACCTACGTAGAATTTAAAACCAGGTCTTCAACAAACAAACATGGAGCAAACTAGTATAAAAGTACAGAGTACTATTTCTGTGTCATATGTAGATCAAGTATTAGTCCATGGCCAGAGTATATAGACTGGGCACAGGAATTCCATGCCTAGACTTGCTGGGGTGAGGGGCAGCAGTTAGTTCCTTTCAGAAAAACTTTAGGAATAACACTGCCTGGGCTAGAGCTGCTAAGGGGAGGGGAGGGGAGAGGTCTGGTCTGTTACAAAAGTTAATGGCATTATTGCATTATTGTTCTACATGTGAAAAGCCAATTCTATTTATATCCTTAGGCAAAATTTTATTAAGGAATCATCAATTTAACTTATTACATTATCATGAACTCATCAGATTATGGGAATATAAAGTTTGTAAACAGAAGTTACTCTTTATCTTAATAAAAGATAATATGTTCTTCAATTTCTCCAGGAACACTAATTTTTTTCCAAACAAGATAGCCAAGTTTATCAGCTTAAAAAAATAGTCACATATATTGTATGCTAGATAAAGTTGTCTAATGCAGAGGTATCACTACCATGACCAAATCCTTCCAAAGCAGAACAATCTCTTCAAAATAATGGGTTCCCGGTACTTTTAAAAAATGTTTTATTTTAACCCAACAGATACTTTCTAAGAAATATCCATCCA